>CAJNDS010002331.1:458140-487710 GCA_905221605.1 Symbiodinium natans
TTTAGGGTGTAGGGGTTTAGGGTTTAGGATTTAGCGCTTAGGGTTTAGGGTTTAGGATTTAGGGCTTAGGGTTTAGGGGTTTAGGGTTTAGGGTTTGGGCTGCGCGGCAGACAGGAGGATCCGGCCATCCAAGCCAGCATCGTCTCCATCCTCTTCCACGAGGCCCAGCACTGGGGGTAGCCCCAAACACCCTAAACCCCAAACCCCAAACCCTAAACCCTAAACCCTGAACCCTAAACCCTAAACCCTAAACAGAAGACAAATCCTGGAGCTTGCACTCCGTAGCCTAGACCCCCTAAACCCCTAAACCCCGAAACCCCTAAACCCCGAAACCCCTAGACCCCTAGACCCCTAAACCCCTAAACCCCTAAACCGCTAAACCCCTATACCCCTACCCCCTAACCCCCTAAAACCCCCTAAACCCCTAAACCCCTAAACCCCTAAACCCCTAAACCCCTAAACCCCTAAACCCCTAAACCCCTAAACCCCTAAACCCCTAACCCCCTAACCCCCTAACCCCCTAACCCCCTAACCCCCTAACCCCCTAACCCCCTAACCCCCTAACCCCCTAACCCCCTAAACCCTAAACCCCTAAACCCCTAAACCCCTAAAACCCTAACCCCTAAACCCCTAAACCCCTAAACCCCTAAACCCCGAAACCCCGAACCCCGAAACCCCCGAACCCCGAAACCCTAAACCCTAAACCCCTAAACCCCTAACCCTAAACCCCTAAACCCCTAAACCCCTAAACCCTAAACCCTAAACCCCTAAAAACCCCTAAACCCCTAAACCCCTAAACCCCTAAACCCCTAAACCCCTAAACCCCTAAACCCCGAAACCCCGAAACCCCGAAACCCCGAAACCCCGAAACCCCTAAACCCCTAAACCCCTAAACCCCTAAACCCCTAAACCCCGAAACCCCGAAACCCCTAAACCCCGAAACCCCGAGGCCCCTAAGCCCCTAAACCCCTAACCCCCAAACCCCTAAACCCCTAAACCCCAAACCCTAAAACCCAAAACCCTAAACCCCAAACCCTCACAGGGCTGGTCGCTTGGGGGTCCTCTTCTGCTGCGCGTTCGTGCCAAGATTCCCCCCTCTCCCCCCGCCTTTCCGGGGAGTGCCGCAATGTGTTTAGGGGTTTAGGGTTCAGGGGTTTAGGTTCTCTCCCCCCGCCTTTCCGGGGAGTGCCGCAAGGGGTTTAGGGGTTTAGGGTTCAGGGGTTTAGGTTTCTTGAACATCTCATGTTTATACTGCACATATTAGGGTGGTTCCTGTTATGTCTTGAGCCTGGTTTACCTTGTCTTTCTAAAGCCTTTGGGTTGCTCCGAGCCCTTTCATGCTCTAAATCCCGATGGCTGATCCTGGCAGATGTTCGAACCCCTAAGAGGGGATCCCGCCCTAAACCCTAAACCCTAAACCCTAAGCCCTAAACCCGAAACCCGAAACCCTAAACCCTAAACCCGAAACCCTAAAACCCTAAACCCTAAACCCTGAACCCTGAACCCCAAACCCCAAACCCTGGACTATTAGGGGTAATGGGGCGCTTGGGGGCTCCCAAGCCTTGAAGCCGCAAACCCAGGGTTTAGGGTTTAGGGTTTAGGGTTTGACGGAGCTGTCGGGTTAAAGCCCCAAGCCCAGATGGTGGACTACGTGCGCCTGGAGAATCCGACGCAGCGCTGCGGCGCCCTCAAGCTGGAGAGTGCGCGCCGCGTAGGGGTTTGGGGGGCCGGGGTGTTGCCCGAGGATTTTCAGCCTTAAGCCCTAAACCCTAAACCCTAAACCCTAAACCCTGAACCCTGAACCTTAAACCTTAAACCCAAAACCCTAAACCCTGAGCTCTACACCCTTTCCCGGGGGTTGGGCGGAGTTGCTGCACGTCCCCTGCAGCCTGGCGCACTTCCGCCTTTTTGAAGCTTAGACTTTAGAGCTTATGCTTAGCTTAGTCCCCGAACAGCCTGTCCTGGGTTCAGGCCTTAAGCGTTGAGGGGTGCGAGCGGTGAGACACCCGAACCCAAAGCCCCTAAGCCCTAAACCCGAAATCCCAAGCCTTAAACACCTTGAGCCCAGAACCCTGAGCCCGAAACCCTGAACCCTGAGACCTAAACCCTAAACCCTAAACCCTAAACCCTAAACCCTAAACCCTAAACCCTAAACCCTAAACCCTAAACCCTAAACCCTAAACCCTAAACCCTAAACCCCAAGCCCTAAACCCCTAAACTCTAAACCCTAAACCCTAAACCCTAAACCCTAAACCCTAAACCCTAAACCCTAAACCCTAAACCCTAAACCCTAAACCCCCGAAGTTGAGCACCTTCACAGCAAGCTCGGCGGCTGCCATCAGGTCGGCTGTACAAGCTGCTGCTGATGGCCGTTGTGGCGGATGGCAAGGTTTCATCGGGTTTAGGGTTTAGGGTTTAGGGTTTAGGGTTTAGGGTTTAGGGTTTAGGGGTTTTAGGGGCAATTTTCAGGTTTCGAGTTGAGGGCTTTTGAGTAAAATGAAGGTTTTCGGGCGTTCCGGTTTTTGGGAGTTTCGGTTGTGCAACCATGCCCAGGAAGCCATTTTAGGTTTCGATGTCTCTGGCTTCCGGCAGCTTTAATGTAAGTTCCTGAACAGAAACCCTAAACCCTAAACCCTAAACCCTAAACCCCAAACCCTAAACCCTATCTACCGAGGGCTGGTTTTTTCAGTTTCAGGCTTGTGAAGCAGTTGAAGCTGAAGCTTCAAAAGCGTGGCCTGCTGACAGCAGGTAGGATGACCTCTTGGCCCGACTCAGGGGTGGGGATGCAAGTGGTCCCGAAAGCCAGCAGAGGCTGGCTTTGTGGCAAATGTGGTAGGGAGCAGCCCCCTGAATCCGTGCCTGCTCCAAGCACCGCGGCGGTACGCCCACTGGAGCGTGGCGAAAATGCTTGTGGGCTTGTGGACCACAATATCGCACTTACACAGCAGCATTTATCAGAAGATTGCGGACCTGCGGTTGACGCTTTGGGCTTTAGGGTGGTTGGGTTCTAGGGGTTTGCTCTGACTGCTCTCAACCCAAACCTTTTATCAACCCACAGCCTTGTTAAAGCCTAAACCCCAAACCCTTCTAACCCCAACTTTACAACCCTCAACCCTATGACCTTCCCACCTTGTAGCGACCTGATACCCTTGTAAGCCCGCTAAACTCCGAAACCCTAAGACCCTTGCACTTTGCCGTATGGCAAACCCTACGAAGCCCTACAAACCCTATAAAACTCCATACAACAACCTCCCCACAAACCCCCCAAAAAAACCCATAAAACCATTTAAAAGCCTAGAACGCCCCATAAAACTCTTTAAACAATCCTCGAAAACCCTGTAAACCCTTAACCCGATAAACCCTATAAAGCCAAGTAAAAACCCTTGGAAAGCCCTGAAAACCCCAAAAACAAACCTCAACCCTAAACCCTAAACCCTAAACCCTAAACCCTAAACCCTAAACCCTAAACCCTAAACCCTAAACCCTGAACCCTGAACCCTGAACCCGAAACCCGAAACCCTAAACCCTAAACCCTAAACCCGAAACCCTAATCCCTAAACCCTAAACCCCAAGCCCTAAGCATGCCTCCAGGTAGACTCGGCAGAGAGGCGGTTGCTGGGCAAGATCAGGCGGGGCTTCAGGACGAGGGTTGGGTAGGCATGGGGTTTATATGGGTGGCTGTCAAAATTGTAATCCCTTTTGGGGTACCCTGAAAATGAAGTGAGGTATTATAATAGGGGTCCAAAAAGGACCATAATGTTGACAATCACCCATATGCTTTGCAGGGTTTACAGGGTTATGGTTTAGGGTTTTCGGGAAGGTTTACAGGGTTTAGGGTTCAGGGTGCAGGGTCTAGGGTTTACAGGTCGTTCTGGAGTTCGGTCCCCGTGACGGGCGTGATCGCGCATGCCCCTTTGAAAGCTTTTTGCGGCCGCAAGCGTCCTAAACCCTAGACCCTAAACCCTAAACCCTAAACCCTAAACCCCAAACCCTAAACCCTAAACCCTAAACCCTAAACCCTAAACCCTAAACCCTGAACCCTGAACCCTAAACCCTAAACCCTAAACTCAGGGCCTAGGCCGCCCCCCTACGTTGGGGGGCGGCGCTTAAGCCCTTTGACCTCGCTGGCACAAGCCGACCCATGGTCGCTTGCCCGCCTCCCACAGCATGGGGGTCGGTAGCCTGGACAAGCCCTCCGAGGAGGAAGCGCAGCACTCCACCAAATGCCGCATGGTTGGCCTCGCTGTTCTTAGTGAGGTCTATCTCATTGGTGCGACTTTCCTTTCACTTGTCCTCTGAAAGCATCTCTTTGAAGTACTCGGAGCGTGCCACCAACAAGCGCTTGTCGAAGATCAAGGGCGGGCCGTCGGGCAAATGAAAGGTTACGGGAGCCAGGTCTTGGCTCAGGTCCAGCTGTGCACAGAATGCCGGGCATGGAGCCGAGGCTTCCAGCGTGATGGTGGCGGTGGCTCGGAACTGCAGCTCCCCTTGATCATTCAGCCAACCTGCTTCGGGCAACAACATGTCCGAGACCTTGATCAAAGCCGGGGCCCCCCACTCCTTGAATTGACCTGAACCAGAAGCAGGGCTCCGGTAGAATGAACTTGTACCCCCCACGCGCTTCCAATTCGCCTCGGTCTTGTTGAGCAGAACGATCTTGTATGTAACATCCTTCAGCACCCTGCAATCGTGAGGAAACGTGAAACCGACGAAGGCGGATAGGGCGCCTGTTTGCAGCTCCTTCCCTGCCGGATAAACCCTAAGAAGAAGACGAGGCTTCGACCGGGGGCCTGCCGAGCGTGAGCACACATCCTGCATTGGCCTGAAATCACCTGGATGTGGAATCGTCAGCTCCACCTGCACACACCGAACTTGGGATTCTGGGATGCTCCTTCCTGAGCCGAGCAGAAAGGCCAGGCGATTTAGAGTAAACCGGCCAGACAAATAAGACCTCCTTAGAGGAGAAAGATCTTCATTGCCCACCCTTCCACCACGCTGGGTGGGCTGTGAGATTGCCATGCTCCCTTCCTGGAATGTGAGAGTGGGCGTCGTCGCGGCTCTGACTCTGCAAAAGTCCAGCACGCTGCGCCCCCAACACCGCTGATTCAGACAACTCTAGTCAATTTCAGGCACCTGCGCAATTGAAGCACTTTTGTATGCTCAGCAGACAGGAACCGAACTGCGTGAAGTCCAAACGCGCCCTGGGAAGCTGCGTTCGAGCCGGCCAAGGCGGAACAGCGCTAGCGCGACCGAAACCGGGCTTTAGGTCTTACAGGGTTTAAGTTTAGGGTGCTTCGGGCGCGCATGATGGAAGCCAGATTTCGAAGACAAGCCCACCTCTTCTGACCGCACATAGTTTGTCGAACTGCTGGCAGCCTCCGGGCCGCCTGAGCCTTCAGGTGCACAGGCCGGCGTGGCCATGGCCGTCTGCACAAACAATCCGCACACCGAGTGTTGCTAAACATCGACACGATCCACCACAAGTTTACAGAGATAGCAACCATGCGTCTCTACTGTCCACTGCGCATCTTGAAGTCGTGGCCACTGCTGCAACTTACCCCCTTCTATTGCATGACCTCGCATGCTCCTGAAGAAATGTGTTGCGGTGTGCCAAACCTCAACCTTATTAATGCCCGCCACCTCGCTAGACGTTGTGCACTAGGATGCTGTTTTTTAAACAAACGACTCCCAACATAGCACATACTTCCTGTCAGCCTTTACCACGAATTTTTCGGGGGATGCACGATGTTTTTCCTACTTTCCCAAACGCCCGAAGCAATTAATGCGCGGCAAGACCTGCGGACTGAGTGTTAGGGTTTAGGGTCTAGGGTTTAGGGGGTAGAGGGCTCAGTTTGTGGCTTTAGGTTTAGGGTTTAGGGTTTAGGGTTTAGGGTTTAGGGTTTAGGGTTTAGGGTTTGGGGTTTAGGGTTTAGGGTTTAGGGTTTAGGGATTAGGGTTTAGGGTTTAGGGTTTAGGGCGCCCACAAGTTTCTAGGCCCGCACCCGGGGCTTTGAGGTACTGTCGGGGTTTGGCATTTTGGATTTAAGGGTTCAGGCTTCAAAGGTTTAAGGGTTCAGGGCTTCAGGCTTCTTACCCTGCACTGAAGATTGGAACCCTGCACTCTCAACCCCAAGCCCTATAAGCCCTAAACCCCATGGCCAATTGGAGCCAAAACATCTCCGGGCCCCCCTAGAACCGGAACTTTGCTGTAGGCTTGTGGCCTCATCAAGGACTAGGCACTCTCAGCCCCAAGCCTTAAAGCCTTAACCCTTCATGGGTATGTTTCAACACCAGAGGTCCGTTTTTTGGGGTAGTTGTATCAGGGTTCCGATGGCGGCCTATTAGCGGCAATTGAGTTGTAAAGTCTTTTGAAGGGGCTTGTAGTGTTCCATGGTTTAGGGTTTAGGGTTTAGGGTTTAGGGTTTAGGGTCCCAGGCCCCTAGATCCTAAACCCGAAACCCGAGAACCCGCTGGCCAGGGAAGATCACAAGATCACGGAGGAAGAGCATGAGACGATCCTCCTGGAGATTGGATGGACCCAGGCCGCTTGTGGCTTCGGTTTAGGGTTGAGGTTTAGGGTTAGGGTTTAGAGTTTAGGGTTTAGGGAACTTGGATTTCGAGTCCGCATAGGGACTGCAACTCATGTCTGTTTGCGCGGCAACGTTATTCATCGCCCCCTCTTCGGACAAGTACATCAACCCACCCAACCCCCCACTCCCCTCCCCGCCCCCAAAAAAGAACTGTGCCAACGTAAACCCCAAACAGTGAGAGACCCGCGAGCCCAGAAGTCCAAATGTGAGGACAGCTTCGCATTTGTGGAACGCAGACATCCAAGATCGACGACAGTCTCGAATTTCGCTGACAGTTTCGAGGACGGCGAGCGCGGGCGCGACCGCGCCAAGGTGAGAGCACGATTTTCGGGCAAAAAATGCGGTGCACGCTTGGAGAAGAATGGCGTGAACAGGTTCGGCGAACAAACTGGAGAACCCCCAAACCCACAAACCTGCTGCTTGGATCACCCCAGCCCAATCCCCCTAAGCACCCAAAACTTCCAAAACTCCCCCTAAACCCTACAAACTCCACAAACCCTTACACCCCAAACCCGACAAACCCCAAAAACCCTGCAACCCTAAACCCTAAACCCTAAACCCTAAACCCTAAACCCTAAACCCTAAACCCTAAACCCTCTAAGAACCCCAAAGCGGCTCACCCTGCGCCCACGGAGGTCGGCTGGCAGCGCGGTTGGATGAACCCTGAGATG
This sequence comes from Symbiodinium natans, assembly GCA_905221605.1. Classification (NCBI taxonomy): domain Eukaryota; class Dinophyceae; order Suessiales; family Symbiodiniaceae; genus Symbiodinium; species Symbiodinium natans. The sequence continues at coordinate 465,402 of CAJNDS010002331.1, forward strand.
GCCTTCCAGGCCTCCAGGGCTCTTTTTTGGTGTTTTGCAGGGTTTTTGGAGGGGTTTTATAGGGCTATTATGGGGGTGTATAGGGGTTTTACAGGTTTCCAGGTTTCTTTTTTAGGTTCTTGTAGGGTTTTTGGAGGGGTTTTATAGGGTTCTTGTGAATCCAAAACCCTAGACCTTAAACCCTAAACCTCAAACCCTAGACCCCAAACCCTAAATATTAGCTCATGAGCCTTTTGCAGTTCGGCCGCTCGTTGGCACATCTTGGGTTCAGCATGTGGGATCCTGGTAGAGGCTGACCTCAGTATAAGGGTTTAGAGTCATCAGAATCGGGAGGTCGACAAAAGGGGCCATTACCTGGAGAACTGACCACATGGGGCCTGCAATTCGTGACTTCCGCGTGCGTGTGGGAGCAAGCGGGATTCACCCCCAAGCTCTCAACCCAAAACTCTGAGGCTCTGAGCCCTCAACGCTCTCAACCCGATGACCCAACACCCCAACCAGCAACCCGGAGCCACCTAACACCCTAAACCCTAAACCCTAAACCCTAAACCCTAAACCCTAAACCCTAAACCCTAAGCCCTAAACCCTAAACCCGAAACCCTAAACCCTAAACCCTAAACCCGCCTTGGGGCATGGGCCCTTTGCCTTCGCGCTTCTCCCGTCGGTCTGCGCCTCGAGGCAGCTGAGGAGAGCGGCTCGCCAGCTCTGGCGGCCCACAGCGGGCAACCTCTACAGGACTGGAAGCCCGGGTTTAGGGTTTAGGGTTTAGGGTTTAGGGTTTAGGGGTTTAGGGTTTAGGGGTTTAGGGTTTAGGGTTTAGGGTTCAGGGTTCAGGGTCTAGGGTTTAGGATCCATAGCATAGAGAAGTGACCGTATGGCGACATTTAGGGTTCAAAATGCCCCCTCCCCCCAAATACGGCTGCAACCGATGTGTTCTTTCGGAGGTACCTAGTTGCCATCCATGAACCTCCGCCAAGTAAGCCGCCCTTGTTATAGGATCCGCGGTTTAGAGTCCCGGGTTGTTTGATATTGTCAGTTCCCAAAATGATGGTGGGCTTAGGCTTTAGGATTTAGGGTTTGGGGTTTGGGGTTTAGGGATTAGGTCGGGCTCAGGGGGAGGGGGGGTCATGTATGGGCGAGAGGTCGGAAGGCGACACTATGGTTTGCTTTTGCCTGTACGTTAACTTCAATACCAGGATCGGGTTAACGGTCTGGGTTTCCGGTTAGGTTCGGCCCTGCATGGGCCAGTTATACCTTACGAAACCAGTTTGGGTTTTCGGGCGTAGCCGTGCAGCCCACAATCCAAACCCTATACTTGGAGGTTCCTGGTACCTATTAGCCAATTATATCTGTACTTAGAACTGTACTTATAACCGTATTAGGGCACTTAAGGGACTTATAAGTGAGTTATACGTTTAGTTGTAACTGGAAAATAAGTACCATGAACCTCCAAGTACTTGGAGCTTCATGGGTAGCCTCAAATGGAACCTTGGGTGATAAGTAGGGGTGACCAGTTTGAGCGCTACTTCTGACGACCCATGACTCTTCCAGCTGACCTTCAACCCGATACCCTAAACCCGAAACCCTAAACCCTAAACCCTAAACCCTAAACCCTAAACCCTAAACCCAAAACCCAAAACCCTAAACCCGAAACCCTAAACCCTAAACCCTAAACCCCAGGAGGCTTCGGAGGCACTCCAGAGGGCCCAGGCGCTTCTTGCCGCGGCGATGGCAAGTGCCGGTGGCCGCATCAAAGCTTGAGGGTTTAGGGTTTAGGGTTTAGGGTTTGGGGTTTAGGGTTTAGGGTTTAGGGTTTAGGGTTTGGGGTTTAGGGTTTAGGGTTTCGGGTTTAGGGTTTGGGGTTTGGGATTTAGGGTTTAGGGTTTAGGGTTTGGGATTTAGGGTTTAGGGTTTAGGGTTTAGGGTTGAAGGTTGAGGGTTTGGGGTTTCGGGTTTAGGGTTGAGGGTTTAGGGTTTAGGGCTTAGGGTTTCGGGTTGAGGGTTTAGGGTTTAGGGTTCGGGTTTAGGGTTTAGGGCATAGGGTTTCGCGTTGGGGGTTTCGGGTTTAGGGTTCGGGTTTAGGGTTTAGGGTTGAGGGTTTTGCGTTGGGGGTTTCGGGTTTAGGGTTTTGCGTTTAGGGCTTAGGGTTTGCCCCTATTCTCCGTAGGCGCTGTTCCCCAAGGCCCAGGAAGCAGCGGCAGCAGCATTCCTCCCGAAGCCGCGTGAGAGCTGCGCGCTCAGAGCTCAGATGGCCGGTTCTTAGTAGGGAATGAGGGAATGAGGGCATGAGGTACCCCGCATCCCTTTATATACCCTTTAAGGGATTATGTAGGGTACCTCATTCCCCCACTCCCTACTAAGAACCAGGGGGCTCAATACCTCATGGGATCTCGGAATTAAAGCTCTTCCTTGGAGGTTCTTCCGGAGCCCTTGAAGTAGGCCAGTAGGCTTTAGGCTTCAGGATTTAGGGTTTTGGGTTCAGGGTTTAGGGTTTCGGGTTTGGGGTTTAGGGTTCCGTAAACCCTATAGGGTTTCAGGGTTCATGGGTTAGGGGGGGGGGGGGGGGGGCATGCGTCTCTGAAGAGCTTGAAGCCCAACTCAACCCAAAGCCCTCAGATCCCAACGGACCCTAAACTCAAAGCCCGAAAACCACTAAGACCCTGAAGCCCTAAAGCCGTAAAGCCCTAAAGCCAGAAAGCCCTAATGCCCTAAAGCCCCAGGACGCGGAGATCCTGAAGCTGAAGCCCTAAAGCCCCAAAGACCAAAAGCCCAAAAACCCTGAAGCCCCAACTCAAAGCCCATGAGCACTGAAGCTCCAAAGCCCAACAACCTCAGAACTGAACACTCGTTTAGGGTTGAGGGTTGAGGGTTGAGGGTTTAGGGTTTAGGGTGCCCCAAAGCCCTACGGCCCTAAAGCCATAAAGCCACCCCCCCCCCCAAAAGCCCAAGAGCCCTCGTCAGGATTCTTGTTAGCGAAGATCAGGAGGGTTGTAAGGGCTATTAGGGTTACTAGGGTTATTGGGGTTATTAGGGTTACTAGTGTTATTAGGGTTACTAGGGTTAATAGGGTTACTAGGGTTACTAGGGTTTTGAGGGATACTGTTGGACTTGCATCTGTGGTTGAGGGGTTTTGTGTTTTAGGTTTTAGGGTCTAAGTTTAGGGTTTAGGGTTTGGGTTTTGGTGTCTCCGTTCTGACGGCTTGTTTCTTTGAGGTGGAGGGCATCACCCACACCAACTGCGCGCTCCCTGAGCGCGCCTTGCATGCTCAAACCCTCAACCCTAAACCCTAAACCCTACACCCTGAACCCCAAACCCCAAACCCTAAACCCTAAAGCCTAAACCCTAAACCCCTTTCACCCGGCTCTCCGACCTAGAAATGGCGAAAGCCGGCCGGAGAACACGTCGGCTGGACAGTTGAACAGGAAACTCGCAACCCCTAAACCCTAAACCCTAAACCCTGAAGCCTGAACCCTAACCCTAAACCCTAAACCCTGCAAGCTAAACGCCTTAAACGGTTCATTGCGCGCACTCAGTGAGTCCATGCGCGTGCATGGGTGTGTAGTACCGCCGACATGATTTTGTGTATGGTCAGCTGATGATACAAACTGCCGAAAATCAACCCTAAACTCCCAAACCCCCAAACCCTAAACCCCAAACCCCTAAACCCTAAACCCTAAACCCTAAACCCTAAACCCTAAACCCTAAACCTTCGTATGTGTGTGTGTGTGCAAGTCAGCAAGTGACTTCCTTAGAGTGTCGCCAGCCAGCGACATCCTCAGACGTTGAACCCGCCCCTACCACTGACCCCCCTTAGAAACCAGGAGGGCTTAGGGTTTAGGGTTTAGGGCTTAGGGTTTAGGGTTTAGGGTTTAGGGTTTATGGTTCAGGGGTTGGGGTTGAGATGTTCCCCCTTATGCGAGCAGTCCTTGCTATAATCCCCTACTGTTAGTATCAGGGGGAACATCCCAACTAGTATTTCATCATTCCCCCCCCCAAAGACGATGATATGCGATGGTATACTATAGTACACAAGAACAACCCTGCAACAACATGTTAGACTTGTCTAACTAATTATACTGCATCATTGCGTTATAGTATAGTATGCACTATAGCTATTTTAGTCCACGATAGTGCGTTTCAAGTTGCGTTATAAAAGCAATGGCTTTGGGCTTAGGCTTTACGAGCTCCAGTGTCTTCAGCCGTTAATGGATTGTGACCATTCACTAGGTAGGCCCTTGGGACATTTCATATTTTTCTCTCATTGGGTTTAGGGTCTTCAGGGCCTAGGCTGCTAGTTGAAAACCTGAGGGCTCTACTGTAGTGCCTGTTCGGGATACTTCTTGGGGGATTCGAGTATGCTACCCCAAAAAGGTCCTCCACAGGTGCCTGTACAGCCTCAGAAACACCCTACATCCTAAACCCTAAACCCTAGACCCTAAACCCTAAACCCTAAACCCTAAACCCTAAACCCTAAACCCTAAACCCTAAACCCTAGACATTTTTCAGAGGGTCTTAAGGGCCATCCTAGTGCAGTTCGCGTCCAGCCGAAGCCGAATCTTCCAGGCCAGTAGCGCTTGATTTAGTCCCTGCCGGCCGAGATATGTGGCGACTTGTGTGGTGGAGATGCCCAAAAGCCCGCAACCCGCACCCTAAACCCTAAGCCCTGAACCCTAAACCCTAAACCCTAAACCCTAAACCCTAAACCCTGAACCCCAAACCCCAAACCCTAAACCCTAAACCCTAAACCCTAAACCAGACTCTAAACCCGCTTAAACCGTGCACAGGGCAAGAGGATTGCAAACAACAGGTATGGCAGTCTCTAGCGAAACAAGCTAAGCCCTAAGCCCTAAGCCCTAAACCCTAGACCCTAGACCCTAGACCCTAGACCGTAAACCGTAAACCCTCACCCTGTCCACCTGGAATACCTCGAAGCCCTCATCCATTGTATGGGTTTAGGGTTTAGGGTTTAGGGTTTGGGGTTTAGGGTTTAGGGTTTAGGGTTTAGGGCTTAGGCGCTGTTTATACCTCCGAAGCCACCACGATGTGTAAGTGTAAGAAGCCAGACCATGGTGCGGATGAAAAAAGGGGTTAGGGGTTAGGGTTTAGGGTTTAGGGTTTGGGGTTTAGGGTTTGGGGTTCAGGGTTTAGGGTTTGGGGTTTAGGGTTTGGGGTTTAGGGTTTGGGGTTTAGGGTTTGGGGTTTAGGGTTCAGGGTTCAGGGTTTAGGGTTTGGGGTTTGGGGTTTAGGGTTTAGGGTTTGGGGTTTGGGGTTCAGGGTTTAGGGTTTGGGGTTTGGGGTTTAGGGTTTAGGGTTTGGGGTTTTGGGTTTGGGAGCACTGCCGCGTCTTTTGTGGGTTCAGCGTTGGGCTCTCCAGCGTCCCCTTCGTCCTTGGTGACTCTCCGCAGTTCCCAGACTTCTAGGACCCCCCTAACCCTCAACCCTAAACCCTAAACCCTCAACCCCGAACCTCTGAACCCCAAACCGCCCAAACCCCGACTCTGCAGATACATCTCGTGCTCTCTCAGAGCTCTTCACCATTCTTGTGTTCCGAGAGAAGTTGCCTCCTTATCTCGGGGAAAGAGGGTTTAGGGTTAAGGGTTTAGGGTTTAGGGTTTAGGGTCTCCAAGCGAACACATCTCTAGTCCTGAGCAGAGCGCCGCCAAGACAGCACATGACCAAAACCAGCGCGCCCCGCACCAGCTCACTTTGGACACGCCAACTCGCTGTCGCGTCGACGCTCAAGAAACAACCGCGACCACAATGTCTCCCGGTACCCGAAACCCTACACTTTAAACCCTAAATCCTAAACCCTAAACCCTAAACCCTAAACCCTAAACCCTAAACCCTAAACCCTAAACCCTAAACCCTAAACCCTAAACCCTAAACCCTAAACCTTAAGCCTTAAGCCCTATAAGCCCTAAGCCTTCAATGCTAACCATGCTAAACCCCTCCCTCCCCCAAGGCGGATGAGATGGCTTGGCTCAGCAGCGTGCCGTGCCAAGAGACCAAAGCCCACCTAAAAGCCCTAAAGATTTTAGGGTTTAGGGTTTAGGGTTTAATTAGGGTTCACCTGGGGACTAATTCGTATTCATGCGTTTTGACGAGGGGCAAGGTTTTTGACGACGGCTTGAGTGTGCCCATGCAAAAAACTCGTATTCATGCGGCTTTTCAGACTCAAGTTTGCCAAGGGTCAAAATTTTGTTTTGAAGATGACCATGCCACCCAGCGCATCCTCTAGAGAGATTCCCTGCGAACAATCAGAAAGTCAAACCCCCGGTACGCAGATCCGCCAAAAGGTGCCTGTTTTCCGCCGCCTCGATCCATCGGAGGTGTCCATGGCCCAGTGCAGTGGTTTAGGGTTTAGGGTTTAGGGGTTAGGGTTTAGGGTTTAGGGGTTCTGTGTGTGTGTGTGCGCGCGGTGGTCTCAAGCCCTAACCCTAAACACCCCAAATTCCGAAACCTCCATACCCCTAAACCCCTGAACCCCTCGCCTTAAACCCCTAAACCCTAAAGCCCTTCAACCCTTCAACCCTTCAACCCCTAACCTTAGACCCTATCCCCTGAACCCAAGGCCTTTTTTGAAGCTCTCCGTCTTGGCATCTTCTTCAAGCTTATGACTCCCCTGTCGTTCAGTTTGGCCCACGGCTTGGAGGTTCAGCGCTTTCGCAACACGGTTGAGGGTTTAGGGTTTAGGGATTTGGGGTGTTTAGGGTTCACCCCCTAAACCCTAAACCCTAAACCCTAAACCCTACCCCCCCCCCCCCCCCCCGCACACAAAAGAAAAAAGAAATGAAGAACAACAGAAAAGAAACTCTCGTTCCACGCATCTCTCTTCTAGGCCCCTGCTGGCGGCAGCTTTCCACCAAGAGCACTACCAGCCAGGAGGGGTTGACAAGGGGCTCAGGGTTTAGGGTTTAGGGTTTAGGCTTTAGGGTTCCATTTGGGTGTAGGGTTTGGGCTTTGAAGGGGGTTTGGGGGGTTGCGGTTCAGGGTTTGATTAGGGTTCAGGGTTCAGGGTTCAGGGTTTAGGGTTTAGGGTTTAGGGTTTAGGGTTTAGGGTTTAGGGTTTAGGGTTTAGGGTTTAGGGTTCCATTGGGTGTAGGTTTTAGGCTTTCAAAGCGGGTTTGGGATGTTAGGGGGTTTAGAGTATTTTTTTGGGGTGGTTGGTTAGGGCTTAGAGATGAGGATGTCTTTCCAAGTCTACTGTGGGAGCCTATTTGGTCAGAATGGGTGCTTGGAGGGGGGGGGGGGGGGGTTCTTCCACAAAACTTTGCAGGGCTTATCGCTGTCACGGAACATATAGGCAATGGTTTAGGCCCGGTGTGGGGTTGAGGTCACCTTGTTGAGATCTAGGCAGGCCCTGGGGATATTTCATGATTTTCCCTTATTGGGTTGAAGAGGATTAGGGTTTACGGTTTAGGGTTTAGGGTTTGGGGTTTGGGGTTTAGGGTTTAGGGTTTAGGGTTTAGGGCTTAGGGTGGATCCTTTTTGTCAGAGGTTTCCAAGGGCCAGCCGGGAAGAGAGTTGCTGCAGCTAGGGGTGTCCGGGGCCCAAAGACTGCTGAGGTCCTCTGTGGGGGTTAAAGGTCCCTACCAGCCCCAAAACCCTGAACCCTAAATCCTAAACCCTAAACCCCAAACCCTAAACCCTAAATCCTAAACCCTAAACCCTAAACCCCAAACCCTAAAGCCCAAATCCTAGATCCTAAACCCTAAACCGTAAAACCCGAAACCCTAAACCCTAAACCCCAAACCCCAAACCCCAAACCCCAAACCCTGAACCCTGAACCCTGAACCCTGAACCCTGAACCCTGAACCCTGAACCCTAAACCCTAAACCCTACACCCTAACCCCTGAACCCTAAATCCTAAACCCTAAACCCGAAACCCTCAACCGTAAGCCCCAAACTCGCACCGAAACCCCGAGCTCGCACACGTCATGTGTCGAAACCAGGATGGGCAGTCCTATAGGGCCTCAACCTCACGTTGATCGCGCCCGTTTTCGAGCCATCGATATTTTGCGTCAAAAAGTGCAGCGCCCAAAACCCCCCAAAACTCACTAACCCCAAGCCCCGAAACCCAAACCTTAAGCCCCAAAACTCACTAACCCCAAGCCCGAAACCCAAACCTTAAAGTCCCAAAACCCGAATCCCACGGCTTATAGAAGGGTTCGGAGTGCTGAGTAGGTCGCCTCGCCATGTTCAGTGAGGGCAAGCGGGGCACTGCTTAGGGCTTTTAGGGGCTTAGGGCTTTACGGGGGTTCAGGGCTGTTAGGGGTTTAGGGCTTTTCTAGGGGTTCAGGGTTTTTTAGTTGTTTTGGAGGCTTGAAAGAGGTTGAGGATTTTTAGGGGTTTTGGGGGTTGAAGGGGCCCAAAACCCTAAACCCGAAACCCTAAACCCTAAACACTAAACCCTAAACCCTAAACCCGAAGCCCAACAGCTGGCTCTCCGTGCGCGTTCAGGAGACGTGATCTTCCGAGTTGGTGAGATAGCAGAGGCCCCGTTGCGCATGAAATGACGAACCCCAAAAAGCCCTAAAAACACCCTTTTCATTCCTAGGCCCTGCAGCTATAGGGGGGGGGCTTGGCCAACATCAGGGTTTAGGGTTTAGGGTTTTGGGTTGTCCATGTTTTGGGGCGGGTGCTTGCTTGCAGGCATGTAAAGGGGCACCCGCCCGACGTGCCCATGAGGGGAAGGTACTCAGAGGTGAATGGCTTGACCTGAGGACTTGCCTGTCGACTGGTGTGTAGGGTTGAAGGGTTTAAGGTTTAGGGTTTAGGGTTTAGGGTTTAGGGTTTAGGGTGGTACGCCTCTGCAACCCTCCTGCATGCATCTTCCTTCCAGCTGTTGGAGCGTGGGCATCCTACTTAGTGTCCTGCGCCCTAAACTCTGAACAACCGCCCCCCGCCCCCCAAACCCCACCTCCGCTAGATTCCTAACCCTAAACCCTAAACCCTGAACCCTAAACCCTAAACCCTAGACCCTAAACCCTAAACCTTAAACCCTCAACCCTAACCCTGAAGCCCGCAGAGAGGCCTTCTTCGTCATTCAGAGTGGCGAGGTGGGGGGTCTTGCTTTGGAGCCTCGGGCCTTTGGAGTTTCAAATCAAGGGCCCAGACTAAAAGTCCTTTCGGGGTTAGGGTGGGGTTTTTAGGGCCTGACAAGAGCAACTTAACATTCAACCTAGTACAATCGGATTTTGACCCTTTTGGGGGATACCAAGTAGTGTAGTAGCAGGCTCACTTCATACTACTCATGAATCTTCAGAACCAGGTAGAGTTTATGCGGTGGCTAGTAAGTGAACTGAGCACTTTTACCTTCGCTGATGCTCGGATGCCTTTAACTTGACTTCAGGCAATGTTTCTGACTTGAGGGGTATCGCTCTTAAGGCAGGTCAGTCTCTAGGACCCTCCTCAAAGACCCTAGCCCTAAACCCTAAGCCCTAAGCCCTAAGCCCTAAGCCCTAAGCCCTAAACCCTAAACCCTAAACCCTAAACCCTAAACCCTAAACCCTAAACCCTGAACCCTGAACCCTGACCCCTAAACCCTGACCCCTGAACCCTAAACCCTCAACCCTCAACTCTCAACCCTCAACCCAACTCTTACCACCAGGCACAGGTGCTGGGGCCCAACGAGGCGAGCCCGGCCTTCTTTCTGAGCTCTGCTCCTCAGTTAGGGGTTTGGGAGTTTAGGAGTTTAGAGTTTAGGGTTTAGGGGTGTTTAGGGGTTTAGGAAATTCGGAGTTTAGGGTTTCGGGATCAGGGTTTGAAGCAAGTTGTTGCGCCTGAGGGGGATTCAGGGGCAAGGGCAAGGAGGGACCCCTAGAAGGGACCCTTGACTTTATTGCCCTATATAACCCCCATAAATACATATATACATACATACCTTGTTTAGGCCTCATATACCTAAGTCGCCCCCTAAACCCGAGAGCCTGAACCCTAGACCCCCTAAACCCTAAGCCCTAAACCCTAAATGCTGGGACAAGGCGCTGGCGCTCTTGGCCCGACTTCCATCCTGTAGCCTGCGGGCCGACGCCTGCCAAGTTCCAATGCCAGAAGCCTTGCAGCCTCAACCGATGGGCTGAGCACAGGCGGTGATGGCCCTGAATCCAGTCAAACTCCGGCCCAGCTTCCTTTTCGAGCTCTCTCTCTCTCTTTCTCTTTCTCTCTCTTTCTCTCTCTTTCTCTCTCTTTCTCTCTCTTTCTCTCTCTTTCTCTCTCTTTCTCTCTCTTTCTCTCTCTTTCTCTCTCTTTCTCTCTTTTTCTCTCTCTTTCTCTCTCTTTCTCTCTCTTTCTCTCTCTTTCTCTCTCTTTCTCTCTCTTTCTCTCTCTTTCTCTCTCTTTCTCTCTTTCTCTCTCTGTCTGTCTCACTCACTCTCTCTCTCTCTCTCTCTCTGGGTTTCGGGTTTAGGGTTTTTCTTCAGCTACCAACTCATTGCCCTACTTAACCCCAGAGATGGCCGCTACCCATGAACCTCCATGGAGGACCCCTCAACCCGAAACCCTCAACCCAACCTCGAAGCCTAACCTCAAGCAGTAAAGCGCCCCGGACACCTTTAGCAGACTGGCATTCTATCAATGTGGGATGCCTAAGGGGCTTCGGGTCCAGGGTTTTCAGGGGTAGGGGCCGCTTAGGGGTCGTGGGTTTGAGAGGTGTAGGGTTTAGGGTTAAAAGTTGCTGGAGGGTGTTCAACGAGGGGGAGAATCTTGGGAAGTACTGGGGGGGGGGGGGGCACTAAAGAGTAGTGCGTTGGTTGAGAAGGTACCAACCCCCCCCTTTCCCCGAGGCTGCCAGTCATCTTTATCGTCGCAACCCCAAACCCCTAACCCCGAACCCCTAAACCCTAACCCCTAACCCCTAACCCCTAACCCCTAACCCCTAACCCCTAACCCCTAACCCCTAACCCCTAACCCCTAACCCCTAACCCCTAACCCCTAAACCCTAACCCTAAACCCTAAAACCCCAAGCCCTAAACCCTAAAATCCCTCTCATGTGCCAGGAGCCCATCGCCGTCCTCGGCGCCGGCGACTACTTCGGGGAGGCGGACCCTAAACCCCAAACCCCAAACTCCAAACCCCAAACCCCAAACCCCAAACCCCAAACCCTAAACCCTAAACCCCAAACCCTAAACCCTAAACCCGAAACCCGAAACCCTAAACCAAAAACCCAAAACCCCTTTCAAGACCATCCTGTGCATCGGACAACTTTATCGAAACCCTGCCCGCGAAACCCTAAACCTTGCAGCCTAAGCTCTGAATACTAGGCAAAAACCCCTAAACCCTAAACCCTAAACCCTAAACCCTAAACCCTAAACCCGAAGCCCTCAGCCCTAAATCCAAAAGCCTAAGCTGTGAACACTGGACCCTAAAACCTTGGTCCTAACGAAACCCCAAGCCCGGAACACTAGGCCTTAGAACCCGAAAGCCCGAAAGCCCTCAACCCGAAGCCCCAAAACCTCTGAACCCTGACCCCTAAAACCCTAAAACCCTAAAACCCTAAAACCCTAAAACCCTAAAACCCTAAAACCCTAAAACACTAAAACCCTAAAACCCTAAAACCCTAAAACCCTAAAACCCTAAAACCCTAAAACCCTAAAACCCTAAAACCCTAAAACCCTAAAACCCTAAAACCCTAAAACCCTAAAACCCTAAAACCCTAAAACCCTAAAACCCTAAGACCCTAAGACCCTAAAACCCTAAAACCCTAAAACCCTAAAACCCTAACACCCTAAGACCCTAAAACTCTAAAACTCTAAAACCCTAAAACCCTAAAACCCTAAAACCCTAAAACCCTAAAACCCTAAAACCCTAAAACCCTAAAACCCTAAAACCCTAAAACCCTAAAACCCTAAAACCCTTAAACCCTAAAACCCTAAAACCCTAAAACCCTGCACCCTAAACCCTAAGCCCTAAACCCTAAACCCTGAAACCCTAAACCCTAAACCCTGAACGCTCAGATGGCTTTGCTGTCAAACAAGCCGGAAGCCTAGAGCTGGCTGGGAGGAGAGAGGTTTTGGGGGGATTTAGGGGCGTTTAGGGGGGGTTAGGGAGGTTTAGGGGGTTTAGGGTTTGGGGGTTTGGGGTTTAGGGTTTTAGGGGTTTAGGGTTTAGGGTTTTAGGGTTTAGGGTTTTAGGGTTTAGGGTTTAGGGGTTTAGGGGTTTTGGAGCTGACTGGGAGGCGAGAGTTTTGGGGGGTTTAGGGGTTTAAGGGTTTAGGGTTTTGGGGTCTTTGGAGGTGATGGCTGGGAGGAGAGGATTGTGGGGGATTTTGGGAGTCTTGGGTGTTCAGGGTTAAGGGTCTTGGGGTTTAGGGTGCTCGGTTTGGGGTTTGGGGTTTGGGGCCTAGGAGGGTTTAGGAGTTTTGGTGTTTGGGTTTGGGGTTAGGGTTCTGGGCTTAGCGGGCCACAGGGGTCTCATAGGGTTATTGGGTCCGGGGGATTGGGGTTGTTTGTAGTCTAGGTGCTCTGAGAATGGTTCCAGAGTTTGGGGCTTCCCCACGTCGGGCCCCTTTTATGCCCCAAACACCCAAAGAGGGTTGCAGAGCGTCTTTGGTTGAACGAGCTTAGGTTCTAAACCCGAAACCCTAGACCCTAGACCCTAAACCCTAGACCCTAGACCCTAGACCCTAGACCCTAGACCCGAAACCACCCGAAACCCTAAAAACCCTAAACCCTAAACCCTAAACCCTTACCGCAAGGTCGAGCCTTGGAACCCAAACCCCTGAAACCCCTGAAGCCCCAAAGCCCAAGCGCCAACCTCCACCCACCCAAAGCATACTGTTGGCTATTAGGGCTTAGGGCTTAGGGCTTCGGGTTTAGGGTTTAGGGTTCAGGGTTTAGGGTTTAGGGTTTAGGGCTTAGGGAATGATTCCTTGGACCTTCAATCCCTCAGACGCCCAACCCGGCACTGGGACGCCCAAGGCCACGCAACGCCACCATCCGGGCAGGGCCTCTGCCCTTTGGAGGGCATCTTTGCTTCCCTAAACCCTAAACCCTATAACCCCTAAACCCTGAAACCCTGAAGCCCTGAAACCCTGAAGCCCTGAAACCCTGAAGCCCTGAAACCCTGGTTCAGGGTTTAGGGTTTAGGGTTTCGGGTTTAGGGTTTCGGCTTTAGGGTTTAGGGTTTAGTGGTTTAGGGTTACAGAAAGCGGTTCGGGGTTGTGGCGTTCGGCCTCCAAGTCCTAAACTCTCATCCCCAAACCCCAAACGAGGTCAGGGTTTAGGGTTGAGGGTCCTTCATCCCTAAACCCTAAACCCTACACCCTAAACCCCAAACCCTAAACCCTAAACCCTAAACCCTAAACCTAAACCCTAACACTCAACCCATTTTTGTAACGCCTTATGGCCCTCAGCACATGAGCCCCCAGGCCAAAGGTGAACGGCCGGTCTTCGATGTCGCTGTGCTCGCGCCTGCCTCACACGGGGTTTTAGGGGTTCGGGGTTTCAGGGTTCAGGGCTAGGGTTTAGGGTTTAGAGGGAGGTTGAAGTGCTTTAGGGCTTTAGGGGTTTGGGGTTTAGGGCTCAGGGGTTCAGTGGGTTCCGGGTTTGGGGGTTCTAGGGGTTTCGAGCTTCGGGTTTAATCGGTTTGACGGGTTTAGGGGTCTGGAGGCTCTGTTTTTTTGTTGATTATAATTAAGGTATATTAAGGTCATGTAGTTGTTCGTCCATTTTTTGAAGCTCTCTTTCGCAGTGATATCTTTGGGTATGGCAATGGGCTTGAAGTGAAGGTCGTGATGTGTTAAGATTTGTTGAAATGGGCTTCGGGGTTCGAGTACCCGCTAGTATAACGGGGAACATCCCGGCTTGTAGTTGTGTCGCCAATCCCAGCCCCACACCCAAGTCCCTCCAATCTCACAACTTTTTGGCCAAAATGCTTCAGCTAATCTCTCCACTCCTAAACCCTAAGCCCTGCACCTTAAACCCTAAAAACCCCAAACCCTAAACCCTGCACCCTAAAACCCTAAACCCGAAACCCTGAACCCGAAACCCCAAACCGAGACCGAAACCACCAAAAACTCAAGGTCGGCTTCAGCCGAAAAGGGCCTCGCAGTTATGGTTCTGGCGTCGGCCTCGAGATGGCTTTGCATCTGAAACCTTTGGGGTTTAGGGTTTAGGGTTTAAGATTTAGGGTTTAGTGCGCTTGAGGAACCCTAAAGCCTCACGCAACCCGAAATCCCCCTTAAGCCGTGAACCTCAAGCCCTGGGACTTTTGGGCTTAAACCCTAAACCCTAAACCTTAAACCCTAACCCCTAAACCCTAACTCCTAAATTCCCAATCCTCAAATCCTGAAGTGTAAGCCCTACATGGGGGTGTCCGAAATAGAGGTACCCGTTTTGGGGTTCCTCTTGTAGCAAGGATCATCGTATTTTGGGGTATACTTGGAGGACCCTATTTTGGGAAATGCCCACATGCCTTAACTTCTAGACTGGATCTCTGCCCCAGGCTATCAGGCGTCGAGAAACTTAGCATGATAAGAGACAAAGAAAAAAAGAACGATGCACGCCATCTGACAACTGAACGTTGTTTGAGTCAGCCCCCCCCCCCCCCCCCCCCCCCCAAACAACCCCAAACCTGAAAGCCTAAACTCCAAGCCCTGAGCCCTAAACCCTAAACCCTAAACTCTAAACTTCCTAGTTCTTGATAGGAGTTAGGGAATTAGGTGCCTTTTTGGAATTAGGTGCCTGTATGGTACCTACTTCCCCAAGTGCCCCACCAAAAAGGGTTTGGTGTTGAGGATTGAGGGTTCAGGGCTGAGGCTACTTGGAGGCCCTTAAGTGCCCTAATACGTTTATTTGTACAGTTATAACTACCCCTAAACCCTAAACCCTAAACCCTAAACCCTAAACCCTAAACCCTAAACCCTAAACCCTAAACCCTAAACCCTAAACCCTAAACCCTAAACCCTAAACCTAAACCCTAAAGTACACTTCTAAGTACAGTTATAATTGGTTAATAAGTACCATGAACCTCCAAGTAGCTCCTGCTGGGTCCCAGGATGTAGGGTGGTTTGGGGCGGGGGGGATGCTAGTGATGGACTAGGGGTCAGGGGTTGTTGTCATTGTTATTATTATTATTATTGTTATTATTATTACTATTATTATTATTATTCTTAATTTTCTTGTTAGTATTGTTCTTGTCAGTATTATTATTGGTATTTTTATTGTATTTTATTTTTTGGTCATTTATTCTGATTTTTGAGGGGGGGTGTTTCAAAGATTGAGGGGTTTAGGAGTTGAGGGGTTTCCTGTTTGGAGGGGTTGAGGGGGTTGGGGGTGAAGGGCACATGGTCCGAAACCACCACCTTGGCATGAACACACTTTGCAGTCACTTTACATGATCCAGGGTTCGTCAGATTCTGTAACCCTATACCCTAATCCCTAAACCCGAAACCCTAAACCCTAAACCCTAAACCCTAAACCCTAAACTCTAAACCCTTGACCCCAAACCACGAAGGCTTTCTGAATTCTGCGGGTCTCCCGGTGTCGCCTACGAAGTTGCCCAAGCTCTGCCGTTGCCCAGAGCCGGGACGACTTCGACAGCATGGACCTGCGGCACAAGCTCCGTCTTCCGAAGCGCGAGGCCTGCGCTTGGGGGGCGCTACCAGCCCCAAATCCCCAAGTTAAGTCTTAAGCAAAGTCCCATAAACCTAGACCCTCAGCCCGAAACCCCCAAACCCCAAACCCCAAACCCCAAACCCCAAACCCCAAACCCCAAACCCTAAACCCTAAACCCCAAACCCCAAACCCCCAACCCCCAACCCCCAACCCCGGGCTCAGGGTTTAGGGCTTCAGGCCTTGGGGTGGTTTGGGGTTAATAAGTAAATATAAAAAGGGTCCCTTCTGGGAGTCCCTCCTTCAACCCATAAAGTTAAGGGTTTAGGGCTTTTCGGGTTTAGGGTTTAGGGTTTAGGGTTTCGGGTTTAGGGTTTAGGGCTCGGGGGAGGTTGAAGAGCTTCCCCGCGAGGCCATCCAGCCTCCGATGCGAACGGAGTCCACGCCGTACATTGAGGCTGCCAAACCCTAAACCCTAAACCCTGAACCCTAAACCCTAAACCCTAAGCCCTAAACCCTAAACCCTAAACCCTAAACCCTAAACCCTCAACCCTAAACCCTAAACCCCAAACCCCAAACCCTAAACCCTAACATTTGGAGTTTCCAGGTACAGGAGGCATGGTGGAAGCCTGAGCACCAAAGCCTTGCAACTTTCAACCCGAGGCCAAAACCCCGGAGTCCATCAACTCCGCTTGAAGGTTCTTGGGTAGAGATGAGTAGGGCTTAGGGTTTAGGGTTTAGGGTTTAAGGTTTAGGTTTTAGGGTAGAGACAAGTAGGTTTCATAAGTACACCAAATAAAGATATTTTCCCGCTGGTAAATCACCTTACCTACAACCCCCCCCCCCCCCCGGATTAATTGTGTTGCTACCCAGGCTCGTCAAGCAAACCCTGATACCCAAAGGTCGGTACAACGTGATGTCTCGAAGCCGCAATCTGCAGGGTGCGTAGGGCTTCAGGCTGCACGTCCTCTGTAGGGTGTGAGGAGGGCTTAGGGTTTAGGATTTAGGAATTAGGGTTGAGGGTTTAGGCTTTAGGGACTGACTGGGCCGCAGGGCGCCAGGCTCTCTCGAACAAACCTCCAAGCCCCTGAGCTTGAGCCTGTGGACCGTAAGCCCCGGTACCTTCAAAACTTATTTTGAACTAGACCCCAGAACACCAAACCCCCGAACCCCAAAATGCCCCAAGCCTCAAACCTAAACCCGAACCCCGAACCCAAAAGCCTCAAGCTCCAGATGCTGGCAGGTCGACCTCACACCAGCCCAGGCGCCAGTAGCCTGACAGTGCGAAGTCTTTAGGGTTTAGGGTTTAGGGTTTAGGGGTTTTTGAGGTGTAGGTTTGCTAAGCCTAAATACATTAAGCCCACCAATCCCCAAAGCCTAAAACACCACGAACCCCAAAAATCCCCGAACCCAAAACCTGCAAAAG
Source organism: Symbiodinium natans (assembly GCA_905221605.1). NCBI lineage: Eukaryota > Dinophyceae > Suessiales > Symbiodiniaceae > Symbiodinium > Symbiodinium natans. The sequence goes on from CAJNDS010002331.1 coordinate 482,380, forward strand.
CCTGCAACCCTCAAACCCCGCAACCCGAATCCTCAACCCCCCCAAGCCCGACAATAATTGGGGTTCTAAGTAATAGTAACTATAGTTGCCCGAATTAGAACCCTACTTACTAAGTCCCCTGATCCTTGAAGTACACCCTGAACCCTAAACTAGGGCTCCGAGTCTTGGTCGTCGGCGGAGGGCTGTTGAGGTCGTGAACCAAAAGGAACCGTCGTTGCCGAACGTCTGAACTTCCATCCGCAAGTAACCATCCAAGGCCTCTGCCCCTAAACCCTAGACCCTAAACCCTAAACCCTAAACCCTAAATCCTAAACCCCTAAGCCTGCCCTTAAACTCTAATCCCTTATTCCTAAAGTTTGAACAAATTTTTATTGATCCTCCCCCCATCTCACGATGCCCATGGAGCTCACCCTAAACCCTCAACCCTAAACCCTGAATCCTAAACCCTAAACCCTAAACCCGAACCCTTTGGAAGGCGACGCGGGACCGTTTTGGGTTTTAACTTACGCTAGGGCAGCTCCAGCTCAAAAGGGACCAAGTGCCACCACGTGATCAAAGCTGCCAGGGTGCTCCACTGTGTGGTTTCTTGCCTTTGACATCTGCATGCGGGACACTGCAAACTCTTTGCGATCCTCAAGGCTCTCTCGCTCCGGCGCTCTTCGTCATTGCAATCAGCTTGGCGTTTGACAGATGGCCAAGATGTTCCATGGCGCGGCTCGGCAGGTGATGGTGTAGCCATCCTCAGCGATGACTTAATATCCCCCCTCCAGCGCCCCCAGGGCCTCTGGCCCTAAACCCTAAACCCTAAACCCCAAACCCTAAACCCTAAACCCTAAACCCCCCCAAAAAAAAAAAAAAAAAAACCACATGGGTGCTTGGCACACCCAGCCCTGGGAAAATCCTGGGACTTGTCTGGGACGGACCCTGAGACCTTCTGGACACCCTGGAACTTTCCGAAGAAGTTTGCTGGAAGTAGGCAGCTGACTCAACCCGAAGAGGAGTACGCTTTGCCACCTGAGACCGCGGTAAAAAAATGTGAGACCCTCCGCAATCGGGCCATGGCTGCTCTTCGCATTTCAAGCGTTCAAAGCTAGCCTGCATCCCAACCTTCGCAGCTTCTGCGCCATATCACAGCAACCCTTAACCCTAAAACCTAAAACGTTAAGTCCCAAAACCCTGGGCCCTGAACTCCTAGCCATGCACCCCAAACCCAAAACAGTGGAGCCCCCATACTCTAAGCCGCAAAAACTTAACCCCAAAACCCCAAGCCCTAAATCGTAAAAACCCAACCTTAAACCCTTAAACCCTAAACCCTAAACCCTGAACCCTAAACCCTAAATCCTAAACCCTAAACCCTAAAACCCTAAACCCTAAACCCGTAAACCCTCAAACCCCAAACACAAAAAACCTTGAACTCCTGCCGCAGGTCGCAGTGGTGGCGGCGAGCTCAGAGCAGGAGCGTGCTTCGAAGCTCTGAAGTTTGTACCTTCTCGTTTTGAGGGTTTAGGGTTTAGGGTTTAGGGCTTAGGGTTTAGGGTTGAGGGTTGAGGGTTGAGGGTTGAGGGTTTAGGGTTTAGGGCGCAGGTTTCGGCAGCAGAGTGTGGGGGTCGCAATCCTAAGCCCTAAGCCTGAAACCAGACCTCCTCAACTGGTTGGTGCTGCTCCCTCGTGCGAGCAGTGACCTTTCCCGCAGCCGAGGCCTCTTTAACCCAGGCGAGGGACGCGAATGTGGACACCAAACCCGAATAAAACCCCCGCCACCGCCTAACCCTAGCTCCTAAACCCTAAACCCTAAACCCTATGCCCTAAACCCTAAACCCGATGTCCTAAACCCTAAACCCAACATCTGAGCCGCGCAACCCAACTGCACCCCTCCACATCTCTCCCTCACTTCCAGCCCGCCCCAAGCCCCACCCCTTCAAGACCGGCAATCGCCGGAGTCCCTGCCCAACAGATTGCTGTAAACCCAATTCCCTAGACCCCGAAACCCGAAACCCGAAACCCCAAACCCGAAACCCGAAACCCGAAACCCGAAACCCTAAACCCTAAACCCTAAACCTTAGAAAGCCCTAATCCCGAGACCCGAAGGCCCATTCCCTGAAGCGAGTGCTTCCCAGGTGCAGGGGATGAAGTCCAACACCAAGCTCGCGTGCGGACCCCAAAAAGCCTTGGGGTTCAGGGTTTAGGGTTTAGGGTTTAGGGTTTAGGGTTTAGGGTTTAGGGTAAAGCCGAATAGCCCCGGGCCTTGAACCCTAGGCCCTTTACCCCCTGAGCTGAAGGTTTTGAACCCTCCGAACCCTGAGCCCGAAGCCCGAAAGGACATTGCCCCCACCTGAGGGCGCCAGGCTCTCAGCATCTTCCAACGCACAACTAGAAAATCAGAGCTGTCCTTATTCAAGGGAAAAGGGGGCTTTCCGAAAATAGGGGTACCTTTTGCCCTAAACCCTAAACATCTACCTACGAGTAGGGTTCAGATGGCGAGGGGTGCTGGAGGATGCCTCTGCACAATATATCTGTCAGAGGCGCAGTTGCAGGCTCCTCACCTCCCTTGTATCTCCTTGCGGGGCCTCCAGATCGTGAAGAGGCGGATGCACGAAGGCGGAAGGACTGAAGAGCCAGAAAGCCCTCTCCATGGTCTTGAAATGTATTGAATTTGGTCGAAGACTCGAAGACATTGCGTTTCGCAGACCGTTTCTGCAACATTTTCGTGGAGCATTTGGCCGCATTCGCCCTGGCCCCTAAACCCTAAACCCTAAACCCTAAACCCTAAACCCTAAACCCTAAACCCTAAACCCTAAACCCTAAACCCTAAACCCTAAACCCTAAACCCTAAACCCTAAACCCTAAACCCCAAGCCCTAAGCCCTAAGCCCTAAGCCTTAAACCCTAAACCCTAAACTCTAGACCGCCTGTCATGCCGGGCAGGGCGCCTCATGCTCTTCCGGAACCCTAAACCCCTAAGCCCCTAAACCCGCTAAACCACTCGAGTTCTAGAAGCCTTAAACCCCCTAACAGACCCTTAAAAACCCCCCAAATCCCAAAAGCACCCGACAAAAACCCTAAGATCCCCCCCCCCCCCAAAAAAAAAAAGAAAACAGAAAGAGCCTTAAACGCCCCTAAATCACACAAACCCCGACAAACCTTAAAATCTCCACCACCCCCCCCCCCCCTCCCCCAAAAGCCCCGAAAGAGGGACGCTGCCGTGGCCCAGGCCCCTTCTCGAAAACTTTGCCGAGGAGGCTCCGCCCTCTGAAGGTTTCAGGTTTCTAGGTGTTTGGGGTTCGGGGTTTAGGGTTTGGGGTTTAGGGTTCAGTAGGGTTTCGGAGGGTTTAAAAGGGTTTAAGAGGGTTGGGGAGGGTTCAAGAACGGTTCAGGAGGATTTCGGAGGCGCTTGGGATGGGGCTTAGGAGGGTTCAGGGTCTTGTGGCTCCCGGGGTCAGGGGTTTCGGCCTTTAGAGCTTCGGGCCTAAGGTTTAGGGTTTCGGGCTTCGGGTTTTTTGTTGCGGGATTTGGGTTTCTTCTTGGGGTCATTGGGTCTGAAATTATACCCAAGTAGCCCCTAAATAACCCCAAACAACCCCTTAAGGTCCCAGTCCCTAAATATTAGGTCTGAAATTTGGGCACCCCCAGCCTCCCAAAACCCTAAAAGCCCTAAACCCCAAGCCCCAAGCCCTAAGCCCTAAGCCCTAAGCCCCAAGCCCTAAGCCCTAAGCCCTAAGCCCTAAGCCCTAAGCCCTAAGCCCTAAGCCCTGAGCCCTAAGCCCTGAGCCCTAAGCCCTAAGCCCTAAGCCCTAAGCCCTAAGCCCTAAGCCCTAAGCCCTAAACCCTAAACTCTAAGCCCTAAGCCCTAAGCCCTAAGCCCTAAGCCCTAAGCCCTAAGCCCTAAGCCCTAAACCCTAAACCCTAAACCCTAAACCCTAAACCCTAAACCCTAAACCCTAAACCCTAAACCCTAAACCCTGCCCTGAGAAGGACCTGCAGCAGATTGCCTTGAAGGCCGCGCCGCGGCAGGCCCCCGATGCCGCGGTGCTCTGTGTGAGGGTTTTGGGGTTTTGGGGTTTTGGGGTTTTGGGGTTTTGGGGTTTTGGGGTTTTGGGGTTTTGGGGTTTTGGGGTTTTGGGGTTTTGGGGTTTTGGGGTTTTGGGGCTTTGGGGTTTTGGGGTTTTGGGGTTTAGGGTTTAGGGTTCAGGTTAGTTTAGGGTTTAGGGTTTGGGGTTTAGGGTTTAGGGTCTAGGGGGTGATCGTCTGTCGTGTTTGGAAGCGTCTTTGGATACTTGCTTCCTTTTGTTGATGGGGTTTACCAGTTCAACATTCCGAAGGGGATCTAGGAGCAGCTGCGTGGTTGCTTCTTCGGTGCGTATGAGTAAATTTTGGGTTCAGGTTCAGCCCCTGGGAGGGAGGGAGGGAGGGAGGGAGGGAGAGAGGGAGAGAGAGAGGGATAGAGGGAGTGAGAGAGAGGGAGAGAGGGAGAGAGGGAGAGAGGGAGGGATAGAGGGAGTGAGAGAGAGAGAGAGAGAGAGAGAGAGTGCGAGAGAGAGAGAGAGAGGGAGAGAGGGAGAGAGTGAAAAACAGCGGCAACCCAACGATTACGAAGGTTACCGAGTTGGAGGGCCAAAGTTTCCAGGACTTCATTGCCGGCTTTGTTTTTGGGGGAAGATTGTTGGAGCGGGCTCAAGTTTGGGATCCTAGTGGGTTAGTTTGGATGTTTTTTTTCGAGCGGGCTCGATTCAGGATCCAAGATGTTGAGGGCCACGAATCCTAGACCAAAGAATCAAAGAATCCAGGCATAGGAACAGCATTGAAATGCTAGACTGCTCCTCCAGGATAGTGCTCTTCGGCAGCTGTCTGCACCAAAAGCAGGTTAAAACTTACCGAAGGTCACATTTTCCTGCACTCTGCACTGCCCCTGATGAGTGGGCACAAGGCCCCTCTAACCTTAGGGTTCAGGGTTGCCCTTCCTTCGGGATGTAGCAGGGGATCCGACGAAAGGCCTAAGTAAGACCCAATTCCCTCGACCACCGCCCCAAAAGCCTAAACCCTCCCCCTATCAAGACCCCCACAATCCGCCAAATATTCGTACTGTTGTATTCGTATGAATATTCGAAGCATATAAGTATACACTGCATATACATACATGTACCTATGCTATAGTGAGAAGATCTCATGGCAAGTTTTTGCCTCCAGCTTCCTTCAGGTGACCCCTGGCACCGAGATTGTTCGACAGGGGGACACCAGGGCGGAGCTGTGGGGACCCCGGAATTGTTGGGGATTGAGGGGATTGTTAGTGGGTTTGGGGGGTCAGGGTTGAGAGGGGATTTCGGGGTCAGTGTTT
>CAJNDS010002332.1:0-5000 GCA_905221605.1 Symbiodinium natans
ACAATCATGCACAAATTGGTGGTATCAAATCATACGTCTTCCCATCTTTATCAATCGAGCACAAATTGATTGCAATAAATCGTATTTCATCCCATTTCGGTCGGCCATAAATTGGAGGCAACAAATCGTATTTCCTCCCATCATTGATAATCAAGCACAAGTTGATGGTAACAAATCATACTTCTTCCATCTTCGATAAACAACCATAAATTGGAGACAACAAATTGATAATCGCGCACAAATTGGAGACAACAAATCGTACTTCTTCCCATCGGTGATAATGGAGAACAAACTGGTGGCAAGAAATTGAACTTCTTGCCATCTTTGACAATCACGCACAAATTGGTGGTAGCAAATCGCACTTCTTGCCATCTTTGGTGATCAAACACAAACTACGGGCAACAATCGTAGTTCTTCTCATATTTGACAATCAAGCACAAATTGATGGCAATACATCGTAATTTCTTGCCATCTTTGACAATCACGCAGAAATTGGTGGCAATAAATCGTACTTCCGTCCCATCTTTGACAATCGAATACAAATTGGTGGCAGCAAATCGTACTTTTTCCCCATCATTGACAATCGAATACAAAATGGTGGCAACAAATAGTACTTCTCCCCATTTCTGATAATGGAGCACAAACTGATGGCGACAAACCATACTTCTTCCCATGAATTATTGTCAATCGAACACAAATTGACGGCATCAAATTATATTTCTTGCCTTTTTGATGATCAAACACAAACTGGTGACAACAAATCGTATTCCTTACATGTGTGACATTCGAGCACATATGATATTTCTCCCCATCGTTGATTGCGAGCATAAATGATGGGAGCAAATCGTATTTCTTGCCTGCTGTGATAATCAAGAACAAATTGGCGGCAATAAGTCGTACTTCTTCCCATCTTCGCAAATCCAACACAAATTGATGGCAAAAAATCGTACGTCTTGCAATCTTTGTCAATCGAGCACATATTGATGGCAACAAGTCGTACTTGTATAAATGAAAGTTCTTCCATCTTTTATAATCGAGCACAAATTGGTGGCAACAAATGGTACGTCTTCCTATCTTGGGCAGTGGAGCACAAACAGGTGACGATAAATTTTATTTCTTCCAATCTTTGACAATCGATCATAAACTGGTGGCAACAAGTCGTACTTCTTCCCATCGTTGATAATGGAGAACAAATTGGGGGCAAGAAATTGAACTTCTTTCCATCTTTGATAATCGAACACAAATTGGAGGCAACAAATCATACTTCTTCCCATCTTTGATAATCAGACATTGAAATCGTAAGCAAATTGATGGCAACAATCAAAATTTCGTCCCGTCTTTGACCAACAAACACAAACTGGTGGCAACAAATCGTATTTCTTCCCATCTTTGACAGTAGAGCACAGATTGGCGGCAACAAATCTGTCTTCTTGCCATGCTTGATAATCCAGCACAAATTGGTGGTATCAAATCGTACGTCTTCCCATCTTCGATAATCGAGCGTATATTGGTAGCAACAAATCGTATTTGTTCCCATTTCTTATAATCGGTCATAAATTGGTGGCAAGAAATCGTATTTCCTCCCATCTTTGACAATCAAATACAAATTGATGGCAGCAAGTCGTACTTCTTGCATCTTCGATAAACAAGCATAGCTTGGAGGCAATAAATTGATAATCGCGCACAAATTGAGGGCAATAAATCGTATTTCTTCCCATCGTTGACAATGGAGAAAAAATTGGTGGCAAGAAATTGAACTTCTTTCTATCTTTGATAATCGAACACAAGTTGGAGGCAACAAATCGTACTTCTTCCCATCTTTGATAATTAGACACAAATTGATGGCAACAATCGTATTTCTTCTCATCTTTGAGAATCAAACACAAACCAATGGCAATATATCGTACTTTCTTGCCATCTTTGACAATCACGCAGAAATTGGTGGCAATAAATCGTACTTCCGTCCCATCTTTGACAATCGAATACAAATTGGTGGCAGCAAGTCATACTTTTTCCCCATCATTGACAATCGAATACAAATTGGTGGCAACAAATCGTACTTCTCCCATCTCTGATAATGGAATACATTTTGGTGGCAACAAACCGTACTTCTTCCCATCATTGTCAATCGAGCATAGAGTGGTGGCAACAAGTCGTACTTCTTCAGGTTTCTGACGATCGAACACAAGTTGGTGGGAACAAATCGTATTTCTTCCCATCTTCGATAATCAAGCACAAATTAGACAATCAACACACACTGGCGGCAACAAACCATACCTCTTCCCATCTTTGAAAATCAAGCACAAATTTGTGGCAAGAAATCGTATTTATTCCATCTATGGCATTCGAGCATAAATTGAATTTCTCCCAATCTTTGATTACGATCATCAATTGGTGGGAATAAATGGTTCTTCTCCTATCTTAGACAATTCAGCGCAAATTTATGGTAACTAATTGATTTTCTTCTTACCTTCTACAATCTAGCACAAATTGGTGGCAACACACCATACGTCTTCCCAAATTTGACGATCGAACACAAAGTGATGACAATACATCGTATTCCTTGCCGTTTTTGACAATCGAGCACGAATTGATGGCAACAAACCGTATTTCTTCTCATCTCCGATAATCAAGCTCAAATTGGTGGCATCAAACCGAATTTCTTTGCATCATTGACAAAACTAACGCAAAATGGTGGCAACAAGTCATACTTGTTCCCATCTTCGACAAGCAAGCACAAATTGGTGGCGGCAGATTATACTTCTTCCCATCTTTCACGATCTAACACAAACAGCTGGCAACAAATCGCGCTTCTTTCCATCTTGGACAATCGAATACAAGCTGGGGGCAACAAATCGTACTTCTGCCCATCTTTCTCATCTTTGCCAATCGAACACAAATTGGTGGCAGCAAATCGTACTTCTTCCCATCATTGATAATGGAACACAAATTGATGGCAATAAATCGTATTTCTGCCATCTCTGGCAATGGAGCACAAATTGGTGGCAACAAACCCAACTTCTTCCCATTGTAGTCATTCGTGTCAAAAAATTGTACTTCTTCAGATTTCTGACAGTCGAGAACAAATTGGAGGCAACAAGTCGTACGTCGTACTTCTATCCATCTTTGATACTTAAATAATCAATTCACATTGGCGACAACAAATCATACTTCTTCCCATCTTTGAAAATCAAGCACAAACTTCTGGCAAGAAATCGTATTTATTCCATCTATGACATTAGCGCATAAATATACTTCTCCCCATCTTTGATTACGATCACCAATTGGTGGGAACAAATGGTTCTTCTCCTATCTTAGACAATCGAGCGCAAACTTGAGGCAACAAATTGATTTTCGTTCCATTTTCTTCAATCAAGCGCAAACGGATGGACACAAATTATATTTCCCCCCGGGTCTTGGTGGCTCTTTCTGGCCCAGTCTTATCCGTAACAAATCGCACCCCCGGGTCTTGGTTGCTCTGGACCGCTCTTCTCCGTATCAAATATCCCCAGGTCTTGGAGGCTCTTGCTGGACCATTCTTATCCAGAACGAGGCTCTTTCTGGTCCACTCTCATTCGTAACAAATCGTACCCCCGGGTCTTGGTGGCTCTTTCTGACTACTCTTATCCATCATAAGGCTGTGTCTTGCCCATTCTTCTCCGTAACAAACAAAGTCGCACCCCCGGGTCTTGGTGTCTTTTTCTGGCCTACTCTTATCCGTAACTATTGTACCCCCGGGTCTTGGTGGCTCTTTCTGGCCCACTCTTATCCGTATCAAATTGCACCCCCGGGTCTTGGTTGCTCTGGCCCGCTCTTCTCCGTAACAAATATCCCCAGGTCTTGGAGGCTCTTACTGGACCACTCTTATCCAGAACGAGGCTCTTTCTGGTCCACTCTCATTCGTAACAAATCGTACCCCCGGGTCTTGGTGGCTCTTTCTGGCCCACTCTTATTCGTAACAAATCGTACCCCAGATCTGGAAGTCTCCTTCTAGACTACTCTTGTCCATCATAAGGCTGTGTCTTGCCCATTCTCCGTAACAAACAAAGTCGCAATCCCGGGTCTTGGTGTCTTTTTCTGGCCCATTCTTATCCTTAACTAATCGTACTCCCGGGTCTTGGTGGCTCTTTCTGGCCCACTTTTATCCGTAACAAATTGCACCCCCGGGTCTTGGTTGCTCTGGCCCACTCTTCTATACAATAAATATCCCCAGGTCTTGGAGGCTCTTGCTGGATCACTCTTATCCAGAACGAGACTCTTTCTGGCCCACTCTCATTCGTAACAAATCGTACCCCCGGGTCTTGGCGGCTCTTTCTAGTCCGTCTCTTATCCGTAACAAATCGTTCCCCAGATCTTGGAATCTCCTCCTAGACTTTTCTTATCCATCATAAGGCTGTATCTTGCCCATTCTTCTCCATAACAAACAAAGTCGTACCCCCGGGTCTTGGTGGCTCTTTCTAGCCCATTCTTATCCATAACAAATCGTCCCCCCGGGACTTGATGGCTCTCTCTGGCCCAAATTTATCCAGAACTAATCGTACCCCTAGGTCTTTATGACTCTTTCTGGCCCACTCTTAACCGTAACAAATCGTATCGCCGGGTCTTGAAGGCTCTTGTCGGCCCACTCTTATCCATAACAAACATTACCCTGGGTCTTAATGATTCTTTCTGGCACACTCTTGTCCATAACAAGACTCTTTCATGCGTAACAAATCGCACCCCCGGGTCTTGGTGGCTCTTTCTGGGGCCCCCCCTCTTATTTCCGTTAATACAGCTTTAACCCCCCCACCATGGTTCTGGGGGCTTTTTTTTTTTTTTTTTTTTTTTTTTTTTTTTTTTTTCTTTTTTTTTTTTTTTTTTTTCCTTTTTCGTCTTTGTCTGGCCCGCTCTTATCCGTAACTAATCGCTCCCCCGGGTCTTGGTGGCTCTTTCTGGGCCACTCTTATCCATAATACATCTTACCCCTGGGTCTTGGTGGCTCTTTCTGGCCCGCTCTTATC
>CAJNDS010002332.1:10000-486604 GCA_905221605.1 Symbiodinium natans
ACACGGCGGTTCCCCCCAAACGCAAACCGCGAAGTGGATCGGGACAGGGCCACCCTGAACAGGCCAGGTGTGGGACTTCTTGCAATCCCCCTAAGTGAAAATCGTCAATGACGTCCCCCTTCGTGCTTTCCTTATCGACCAACTAGCTGACCACAGTCATTGCCAGGGGCTTCTTCCAGTCATAACCTAGAAAGATCTTCTTTGCAGCTAAGTGCACCTAAGTGCACCCTACACAGCCCCCCCATCCTTCTGCACAATGTGCAAGAGATCCGGCGCATCCACGACCCCTGCCGGCACGCAGTGGAAGTAGCCCGGAAAGGCTCCAACGTACTGCGAGCGCTGACCTCAGGATCCATGGTGTACCAAGAAGATGGAGGGGAACCGTCCCCAAAATACTCGAGCAAGCAATGCCTGTCTGGGTAATAAGGGCCTAAAATCTCATTGACCCCAGCCTCCTCAGCCTCTGTTGCAGGCGGAGGAGCCGAAAACCAACAGCCCATCCGAAGTCTCCGTGAGGGCCATGAGACCGCAGGCTCCTGAACGCCTGGCGAAGCTTCGATTCTGTCACCGAGGGATCGGCTATGGTGGGTTGTAAACCTGAGAAGTCACTACTATGTACATGTCAATGCTGTAGATGTACTAGAAACCATTTCCGTGCTCTGAAACCTGCCGTGCTCATAGACATCCACGATTTAAGGTTTTAAGAATTTCGGAAGGCCCTCTCTCTGTAAAACTTTGCCCGGACCCAGATTTTTCAATTTTTTCAAATTTCAACACGCAAATTTCACATCCAGCAGCTTTGCACCGCATGCGATTTCAAGCCTTGAACGAGTGGAAATTGTCCTTGAAGTCCAGAGGCACCCCTCCGCATGCAAGAACAACCCGTGCCACGCACACTGCTAGGCTCGAGATCGCACTCCCCTTCCTCTGCTCGTCCCTCCTCCTCCTCCTCCTCCTCCTCCTCCTCCTCCTCCTCCTCCTCCTCCTCCTCCTCCTGTCCGCTTCCTCTTCATCGACTCTTCCTCTACTCTCCTCAGGAAATATAGAATGTTGTCTGATTGCTTTCTTGCAACCCGACTGACTGCTAAGTGCCAAGGCGCCAGTCCGCGCGGACTAGTCGAGTCCATACGTGGGAACAGTGGGACGAGTCAAGAGGTCCATAGCGATACGAGTACTATCGACCAGAACCTCAGGTACCCTTTCGCGCATCGCTTACATCAGCTCACACACCTAACTCCCCATAGATACGCTAGGCGTGATGCAATCCGTTAGGCCCAATCCGGTGACCAAATGCGGGCGCGGGCGTGCACGCGGTTTGCCGCAGCTTAACGGGCGTGTGCTGCAACCTTGTCGGAGGTGTCCCCCCAGTCGACTCGGGTGTCGGTGCTGCGGCTCTGGTAGTAGGTGCTGAAGACGCTGTCAAGGCGGACAGCGCCCGCAAGCTCCGTCTTCCCTTTACACTCGGGCAGGCGTGTGGCACGACTTGAAAAAGTGGCGGGGGGGCTCAGGCCCCGATGCAGGGGGCGGCCAAAATGGCTACGGCTCTTTCTTTTTTTCCTTCTTTCCTTCCTTCCTTCCGTCCGTCGTTCCTTCCTTCCCCTGCACCCAGTGCCGCTGCTCAAGCGATCCTCGCCTTTCTCTTGTTCATTCTTTAATTCTTTCATTATTTCATTCTTTCATTATTTTATTCTTTTATTCTTTCGTTCTTTCATTCTTTTCTTCTTTCATTCTTTCATTCTGTCTTTCTTTGTTGTTTTCTTCTTTCCTTCGTTCTTTCTTGGGGCTTGAGGGCACGAAGCTCCCGCACAGTCTCCTTCTCTCTCTCTCTCTCCCCTCTCTGTTCGCTCGTTGCATTAAATCCATCCGTGCAGGTATCTATGGCATCTATGGAAAGCTAAAGCCATGTGAGATGAGGTGGTTGTGTAAGAGTCAAAAGCACATGGAGACATGCCCTTCGCACACGCACACACACACACACACACTCACACGGGCAGGAAGAGGAAGTTGCCGCGGCACATTCGTCAGTCTTACGTGCCGTTTTTACAAGACGCATGTAGAGCCTCTGCCCCGGCCTGCCAGCCGCCATTTGCTTCCCGGCATCTGAGAGGTGCGTGTAGATCACATACTTGAAGCTTGTCTCCTTTCTCATCCCCAAAGAAAGAACCTAGTTTCTGAGTGGAAGCTGTGCAGGAAGCCAAACAGTCTAACAGTCCTGCATGTCCAAGAGAAGGTGTGGGCCCACCTCTGCCATGTATACCTGCAAGGCTGAAGGAATAGCAGGTTAGCACATGGAATGACACTCCACTGGTTGGCGAACTTCGTGAACGGCCCCCCCATTGTTCACAGCAAGAACCATCTGAGGGATCTTTTGATGTCACATGGAATCTGGGCAAAGTTCAAGGCTGTCCCTCGTCACCCCGAGCTTGCAGGCTCATGATATTGCAGCTGTTAGAGAGGCTAGCAACTTGAATAACTGCAAGTTAGACTGAAGCAGCTCTGCATACTGAGAAATCCCAGTGCCTTGTAAGACACGAGGCACCACACCACACCGTCGAAAAGCTGCGGCTTCTCGCGCCGTGCCGCCTGCCAGTGGTCCTCCCAAGAACAAATAAGAAATGCACCGGTGGCAGTACCGGTATTGCGGTTATAACTCTACAGTGCTGCCCCCCCTGTCTCGATTCTTCGATTGGTCTTCCCAAACTCAGAGGTTAAACAAGACAGAGCCTTGAAAAAGAATCGAGAAGAATCAAGATTCGTGCGGAAGTCCTGGGAAGGCTTCCGGGCCCCGGACCGCCGCCCCACCAATGTTGAGAGATGGAACACCAGTGGAAAAAAGCAACTGCTTGATTCTTGCGCAGGGCCAAGACCCGAGATTCCGAGCGAACAATGTTCCGTACCCAACTAAAAACTCTGGCGTTTGAAGCTTGGTAATTGGGAACACGGATTCCCCCACAAGTCCGCGAGGAATCTTGCTTCTTGCATATTGGCTCCGGACCCATGCTGCCCGACTGAAGCCATTGTTGGGGCACCGAGGCAACCAGAGCAGCACCCAATTTAGCACCCTAAGCCCCAACACCGGACGATGGACTTCCCAGGGCGCGGCCCTGGGCCTGTATGAGGTACTTGGGTACATGAACTTCCCCAACAACTTCCGCAGCCCTGCGCGCAGATGAGCACCAGCGTCCCTGGGGGGGGGGGGTGTGTGTCCCTTAAACAGCTGCCCACGTGGGAAACCCAAGAAGGCCTTCCGGGGAGCACAAGCAGAACGAGATTCCATGCAGTCCTCAACATTTGATTCCACTTCTTCATCATACTGCCTCAGCTCGCATGGTAGGCTTTCGTGAAATGTGTTGCTTGGACTTCTTCTGTATCCTCAGTGTTCATGTTCTCCAGAACGCAAAAACTCCTGAGAGTAATTACTATTTGCGGGGAGTAGCAGCTTTATCGATCTGCAAAATTTCATGCTAGCGCGCTGTGGCTTTCTAGGCCCTCTCGACAGATGTGGAGAATTTTCCCGACTGAAGGCTGAGCAGCCAAACTGCGCCACAACGACGCTGCAAGATGAACCCAGGTGACATCCCCAAGTATCCCCCCCAAATTCTCCCCGGCCTCAAGCCCGGAATCCTTCGAACATCGATGGCGCTGATGGGGAAAGGCCCTTTCCTGGCTTTTTGCTTCTCTCAAGGCTGCTGTTCGGATTTTGAGGGCCATTGTTTTTGAGGGGTTTGTCGCTCGCGGGAAGGCGGATTCGGCAAGCGGCCTGCCTGAACCCTGAACATCTTCCTCTGTCAGGCAAGTAGCTTAAGCAGCTTGCAACATGCCAACACCAAAACAAGGGAATTCAACGCCTCCGCCATAACTCAAGCCCGAGCCGCAGCAGCACCCCTGGGACGGCTGAATCCACAGCCGTCCCAGGGGCTCGGAGCTTCATGTCAGGCTCGAATTGGACACGCAGGAGGTGTAGGGACAGAGGTTGCTGTGGCTTCGGGTCGTGTGGGACACTTCGAGTCTGCAGTTATCCAGGGCTGCTGGGCTTGATCGTGATGTGAGTTGAAGATGCTTGTGGGTTCGGAGTTGTTGCTTGTGGGTTGGGCTACCATCATGCATTGTGTCGAACCTGTGTTGCCCTTCTACTGGACTTCCGGCCGGTTGAGTTTCCTCAAAGCCCTCGAACCTCTCAGCCCCTTGCGACGCGAAGCTTAGGGTGACTTTTTCTCGGAGCCCGGCAATCAAAATGCGACCGCCAGCATCCATGTGAGACAGCAACGCTGGACAAACTTCTTGGGGCTTTCGAGCTTTCGAGTCCCACTGCGTCGTTCCTTTTAAAATAGTTGAACGAGCTACAACAGCTACAATGCAGCTACAACAGCTACAACAGCTACAAGCTAGGCTCCCAGGTGCATCAGCTGGTGCCCAGTCTCCGACGGCAAAGGCTCGGCTACATGAACCTCGATGCCTGGGTGGCTTCTCTGCGAGCTTTCAGACTGACGGGCTGCGGTTTGGGGCACAAAGTTACTGCCCTTGTTTCAGCAAGTAGCTACTGGTACTGTAGGACCGTGGCTCTTGAGGGCCACCAGAAGCTTTGTGCTCGTGTTTCAAGCATCAAGCATCACATCGGCAACAGTTCCAGTGGCAACCAAGCAGCATTTGCAACAGTTGCCGCATTTGCAGCATTTGCTTGGTTTCCTCGGCTCACATGTACATACATACGTACATGCATGCATACATGCATACATACATAATCACACATACATAACCGTACATAATCATACATGCAATGCAACATACAATGTAACATACATACATACATACATACATACATACATACATACATACATACATACATACATACATACATACATACATTATACATACATACATACATACATACATACATACATCCATCCATCCATGCATGCATGCATGCATACATACATACATACACACACACACACAGACAAGCATACTCACACATACATACAATCATACATAATCATACATACAATTTTCGTACATACACAATCATACAATCATACAATTTTTCATACATACATACATACATACATACATACATACGTACATACATACATACATGCAGACAGACAGACAGACAGACAGACACACAGACAGACAGACACACAGACACACATACGCAGATACACACACCACACAGAGACACACACACACACACACAAAATCTATCCCCCATCCAGAAGGCAGTGCAGCCACATTGGGCAAGCAAAGGTCCAAATGCTCAGGCCGACTCAGACATCTGACACCTCAACCCCGACAGTGCCGCAAGTACGGAAACCCATATCCCGAGACCCCAAACACGTTTTGAGATCGAGGAGTCTTGCTTCTTTTGCCACGGCGGCCTTTTCCAGCCTGGCCAGTCTCTCCACAACCACGAACGCCCTCGACAGTACACCCTATGCACAGGGTGTCCACGCAGCATTTCATTCATTAAAGCTTCGGGTCTGCGGGTTCAGAGTGGGATGCTGGTCCTCTGAGTCCATCAATCCTCAAAAGTAAGCCGCTACTCCCCCCCCCCCCCCCCCCAGAAGCTGCAGCTAGCGCCTCTCACGGCACTCTGCAATCATCAGCAAGATTGTCTGCCATGACACAGGCTTCTGCTCCTGGTTAGGGCGTTCTTTCTTTGTTGGGGGGGGCACGAAGGGGGAGGTTGGTGATGCATGCATCGGTGCTTTATAGATGGTCACCCTTACCCTCTGTTCAATGGGGTGCCTCCACGGTCCAAGGCTTTACCAAACTGTACCGAAATCTCCTGCTGAGTCTGACCAATCTTGGCGGCAATCTCGCCGATGTTCTCCTCACAGTGCTCGGATGGGAGGCATTATCCGCAAGCGTGAACGGCGCGAACACACCATATCACACCATGTCTCGTGTGTGCGAGTACCATGAGGACGAACATACCCCCCCACCACTAGGCCACAACTTGTTTCTCGCTTTGTCAGGGGCTTCCCTGGCTCGGAGTCACAAACCGTCACGCGGCCACAAAACCTTTAGAGTCCGTCTGCTTCGCTGCTTGCGCAGCTGGGCGCTGCTTGCGTTTTGTGTTTTGGGGGTCCTCGAGCAGGGCGGCGATGCTGTCGTCCTTCTCGGCAATCTTGCCTTTGGCTTGCAAAAACGAACGAAGCAATCGGCAGGTTCTTAGATTTCTTAGCTTCTGTGGCCTTTCTCAATGGGGTCGTGACCTCTCCGGATCTGCCCTGGGATCTCCAGAACTGTTTGGGCTTCACGGTCTTGACGGCACAAATGCAGCGCCGCTGCTGTTGCACAGGTCGACCATCTCGTTGAGTTCGTAGCTTTGCTCGGTGCTGGCAAGGGTCAATCGACGGTGTACCTGCAGGGTTACCTCCCTACTGGTCACATGGCTTACTGCGCGTGATACATGTGTTGGTCGCTTTCGGGGATCAGCTGCGGTTGTTCAAACAAGTCTTATTATAATATAGGTAATGCCGTTTTGATTCCATGCTCGGGTCAGCATGGGGACTTGGGCCGGAGATGTTCATGTCCTGATCTTTCGGGGCTGCACCCCCCACGTTGGTGTTGTCACGCTTGAACTCCTTGCAAAGGCATATTGTGCCACAAAGCTTGCCTCCGCTGCCGCTACGACCTCGGCGATGGGCGCTAATCTCGCTCGCGCGCCCTCCTGAGGATCCCGGCTTTCGGATTTCAAGAGCAGGGGCAGGGTGAAGACACTAAGGCTTCACTAAGTCTCAATTGTCTCCAAGGTCTCAGCTTGAACCTGGCTTGGAGATGCGCCAACCCACCCCTGCCTCCTGTGGAAGGAATACCCGCGGCAGAGCCGGAACGTGCCTTGCAGGGTCCGGACTTGGCGCCCCAAGATCTTTCACGCCAGTGCCACACAAAAACACGAAACACCGGACAGCTTCCAAAGTTACACTGCAAAACACCAGATCGCACAGGACATGGAGGTGCTGGAAATACAGCCGCTCTCTAGCAGCACCACCCATTGACGGACCCGGCGCCGATGAACCTGAAACGACTGTGCCTCGCAGCATCTGGGCCCATCGCAGCGTGGGAGTCCCGGAGCAGCTGCCAAACTTCATGCTCCAGCTGCCTGGGTACTTGGAAACCCCCCCCCCTTGACCTGGAGATCTGCAAGCATTGACATTCAAAGCTTTGCCGAACTCGGGATGATTTCTGGCGAGGCATTCGCCGAAATGGTAAAGTAAGCTCTTCAAGGTACACAGTGTATTCTTCTCAAGCCCGCAAGCCAACCTCCATACATCCGACGCCCGAGTTCTCTACGCCAGCAACCCCGGAGGTAGGGCCCCGCACCGAGCGCGCTGTTCTGCGGCCAGCAAGTCGATCACCTCAGTTGAATTGCGAGTCTCATGCGATCAAAGGTAGTGACTGCGACAGGCCAGGCGAGGTGCATGCTTCACGCATCTCGAGGTCTGAAAAACCGTCTTGGTAGTCCACTGAACGATTTCAGGGTGCCGAAAAACTGCGGAAAACTTGGTCGACCGCATGTTCCTGCTCTAATGCCTTTACATTTCAACTTATCAGGCCGTACATGACAGAACCTACACCCGAAGTCCACACTACTGCTGGGAAGCTCGTGAGACTCCACTTGAACTTATACATCATCATACATCCCGGAAACCTCCTTCGACCCGGAGCAACACTTGCCTCGCTGGCGCGCTCAGCATCCAAAAACTGGTCCCAGTACTCCTGGCACACATGCGCGGAAAACGGGCACCGAGCTGAACAGTTCCACGGTTTCATCAGACTTCCCCTTGTCCCTGATGGGCTTAAGCGAGATAAGCGAGATGCACGCCCTCAGCAAACCTCGCGCCTCCAAGCCGACTGTTTGCCGTGCCCAATGCCGCTCCTGGCATGGCACCCCAGCACCAACGACTTGCCGTGGGAAGCCATGCTTTTTAGAAAGCCGAGTGCAAGCAGGAAGTCAACACGACCCTTTCGAGAAGTTTAATTGCCGTGATAAACCCGCTGCTGCGTGATCTGATGTATGCACGTCCTCCTTCTCAAGGGCGCTGATCTCTGCGTTCTTCGCATGCCTGTCCGTGTTTCGGCCGCAGAGAAATGATCAGCATGTTCAGCACAGATGCAACTTGAACATCCGTGCCATCCACACCATTGCCATGCCTGCCACGCTACTGCTGCATTGCTTACACCCTTCTTTCACAGAAGCAGTGAGCAGCGTTATGCCATCCTACACTTCGGAGCGGAACGCCTCTGTTGCTGCCGCGTTTCCGTCAGCTCCCGCACTTTTCCTGGGTCCGCTCTCAGAGAGCTTGGGCTTCTCTAAGGACGTGGGACTTTGGGTGGGGACCTCAGTTCCCAAACCCCCGCCTCAAACTGTGGAAGCTGCCCCCTTATCGTAGATTGACATCCTGGTCCCTGGCGCCGAAGGCCTTTGGCAAACCTCATGATTTCAGGGTGCACTCTTGCCACTTCCGGAATTCCAGGGGCTGGCGCCGGGTTTGGCATTGGGCTTCGCCAGACCCAACCACTCCATATTGTAGGAGCCTGAATAATTTTATGGGTGTTTTTTGGGGGTTCTTACAGTATGATTACAAAGGGACCATAAGGGAACATTCTTAGTAACTCTTCTCCGACCCCTAGGTTCGTCACCAATAGTTAAGAACAAGCCCAGCCCGAATCCGAACATCAGAACGGGTTGCGGGTGCACTGGTGAGCTTGATTCTCCCACCAAGCACAGACGTCCCGGTCGCTGGCCATGTCCTGGATGTAAGTTTAAGGGCTTTGTTGCCACCCGCCTAGGCCCCTCTGGGAAGTTTAAGGGTTTTGGGGTTTAAGGTTTAGGGTTTAGTACTTGTTGAAGCTTGGGTTTGTGAGTCTTTGGGTGCGACATGTACCGAATTTGTTTGTGCTTGCGGCAAGCGTGTCGTGCTCGGTAAGCTGATGATTATAGAGTCCTTCAGGGAGGCCATAAAGGGGGTGGCTTCAAAGGAAGCATCATGAAGGCTTACGGAGCGACATTTTGCATGAGGAGCTTGGGCTGAACCTTGCTGCTGCAATAACTTCTCATGGACGCCCTTGAAGAAAGTAGGCACTAGTGCAGGATACACGTGTTTCTGCAACATGCACGATGGTCTGGGATTCAGCTCGAGCTGGCACTATTCAAGAAAACGACCTGCGTACCATTATTGACTGGCTCGATTGGCACTCAGGCTAAGCAGGTTCAAAGCCAAAGCAAAGAAACGCTTACCTCGTGTTCTAACCATCTTGGATCGCGTTCCACGCGAACATGCCCTGAAGTAAATACTTACCCACAAGCCAATTTTTCCAAACCCTCCCGAACACTGGAGCGGCTCCTCCTGAGCGGTCTTGTCCCCTACTGCGGCACGCGCGAGGCGGTCTTTGAAGGTCTCTATACGCTCCTTTCCACACGGATTGAAGGATAGGTTTAAGGGTTGGTGCTACTGCTGGTTTTGTCGCTTCGGAACATGCGGCTGCATTTTAAGACTGCACGGCTCAGATGTTGCATGGGTCTATAGAATGCACTTTGTTTTTTCAGATCAGACTCGAGGGGGAAACGTCGGAGGACCCCTGAACTTCCCTGAGCGCGGTAATGAAATAGCCCGTTGGAAGACTCCACCGGCTATTCTCAATGTCCTGCATCAGCAAATAGGGGCGATGCTCTGCCGGGCACGTCTTCAACGCCAAGACGAGTGCCGGTCCTTCAAGAATGCCGAGGTCTTCTGCAACTTCTTGGTCTCATCCGAAATGGCATCCTGAGGCAAGTTCGATTCAAGTCTCCATCTCCACAAGTTCCACTGCACCCTGTGGCGTCCATCTCACTGTCTTCTTAGGGTTTAGGGTTTACGGCTTAGGGGTTAGGGTAGTCTTGCCACCCGCCTAGCTGATGCATCACATCGCACTGCAGGGAAGACCCTCGTTTCTTGCCAAAGGAAAACTAGAAAGAGGCACACCATTCTGTGCATCCTCCACTGTCCTCTGTTGTTTGCTTTCATCTTCACAAAGGATGGGATCGCCCCAACCAGGGGTTTAGGGTTTAGGGTTTAGGGTTTAGGGTTTAGGGTTTAGGGTTTAGGGTTTGGCACGCGCTCTCTGCCAGCAGTGCTCAGCGCTCCCTTTGCTTTCCGAGGCCGCGGCACATGTGGCCGAACCCCCAGAGCATGCACACACTCAGGACTTTTCAATGAGGCCCGCTCCCGCAGGAAGCAGTCAGCCCCACTTCAACAAGCCCCGGGCCACAGCCGCAGGGTTTAGGGTTTAGGGTTTAGGGTTTAGGGTTCGGATAACCACGCTGTGCCCACACCCGAACACGGGGGGTCCTGCTCGGCACGCAGCTCTTGGAGTTGCTGTCGGCCCTTGGCGCACCTCTTTTTCGGGTGCGGCTCATTGCCTATCTATTTAGTCCTGAACCCTGTGTATACACAGATATTATATGTCTTATATGGTCATCTATAAGCAATATATATATATATATATATATATATATATATATTTATTTATTTATATTTATATTTATATTTATATTTATCTATTTATTTAATTTATTTACTTATTTATATTTTCTATATATTTATTTTTGTACACATTACATTTGTGTTTTGTCACGAGCTGTCCCAGGCCAGCTTCATCGAGGCACTTCTCCCGCAGCTTCGCCACCAAGTTCCGGATGCGCTGGTCACCGTCGTACTCGTCCTGTGGAGGTGATGGGCGAGTTGGGATGTCAAGGATACTTGGGGCTTACGGTTTGGGGTTTAGGGTTTAGAGTTTAGGGTTTAGGGGCCTTGGCACCATCATGACCAATTGAAGGCGTCGTTCTCACGGGGTGCTGCTGTCGTTTAGTTTGGTTAGGGATGGTTAGGGCTGTTCAGGTCTTTTGCTTGGTTCTTTCAGGTACGTCTGACCCAGGCTTTCCTAGACTCCACACCGGTCAAAAAGCAAAGGAGTCCCACCTAAGCTCTAGGCATATGGATCCTCCGAGTAGTCAAGGAAGTCAGACTCCCCGTCGAGGGAGTCCTCATGGCATTTCATGCTTGAGGGAATGGAGGTCTGGAAAGAGGCACGGGTTGGGTATCTATCATAAAAGTGACTAAGAAGACGAACAGTCTATCCCAGTGTGTCACCATGCCCCGCGTTCATTCCTGCGCACTAGCATCCGAGATGTTACTTCAACACCGCTGCTCATGCAGCTCGCACATCGTACCAGTGTAACAGCAGCAGGACAGTGAGCAGGAACACCTGCAAGCAGCGATATACGTGCCAATGTGTGCCTGAATGTGCGTGGCCATGTGCGCTGTTGCATTTTGGTTGGGCAGATAGGCTGTGCTGACAGCATGTGCTGATGGCAGACACAGTAAGCCAAAACCGGTGCACCGAGCAATGTACCTATGCAATTCAGCCTGCATGCCCCTTGGGCTCATAAGCGCCCGGGGTTCCTTCAATTGCGGGATCTTTCTCTATACTCGCAGCGGGAACTGCTGAAGACTTAGGGACTTGTTTTGGCCCTCACGGCCGCCGAAAGTATCGCCCTCTGACATTTAAAGGCAGGGATCCTCGTCGCTCCCCTCCTGGCTGCTGAAATTCGCCTCGTCGTTGCTCTGCTGCCTGCGGTCTCGCGTAGCTCGCTATGCTTGCACCGAACTTGCACCTAGGGCCGTCCACATGGTTGTAAAGAAGCCCTCGTTGCTCAGAAGATGTACGGGCTAAGCCCCTATTGGCCCTCCAAACGTTGGCCGAAGAGCCCCGAAACGACCATAAATGCTATTTTTCTGAGGCTTGGTGTCCACCTGGAACCCGCTATTCACGTCAGATACTTCACGCAAGCACCATTCCGTCCTGCATAGGTCCTTGTCGAATATGGCCCAGAGGCCATCAGGGCCATACTTGGCACCACGTATTCGACGTCCTTCTCGTGGCTTGCGCCCTCCATCGATCCTTTGGTTCCCAGGCTGAACCCTAGCCCTCCGGAAAGCCCGGTGACTGTGCCTTATGCATGCATACCCTCGTATCGGGAGCTGAAAGCTGAGTTGTTGCCTCTGGCAGGCCCCTTACAACCAAGGGACATTTAGAGGCTTTTTCGTACGTAAAGCTTCGGCATGTGACCTGCTTAGTCAAGCCTTGCTTCCGGCAAGCTGCCACATGCGGTGGAGAAATGAAGACATGCCTTTGCCCCAAAACGTCAAACCTTGTACCTCGTCCTCAGCTCTGGAGGCACACTGATGGCAGTCCAGCTGCGCATCATCCTCGTGGTTGATCTCAACCTCATCCACCTCATGCAGTACCGCCCGACGAGTCTGAATTATGGCAAGTCTCTGGCCATCAAAGCCCGAAAGCCGCGATTGCATTGATGACGGGCAATGGTCCCTACGAGCACTATGCACAAGCGCGAAGAGCGCAGAGCACCATCTCTGAGACTGAAGAGCTGCTCTCGGACCCCAAGCTGCCAAACTTGACAGACAAAAAGCAGGTCTAGAAAGACAGTACAAGTATTGTCCAGATACA
Source organism: Symbiodinium natans (assembly GCA_905221605.1). NCBI lineage: Eukaryota > Dinophyceae > Suessiales > Symbiodiniaceae > Symbiodinium > Symbiodinium natans. Next base: position 22,514 of record CAJNDS010002332.1, read on the forward strand.
TGAATGCGACAGATACATATGATCCATTGCACATGCTGTCCAAAGAAGCACGGCATGCCGACGCGGAAAGACAGCCAGGCCCGTCGTTGCCTCACTCTGCTTGTCGCTCTGCGCACGGCCCTGCTTGCCTCGGCATGGGCTTCACGCTGGACTGAGAGTCTGAATCTTACAGGGCTTCCAGACGGTTCGCAGTTGAAGGTGTTGATTTGGCTGATATAGATCTTGTTCCTTGCTACAACCCTGGCACCTAACTTCGGATGAGCGACGGCTTTTCCACTTCTGCTTGCGCTGCTGCCGGGCGCTGGGGCTGCTCTCCAGAAGCTCGTCCTGGACGCAGAGATTCAAGGGGCGTTCATATGCAGTCTGCGGTGGCTTGGGTGGCTCGGACAGCGCCATGCAGATTCAAGAGCTGTGCTCCAATCAGCCTACAACGTCCTAGTGCGTCGCCCGCATAAGCCACATAAGAAAATTCAGCTTCGGAACTTTCGGTACAGTCCACTAGTCAATAGATCCCATATTGCACTCCCGCGCCACCATCCTCGTCGGCATCGTTCCCCAAGCTCGCGACCACCACCTGCAGCAGGGTTTATCAAGGAGTGGAGAGCACATCTGAAAGACGGGAGCCCAAGTATATCCAACAAGCAGGCCATTTCCGAGCTCCCTGACATAACCACCATACCCTTCAGGGAGCAAAGCCTTTGTGCTTGTCAACCTGGCTTGATCCCAGATTGAGTGTCCCGATTCGGCGGTCATATTTCGTGAGATGCGACATGTGGATTGCCGGCCTGTAAGATCTGCTGGCAAAGAATCTGCCCAGATCTGCAGGCAATCACTTCAGCTGTGCACCCGTCGGCATTCCTTGGGTGAAGCATTGCAAGGAACTCCTGAGCACTGTCGATCGCGTGAGCACATCTCTGTTTCGCAAATGCATATCCCCTGCGTGCTGTCGTCGCCCGCTCCCTGCAACTGCTGAAGAACGACCCGCATGGCCGACGCAGCCCATTCAAGGCAGCACAAGTTGGGGATTCGATTCTCTGTTGCGCAGGAGAAGTCTTGTCTGAAGGCCAGTCGAACCCTGAAGTCCTGCGCACGAACTTCTTATTATACACCACGAAGCCCAACACCCTGAATGCCTATCGTCCACCCCCCCGCCCACGGTTCAGGCAGTCCGGATAACCCGAAGCTCTTTTGTTAACCCTACACCCTAAACCACTCGATTTTGAACCCTTCAAGAGTAGAAAGCCATGCAAGGCGCAGAGCTGCGGGACTCGCACCCAAGGCTAAGAGCAAGCTGATGAGGTTCGCAGCTCCATACCTGCATAGGTTTTGTTTAGAGTTCATCGGTTTAGTTTTGGGGTTTAGGGAGTTTAGGGGCGCGTTTGGTGAAAGGCTGAAGGAGGAGGAAGGAATTCGCAGGTCACTCAAAGCAGAATAGAGTCAAGAGAGAAACGGCCCCCCAACAAGCGTCGAGATGCAACGGTCACGTCACACCCGGATGCTTTACAGAATGGTCAGTGCTTCCTTATAGGAACCTACAAGACACATCCTCATAGGAACCCAACATGAAGACTCCATCAACTTCCGCGGAACTTTGCAGGCTTCCGCTAGCAAGACAAGCTTCAAGCTAAACGATGGGGATCCACTAGTATGGTCAAGGTCCAAGTGAGGGTGGATGTGTCAATACGGCGGAGACGTTGCAAAACATGCCCAGATTATCCTCATAGGCACGGGCAGATATTCTTCACTGCAAGCATGCGGCAATCATCAACACCGACATAGCAGACAGATCTCAAAGGGTCCCCACACAGAACACACATGCACAAACCAACGACCCAACGGCCTCGCTGCTAGGTGCAGCGCCGTGTTTTCCTTTCTGCGTCATCAGGGACCACCACGAAAGGCTTCTACACCCTGACACCCTGATTACCCCCCAACGACACATAGAAATGAAGCCCCGAGCCTTACGAGCCTTAGCCCTTTTTTTCGGGCGGGGGCCAATCAGCCAGAAGCCTTCGCCCTGAAACCCCAAAAAGGCTTCTACTGGCTAGGCAAATCTCCAGAGGGCCCACGTCGACCATGCCCAGGTCAGCGCCCGAGTCCACCAAGAGACTGATGACCTCGCCTGGGGAAGCATGCGGAAGGGTTTAGGCCATAGTGGGGTCGATTACATAGAGCCTGTGCTTTGAGATGCATGAGCTCACGGCTTACACTAAGTGCACTGACATGCTTTGAACTATACGGGGCTCTGCTCCGAGATGCCTCGACCGACATAGATGCGCCGACATAGAAGTTCACGCCATCGCACCCATTGTTCAACCGGCCCAACAACACAGTAACCCAATTCTGACAAGATCTGAGAAGTCCTCGGGGCCACTGTCAACCGCATGAAGTGTCACATGCGAACATCAACAAACCACCATTGCGGAATGCGACCAGTGCGCGCTACCACTATGGCTACCTCGACAACGACGACTATTTCAATTAAAGATACGGCTGACTGGCTGACTGATACAGGCTCCGGTCGCCTGACTAGCTGACGGATGGAGCTCCAGAAAGACAGCGCCATATGACAACCGACAGACAGAATGCCGAAGAATGCAGGTGAAGCTGCCATTCGTCTGTGCGCACAAGAATGTGCTGAGTTCTCGGGCCTTCTAACTTCTCAGCCGAAGGTCCTGCGCGAGTTTGCGCGGCCTTCTCCTTCTGCGTGCTGGCGCCTTCAACCTCACATGTCCCAGGTCTTGAGGGGAGGGGCTGCTACATAGGGGTCTCCACGGTTTTCTGGACTTATAAGTAAGGGTTTTAGGATAACTAGGTGCTTTGCAAGAATCGATGCTTTTTGCTCGGTTTTCACCTTTGTGTTTGTCAAACAATGTACAAGGGTGTACCATGTCCGCGATATGTCCGCCGATGTCCGCGTCGGGTTTGAAGCATGAATGCTGTACAGAGCGCGGACAAGCGGTCCGAGACAAACCCGACATGGCAGTCTTGCGAATCTGTGGGTTTTCTCTGACGTCTCTCAAACTGAGTCGTGGCCATTCTCTCTCTACAAAACCCAGACCCTTCTGCACCTGCCCCTCTCGGGTTCATATTGGGTTTTTTGCCACTCGCTTAGCTGACATCTCGGACACTCTGCAGGGAAACAATGTGGCAAGTCTCTCGTCATCTCGTTGACAGCTCCCATCGTAGTGAAGCTAGGGGCAATCCACAACCAGTACAGAAACCAACAAAGAAATCAAAACCATTCCAACACTCAACCCCGTACGTAATGCCTCCCCTAGGGTACTCTGCAGGGAACCATCCGGAGCAAAATTTCTCAGCACAACAAAAAATGCTCCATCTACTTTCCGATGGTCATGAGGGCTGCCATTTTCTTGTCTATCCAACCCATCACTTACACAGACACCACATCAACCTCAATCCGGGTTTAGGTCTTCGGCAGAGGGTTGAGGGTCTAGGAATAAACGACTAGGCTTTAGGGTTGAGGGTTTGTAGGCTGTGTATACATGCATATATATATATATGTGCATATATCCAATACACAAACATGCAGTTACGAAGCTCACCTTTCGAACAACGAACGACGAATGTTATTAACAAAAACAGCTAAACCCGAGAAGTGCTGAACAACCACAACAAAACTTGGCATAGTTAAACCACTTACAAGTCATGTAACTTCGTTGTCGCGAAGTGTTCTCTTTTGAATTTGTTGCTAAGTTCGTACGAACAATGAGCCCCCTAAGTAGGGCTCGGGGGTACAATGGTTCGGAATGACAGCTAGTGTCACGAAGAACCTCTTCCTTCTGACCGCAGCCCTGGCAGCCCTAAAGCCCTCAAGCTTTAAGTTCCAGATCTTTCAACCACAAACACGTGTGGCACAGGTTTGCGACGAAATGGAAGCCAAACACGATCGCTCACAAGAAGAGACGAAGCGCTGAAACGAGCCACAACCAACCCCAAACATGCCTCCGAAATCAGCTCTCTTCGACATACCTCCTCCTGTGCTCGGCCCCAGGGGCTCTCAAGCGCTCTAGCTCCCGGCCACACGCCAGGCATGCGAGGAGGAGGGGCTGGCAGCCAATTTCCTTGGGAGAAGTCGAGGCTTCGAGTTTTTGGGGGGAGGTTGGGCTTGGGCCTCGGGGCTTCAGATGATGAAAGGCTTATTTGTTTGCCACCCCCTAAACGGTTGGGGGTCAAAGCTTTCAAAGGTTTGCGGTGTAATCTCAAGACCAAGGTCCCTGGAGCCACATTGTTGGGTTGGGCGAAGCGTGTGCTGAGGAGTCAAAGGCATCGCCAGGGCTTCTGGTGTCAAACACGTCCTACAAGGCAAAGACTTGCGGATTGGCAGAGCCAGGATTGCCAAGCTACGTTGGCTTCGCAAGGCCCCAGAGGTAAACCGCTCAGAGGCCCAGAATCCGATCCATGCGGCGCATTCACACCGGCTTGTCAGTGCAATTTGAACCAAGGCGCTAGCTGAAATGCTTTCCACCTGGCATTCGGGGGCGTGCCCCCACTGGGTTGTGTTTAGGGAGAGGCGTTCGTTCAGCGCCAGAGCACATCACTAACACATTTGCCAAAGGAAGGGGACCGGTCGCTTGCGCATGGCTGTGCGAAAGCGTAGGCTATCTTCGTAGGTATGTGCACATGAGTGGGTGAGTGATTGTGCATTGTGTCTGTATATGTGTCACGGTCACAGCGCATTCGTCCGTCTAGGGAAAGCACGACAGCAACTTATACCCAACTTACGTTACATTTCCGCTCGGCTGCTCACAGCCCACACTATTCAAAATTTAGCAGCATCAGATGCCTCAGAGAGCCTGATTCTTTACATCATATCACAAGCCAGCAATGAGAGCTTCGACGCAACAGCCTACGCCAGCCCTGCCACCGCTGCCAGGAACGTCGCAGCAGCATAAGGACGAAGTGAAACGAATCAACAACAACCCTCTCAACTCATCTTCGGAGGCTGGGGAGTGATGGAGTCGAGATCCACAACGGCGAGACGACCCGACCCGACACCAAGCGACCCTCTGAGGCTGACGGAAGCCGAGGAGCTCCTTCGCGGAAAGGGCTTGCGACTCGCTGAGAGGCCGCACCTCGCGTGAACAGGCCGCCATCAGGGCTCACTCCCGAAGAGGAAGCCCATGTCAATGCGCCGTAAGAGGAACATACTATACCACCCCCCCCCCCCGCCCCTACGCTGTCACACCATCTCTCAACCCGCCTACTAAATCAACCCTTCCAAAACCACAATACACGAAGCACCTCCCAAGTCTCCGACATCCCGAAATCCAAAACACAAAGCACCTCCCAGGTCCCGCGCCCAAATTTCTCATGCAATCCAACCCGCCCGCAACACACAAAGCACGCCCCCAAAACTAAATCAACCCTTCCAGAACAAAACACCCCCCCCCAATCACACGCCGAAATCCCAACACAATCCTCCAAAACCAAATCGTTACTACATGTCCGATGTAGATGATGTTTGTAAAAACCAATCAAACGCATCAGTAGTCATAAGGGGGGGGGGTATGTGTGCCTCCGACACGTAGACGAGGCCCGGCTCAAGCAGATCGTATTTGTGCAGGTCATCCAGGCAGGCCCGGACCTGTGCCTTTGATGTGGCATTTGGCTTCGGGGTGCTGAAGGGTGTTGCGAAGAGTTCGTTTCGACTCTCACCGGCGGCCTACGAAGAACGAAGGAGGGGGGGATTGAGGAACCATCTTGGTATGCTTGTAGGAATGGCTCCGTGCTGCCATGCGACGGCCCTGGCATCAGGGCAGTAAGCCCCGCTACCCCAGCAACCTTTGTCAAACATGACGTCCGACCCCTCGGATAGCAAAGCCATGGAGCTTTGTCGAGCTCAAAGCACGCCTTGCCCAAGGGGCTGGCGAAGAGGGCTGCACGCTGCTTGTTGCGAACAAGCTCGGCAACCTGGACAGGGCAGAAAGAGGCTGGACAAGCGTGGCCCAACAGCACAGAGGCGGAGAAATTGTCATGTGGCGCTCCTGCTCACCGATCAACCGACATGGATGGGCCCTCTCCGCGTACTTGTGAGCCTTTCTCTCTCCACCCTCCCTTTCTCGAGATCCTCAAGATCTAGTCAGCCAGCCTTTACCTGAGACAGCGTCGCAATGCCTGGGCCCTGCGTCATGGAGCCATAGCTTCGGGACCCCGGTGGGACCAAAACGCTGTTTGCTTTTGTCCGCCACTTGGAGGCTCATGGGCAACTAGAGTCTAGAGGGCTGGAGGTTTTTATGTTAGGGCCGTTTCGGGTGGCAGGGAGCCATGTCTTGGGATCTGTGTTGTTGGGCAGGCGTTTGGGGAAGTTAGGGCTAGCTTGGATCCTCACATGGGCGCTTTATTGCGCTTATAAGATCGACGATATCTAAGAAAATCTAAGACTGCGCAAGCAGAGACCTTGAGCAAGTGCACACCCAAGCGGTAGGATCCGGGTGAACTACATGAAGATCCGGGATGCAGCTTGGCCACTCGACAACGTTCTAACCCCACCATGCCTAGAAATTGGGCTTCTGGCTCGTGCAATCGGGCAACCTTCCATGGCCAAGCTTAGATGCAAGTCCCTGTCTTTGTTGAATCTGCACTGAGGTGGGATTGCAACAGGCCCGACGCGACCCCCTAATCATCTCACATCGTTCTCAGTCATTCTTGCCCCGGTCTATTTCCCAGCCCTACTACCTGTTTGTCGCTTTGAATTACCTCTTGCCAAACCGACATCCAGAACCCTTTCGTCTTGAACTTTCTGGCACGCACATTCAATAACTCTGTCTTGCCAGTCGGGATAGGGACGTGCAATAGGGATTATGTATTGATCTTAGACTTCTTGGGCTTTCCGGGGGCGAGACTCCCCATCCACAACGTTTAGGCTGCCCAGAGCCCAAACCTCACAATGCAGGCAGTTGTGTGTCTACGCGTTCCACGCTGCCCCGGCACAAGACAAGCTCAAAGTGTTTCAAGTACGGTTGTATGGTACAGATAACCCATCGGACGCGCAGTCTTCGCCCTTAGCCTTGAACAGTATGCAAAGCACAATGCAGCACACTGTGGGGCAACTGAGGCGACGGCAATGTTGGAAATGTTTTGCTCCTCATAAGGTCAATGATGCAATCTCCAAGCCCAAGCCTAGCTTTGGAATTCCTAAGGTGCGCTGCCCACGCTCAGATGATCTCTCTCTCTCGCACATCCCCGGTGACCTTTCAGGCTGGGGAACTCTGCATGCTTCCGGTTCAAAATACTAAAGCAAACTGAAGGATATCTAGCAGCCCCCAAATAGCCCAACACCTCTCAAGCCATCAGTCATATCAGTCCGTCAGATCTGCGAAGCGTAGCGGAACGTGAGTAGCGACAGCCAGCAGCAGAGACGGATATCTGAGACAACAGGGCATGTGAGGGAAGAGCAACAGCTACTGTCGAACTGATTCGCCACCTCTTCCAACCTTTCCTCCCTGCTGCGATTGCTTGAGTCTGAACCGAACTGCAATCAGAACCTCAACCCTGAACCCTACGCTGCGCAAGGCTCCGCGTCCCTCCTCTGCGGAGGTTCGATACTCCAAGGGTTGCAGGTGGGCCAGGCATCAAAAATGTCGGGCCCCTTTCTCCGACACATGTTTGTATGACTTGCGTGCAGGAGCCTCTGATCCAGCAGGCTGTAGCCATACGCCTCGATGCGACTGGAGCTGCCCCTAAGTGAAACTGAAGCTCCTCACCAAAGAAAGTCGGAAGAATGTCGAACATGTCAAACCGTCTTGGGGTTGGGGGGGCTGCTGTAGGGTTGTGGGCTTCATGGCCCTGTTGCCTGTTGCCTGTTCGGGCTCGGGCCATGGGCTTGCATCTTGCCGGGAGGCCACAGGAGAAGCAAGCAACGAGAAGAGAAGTGAAAGGCTTCGGGTAGCACATGGTAGCACCTAGAAGAATGAAATCTTGTGCTACAACGCCAGACTTTCTCAACAGGCCGGCAGCACCACGTTGGCCAAACCTCAAGAGCGCATGAGCTGAGGACATCCCTGTGTAATTCTCACCTATGAAGGCTACTACATGCCGAGAAGCTCCTCTGTGAGGGGACTGGAGTGGGTGTCAGGTGCGAGCTTCGGGTTGGTCACATGAAAGATCTGATGCTGCGGGGAGATCGGAGAGAAAACGATGGCCCTGCAATGCGCAGCAGTGCCGCTATGTGCCGTTTGCTTGCCCCCTACCTCAGCTGCCTTGGCCACCAGACCCTGGCCCGTGAACTCCTCCATGCGCCCTAGCGGAGGTCTGCGAGGACTGCAGATGCTGTGGCTGTAAGATTGCGCGTTCGAGGAGCTTCAGGAATGTGGGATGCACTGTACAGCAACTACTCGTCTTGGAAAGACAGCGCATACTCAAGAAGATCGGCAACGAGTTTTTTTCCTACCCCAATCGACCCCCTCACTACAGCGAAACAGTAGCTAACTATAGTACCACAGGGACCAAAAAGGAAAGAAACAGAGCACACGGCACGTCTCTAGCCGTGTACTTTTCTTGCCCGGCTTAGGCGGGCCTGGCATTTCCGCCGCCACAGCTGCAAGGAAGCCGTGGTGCACAACGCCCAACAGTGCGAGGCCGTACCTATGCGGACAGTTGAGGTGCTGAGACACTAAAAGGGGGTGTTGCACAGGGACGTTTTTGTGTCACACCGATGGTGAAACGATGAAGATACGGGAGGATTTCTGCTGGCGGTGGGGGGGTGGGGTGGCGGTTTTGCAGTTCCCTTCTTACACCCCCACAACTCCAAGAATGGCACAGCATTCGATGCAGGAAGACTGAGCATTCGGCACAGCATTCGAGATGTCCTTCGCGGGCAACCGAAAACCGTACAGCCATTTTAGCAGGAGACTGCAGCTTCAACTGGTGGAAAACAGAGAGAGAGAGAGAGAGAGAGAGAGAGAGAGAGAGAAGAACATCAAAGAGCGTACTGCGCATTGCAGGTAGGTTCTCGGCACTCTGACTCTGAGCATCCGCAACTGCTGTGGGGCCTGCGGTCCCCCGCACTTCGAAGCAACCAAGACACCAAGTCAAGTCGCAACAGAAACCGAAACATCAACACAACTCAACACAGTTTACCAAAGCTGCAAGAAAACTCCCTGGAATCCGAAGGAAGGGCATCCTGCGCCACAGCGGCTGCCAGCTGGTGCTGGAAGACATCGCAAACTCGGCTGTAAAAGCTGTCCTTCGGCTTGGTTTTTAGCAGTTGCAGGGCATACGAGAAACATGTCTGGAGCGATGTCCTATGGAGTCTATGGCCCGTGACCAGGGCTCAAGAGCATATGCATGATACATGGAAGCTAGCACCCCACCATCCTCGCTTAGACGTGTGCCGCATCGGAGCTCTCTAGGATTCTGTTGTCTTAGCTTATCACACGCGCGCGAGGGAGTGTGTGCGTGTGTGTGCGTGTGTGTGCGTGTGTGTGCGTGTGTGTGCGTGTGTGTGCGTGTGCGCGTGTGCGCGTGATCGTGTGCGCGTGTGTGCGCGTGTTCATGCCGGTGTCAAGCTTGCTTAACCGATTGTCCCCTGTTGTAATGACGAAAACACGCTCGCTGGTTAGTTACAATTGGTTAACAGTGGCTTGCTTCAAGCGCGTAAAGTCCTGCTGAAACTCCAGGAGAGCCAGGCTGTAGATCAGGCAAGACCTTGACCCAAAGCTGTCATGAACCCCTTACCACTCTTCTATGTGTCTGCCTTCAAGCCTAAGGTCGCCGAGCCAAGAGCCCGAACTGGGCCACCCCAAACTCCCCAACCTTATCACATCTTCAGACGTCCGGGGCACCCCACATGCCCCTAGGCGTTGCCTCCGAAAGCCGTGCCTCGGCCTTGGGTTGGGGTTGCAAGGTACAGTAGGGACCTGGCGATGAGACAAGCCTCCTCTGATTGGGACCTCTTTTTCGAAGGTCTGGGACTGAGGGTGTAGTGGCCTAGCAGGGCTGGGAGTCTTTGATCTAACGAAGCTGATCGTGGGCACCCAGGGCTTCACAGGGACAATGGAATCCCCCCAGACCCCGGCAATGGCTAAGAGCAGAGCGTGCCGGCAACATGCAGCCAAGAAATCTGGGCAGGGACAAGCACGATGAGGGAAAGAAAATATGGCTGGCTCCGTTTCCTCTACGGTTTTTGGCGTCTTCCTTGGTCTACAAGCTACAGACTGGTTTGCTTCTAACCGCAGAGATTCATGAACCTTTGTCGACACAGTGAACTGCCTTGACTTCTTCGGTTGCTTCATACTGGTGGGGCGAGAACCCCGAATGCCGGGACCCTCCAAGACCAAACTCGCTGATCTTGCCCGCGACACGGCTGCGATTAGCGATCACAGGTGCTCGTTAGTCACGTATCAGGGGCTATGTAAGCTGACTTATCCTTAGAGGCTCCCGGATGCCGGGGTTCCGGGGCCCGCTCATGCTTATGGCGCTTTTGAACTCCGAACTTGCTCAATCCAAGACCTACCAAAAAATACAGCTTTCAAATGGGGGGGCTCTCACACTCCCGAGCCCATGCTGGGATCCGATCCTGAAACGTCAACATCGACCCCCCCCCCCCTCGGAAGTCACGATCAGTGTCTATGGCACGAGTTTGGCATTCCACTAGAGGCTTCCCAACACAGAAGACGCTTCTAAGCTGCAGAAAACTCATTCCAGAGGCCAGAGGCTCTTGGAGATGGGGCGTCGCATCGGCTCGGTGCAGGAATTATACGAAGGCCTACGAACCCCAAAAAGCAACGACAGCACCGAGCTCTTTCATTCAAGCTCTGGACTGGGTTGTCGCCATCGCAGAAGTGCCATGCCATAGACGGTGTTCGCTACCTCCGCTCGGGATTTGCAAGCGCGTGTTTTGGGAAGATACGACTATCTGGAAGAAAACGACTGCGTCGGAATGGGTGCCCGCCGACCACTACTTCTGAGGGCGGCACAGGCAACGGGATAAAACCAAGAATCACTAAGCCAACCGCTACTCATGAGGGCGGCACAAAAACCGGAACCAGGAGTTGGCACGAGTGCGGGAACATGAGCATTATTTCAGTTCGTGGGGACTTGGGACTCGTAGTGGTAGGATGTTTCGGGCGCCGAGTTAGTCACGGAATGTACTTAGGACGATCTGCTGTAGTTGGTGCTTTGGTCCGGGAGAGGTCTGTCATGTGGGGGAGATGCTTCGCGCCAAACCACGAATCCACTGGACCCATTCCTCGAAAGGGTTGAGGGGCTTGGACAGGTTGGGGCTTGAGCTTTGGGAAGGTATGGGGGTCACTAACAGCTTGCGCCACGAGGGCCTCAAACCTTCAAAGATGTGAATGTACAGGGTTTGGGGAGTTGAGGGCCCAGGCTGCCCTTGAAGCGCCTCCTGCTCACAGAACTCGGACAACCGGGATGGCACATGCCGGCCTGGCTCCAGCATGCCCAGGAGAGTGCAGTAGCAACATGATTCTTGGGCGGCAAGTGGAAACCGTCATAAAGCCACTCCTGAACACCAGAGCGCCCATAATCCACAAAGCAACCTCCCCTGACGGATTCTTTCAGGTTCCAGCTCCACATGCCAAACCTGCTGGTGGCACCCACTCTCCGCAGCAGGTGGTGGGGCGTGACGTTCAGAAGGCCCAAGGCGTACACCGTCGTCGCCAAGCCCTCCAACAAAGCCGCACCATCCAACTAAAGGATGTTGGGGCTTGCACCCTTGAAAGTGTTGGAAAGTATTGGGCTGTACGGTCTTGAGGGCACTTCCGTCTAAGTCGCACTCCCAGGATCTTCCCGAGGCTACATTGAGGGGGCCCTGCCTTCAAACTATCTCGGCCTCGGCCCACCATAAACAAGGTAACAACTGCCCACGAAACCCCTCCAAAATGGTTTACTTTGGGTGAGCTTCGCCATGGCCCGCAAGGCATATGCACCAGTAAAAACAACAAGGCATGTAGTTTTTAGGTGCAGGGTCGCAATTTTCCGCGTCTCAAACTGATCGGAACTTACCTCTTAACTCTAGACTCTACACCCTAAACCCAATCACAGATGTCGAGAGCAGCACTCTCACCTGCGGGCAAAATTCTGCGAGCCGCGGGAGCCTCGGCGAAGGCTCTGCTTGCTAGGGCTGTTGATATGCAGGAGAGGCCTCGTGCGCTCTCGGCCTTGGTGCGCTCATGCGGTGTCATAGGTCTTCCTGGCCGAAAGCCGTAGTTTTCACATCTTTCACTTCATTCACTCGACCTAGACATCGTCCCCGAGAAAGTCCCAACCCCCAAGTCTATTTGAACCTCTCAATCTGCTGCCAAGGCTACTTAGGTCCGTTTCTTGCAACAATACCCAGCCCCATCTTGCAGTCATGAAGGCTGGGCCACCAAGCATGTTCGCAGAAATGGCAGCAATCAAGGTCTTGTCACGGTGCCTGGGCATGTGCTCCCTCTTTCAGGTCGCACTGATGGTACCGTGGTCTTGGGGATTGGTGCCTTTCAGCTTACACGGCCAGACCGTTTTGAAGACTCTGCGGCCAACTACAAGACCCGTTCCTGCACACATTTGGGTTCGAAGCATCTGGCTCGAACACTGTTGGATTTACTGTTTCCATGGTCCAGAGTCAATAGGCATCTCGGCCGCACAACTCCAAGCTTCACCTCACACTGGCAGAATCCAGTACAGCACAGGGTGTAGAGCCTTGTTAGCACTACATCTCAGGCAGATCACAGGCTGTGGCGCCCAAAACCCCTGAGCTTCAAGGCCACAAGGAAACCGCAACTTCTGTGCTTACGGTGCAGCTCGAGGTCCAGGCTTCAGCAGAGAGAGAGCGTAGATGATCATCCACATGTCCTGTCTAGGGTGCATGCATCCCTTCACACTACAATACAAGAAAAAATAAGAAGAAAAGTAAAAAGGCCAGGTGGCAAAGACCCGACCCTGGGAGCTTGCAACGTGCTGAAAAGCATGTTGAGACCATCTGCGGACCCTACAGCCACACGAGAGTTGGTGCGTGGTGCTCGTCCTTTGAGACAGAGCTTGGGGCCCTGATCTGACAAAGTCCGCTTCCAAGCCACAAACCGCACAGACCTCAGCCTAGATACCACTATCTTGAGAATCACCCACACCTCGAGATTGACGACAGGTCACGCGACCACGCCACAGATTTCATGGCGTTCTTGAGGCTTGAGACTGTGGACGTCAAAGTTGATGTAGCTTTGGGCATCTTGGTAGGGCTGCCACGTAGAACTGATGCGGCTGGGGTCTGGAGCTCGGCGACGATTGAGGTTTTAGATTCCGATGGAGACGAACGGTCAGGGCCAGGCTGTGGATGAAGGTTAAGCCGGAGAACCCGGATAGCTCGTAAGAACTCCGTGAATTGATGTCTTCCTGTCTTCCACAACAGCCCAGCCGCGACCTGCCTCAAATGTCGAATCATGGTTGCAGAAGACTCTTTTTTTCGCCCGAGCGGCAGTTGATCACTGGCCACTTCGAAGAGCGGTCTCGCAGCCTAGAGGACGTCCGAACCCTTAACTGTCTTGCAGTGTCTGTTCATGGGCTTCTGGGAAGGTGTAGTCTAGAGGCCCCCACAAGCCTTTTTGTAGGTTGTTCTTGTGCAAGGTTAAGCCGCCCCGTAAGCAATTGATTACAATTACCCCCGACCCTTGGCTCAGAAGAACTCGGTTTCGAAGCCGGTCGCGCGGCGGAGCATCAACCTCCAGGCTCGCGACGACTCCGCCTCGGCGTGGTTGGCTTTCTACTCTCTCAGGATTGCAGGAGGACCCCAGATGCCAATGCCTAGACCACGCAACTGCGCAAACCCCTTCGTTGGATATCAACATCTCCTTTTGTCAATTGAAAGAACAACAGGAGTTCAAGAAATCAGTAATGCGGAGCCTCCTGGAAGAAAAGCTGTGGATTTGGGAATTACGAGTTCATCCTCTTCTGCTCGAAACGTGAACCAGTTTGTTTAGCCTAACCTGAAGTCCCTCAGACCTCCAGCATCCCAAACTTCGCACTACTCCTTCTATGCTCTGCACTGCGCTGGCCTCACGATCTTGGATGTTACTCTATGAGCGTATTACAAGTAATACATAGTACTTGCATCAGTAGCAGTAGCACTCGTAGCAGTAGCGCATGCCGTGTTTTACGTTGAGGTAGTTTAAAGTACCCGTTCACCCTGAGACACACTTTTCTCTTCCTCCGCACCTGGCTTCGCGGAAGTCTGTGAGAGCCGGAGTGGGCACTTGGAGGGCTGTGTGAACCTTCGCCTCCCTTCTGGGATTAGGAGGGTGTTTGGGCTTAGGTTCGGAGATTTTTGGGGTTGGAGATGTTAACGGGCTTGCATCAGAGGGTAGGAGCACGACAGTTCCGATGATGAGCAAGGCCGCGATATTGCGGTTGTCCGTGCCCGGCAGCGGCAACTCGCACACGATTTCGTAAACACGCAGGCGATACCAGGTCTCTCAAGATCGCTAGCAGGATGGAAAAACATATGTATATAATATGTACAGGTACTGATGCACATCTTACTGTATATGAATACGTAAACATGTGCGCATTTGCAAATTTCATTGCAATGCCCACTAGTTGTACATAGTTCGAGGGACAGCATTTCAGATGACTCTCCTGGATGCCATTGTGATGTGATTCTGCTGACAACTTGCTCTTGGATATGAACAGCAGCGATCGCAAGCTGGTTGCCTGTTTGCTGGGGGGGGTTGTGGGAGCAAGCTCTCACATGCTTCGTGGAGTACAAGCCCCCCACCCCACTCAGCAGAATGATTATGTGAAATTTCTGGCTGGCACGGGGGCAAATGCTGGCAGGAAACATCCTCCGAACCAATAAGTGGTGGGGTGGAAAACCCTTCGTGACTCTCCCTATTCAGAACTCCCGAGCCCGTGAGTAGCCACTGGGCATGAGCTGCGAGCCAGAATATGAGAATGAAGACCCATTGCCCGTTTGCTTAAAAGTTTGTTTCACCTTCGAAGCTGTCCTCCCTACTTCGCACACGAGAGATCGGGTACACTGACTACGCACAGGTATATACACGCAACAGCTTAGCGTGATGACGAATATTTCTTCTCTGGGGAGGACGATCCCCGTCCCGGTGGCCCGCTAGTCGCGGAATGGGCGAATGGGCGCTGGTCAAATGGAAGTCTCTCACGAATCCTGAGAAAAGGTGGGCCCCCGCTCTGACGAGCACTGCAAAGAGTTAAAAGAAATCGTTCCAAATAGAAGGGCTGAAGTGTGCTTGCGGAGGCCTGAGTTTCTGAAGAAGCTTCACTTTCGTCTTCTGTCTCTCTCCCTCTCTCCCTCCCTCCCTCCTCCCTTGTTCGTTCTCTCTCTCTATCTCTCTCTCTCTCTCTCTCTCTTTCTGCGCATGTTTTTTGGGCGGCCCTCCCCAATCTCTCTGTCTCTCTCTCTCTCCCTCTCCCTCTCCCTCTCCCTCTCTCTCTCTCTCTCTCTCTCTCTCTCTGTGTTCGAATTTGCGTGAAGCTACAAAAAGTTCGCGGCATTTAAACTGAGTTAGGCACAGCACTTTGCTGTGATCCTACGGGACGCATGCGCGCCCGGCCCGAAGTTCGAACTTCGGCAAGGTTGTCCGGGAATTTGTCCGGGAACATCTCCATGGATCCTGGAAGCATCTACTCATCATCACTCCCCCCCAAGGCTGGAGGTGACACCCGCGTTTTCGCCTTCAGCTTCCTGAAGGCACGCTTCTCCTGACGGAAGCAAAGAAAGGGCGTAGCATTTCATGGTTCCGTCTGAGCTGCGCTAAATTAAATTTCTCGAACTGATACTGACAGCCAGGTCTAATGCAGCACGTGGTTAGTCGGAGTTCGGTCACTATCCTGCCTGCTTTCGGAACCCTCTTGACGTCTCTTCAGTACAGAAGTGGCAGAACAAGCAGGCCGCGCCACTCTTGCAGCCGTCCGCACTGCGGGTAAAGAAACGGCATGGTGTGCAAAGGCGTCCGCTCGGCTGAGTGCCTGCAAAGGCGGAGCAACACAGCAGAAAAAGACGCCAAGAGAATGCTGCGAGACCACGGCCTCACCCCAGCATACCTCACCCCCCCCCCCCCCAGAAGGAAAGCCGAGCTACATGTGCACGTTCTCTTCAGCATGGGTCGCTGGATCTTTCGACACTCTGGAGTCTGCACCATGAAATGGTACTACAAGTATCGGCTCGGATGCACATTGTCGAAGCTGCTGGGAATCCTGGGAACAGTGGGACAGGAAATCCGAAATTGGAGTCAGGAAACACAAGTGTACCTCGCGCAGTCTAGCAGGCAGAGGCTGCCTGTCCAACATGCTCTGGCACACCATACGCCAGCCGTTGCTAGTCGGGCGCGCTTCTGAGGAAATTTTCTTGCGGCAGAAATTTGTTGCTAGTTGGGCACGCTGCCTGAACCCTGGCATGGCAGAATCGACTTGAGCTGGACACGTGCCGGAAAACTTGCCTGGCATTAGCATTTTCAGGACATCTGGGATGATTCTGTCGGGGGGGGGGGGGGGGGGGGGGGGGGGGGGGGGGGGGGGGGGGATAATGACCCAAATAACTGGTGTTTACAGCTTGTTTCCCACTTTTTGTAACACAGTACAGACGTGCTGCCCAGGTATGTTTGTTTTTGTCACTTGTTTACTACATTTTGGAGATGGTTTTTGATGTTTCTGGAAAAAAGGCTCTGTCACAAGCGTTCATGCCTTGTGCCAACTTTTTTCAACATACCCAAAACGCTGATGTTTGCAGCATTTCTGCCTCTTTGCACACGATAAATTCGCAAGGACATGTTGATGGCTATGACGATGATCGTGACGGTGATGGTGATCACTGGAACAATGATGATAGCAAACATCTTGGTAACCAAATGCAATAGTTTCCACCTATGTTTTTTTATTGCCAAAGCCTTGCGTTTTGCACTTTGAAGCCCCTCAAACCACCAGGCGCCCTGTGCGGCCGCACCCTACTAGCCGGACAGTTACGGGGAAACTCGGATAGAAAGGTATTTCCGAGGTTGCTGGTTGCGCCAGTGCGCAAGCACCCTCAGGCATCCTACCTGGAAATATTATGCCTCAGGAAAACCTGGTTGCTAGCTGGACACTACATTTACCTCAGGCAGATTTGCTAGTTGGACACTCTTCCTACCTGAAAAGCTTACCGGCTGTTAGTTGGACATGCTCCCTGCCTGACAAAATTTCCTTCAAGCAGAATTGTTAGTTGGACACGATTCCTGCCTGAAAATTGGCTCATTAAGCACAAATGGATTGTCAGTTGGGCACGCTTCCGGCTTTGAAATGTCTATCTCGGGCAGAATTGAATTGTTGTCTGAAAATGTGACCTCCGGCAATAGCGGATCCCCGTTACAAGGACCTTTCTAATGAGGTTGCATTTCTGAGAGGCAGCTCTTTTAGGTGTTCTCTATAGGTTTCTTTTGCAGTACCAGAGCAGTTCAGTTGGCAAGCAATCTGCGGGGCCCTATTTTGCCAATTCCTGTTGCACGCGCGCCGCACACCCCTCCCCACCCTCGACGGACAGCTAGCTCTACGAGCTGGATTTCGTTATGAACCCAGCCCTTGACAGCATCCTTTTTTGTCAGTCTTGAAGGCAGGTGGCTGGTGCATGTTGACGCTCCCCATCCTCCGGGAAGTGAAGGAAGGTTTGCTTCACCATTGCACCGGCAAGAAGACTGTGGGCATCTGCATTGTCGAAATCGGGCGGCATCCTGACTCTGGTCACTGCGGACCTCTCGGCTTGGGCCTCGTGGCCCTTGCGAAGTCCCCATGTGCAAGCCATGCAAACGAGATTGCTTGGGCTTGACCTTCGGGTTGCAATACAGAAAGAGGACCCCGAGAGCAGCACTAGAGTCTCGGTTGTAGTTTCATGTTCAAAGCTCTAACTATCGGCAGAGGCTGTGCCCACCGTAACACAGCGGCGTCTGCTAGCGTTAAGGGATTTACGAAGCCGCTTATGTTTCTCGTGTTGCTGGACTGTGTTCCATAACTCATGAGGGCTACCATCCAGGATGGTGGAACTTACAGTTGGCTGTTGGACCACCTCTCCACGTGGACACTGATTTTGCCTCGCAAACTTCCAAGAGCTGTCGTTCCAGGGAAGAACCACGGGGGTGTGGACCCCCAAGGTAAGGTGGGTTCGCTTGGGACGCATGACCACAAGCCTGCCAAGGGCATGATAGCTTTTGTCTGCGCTGGGGCCGCTGGGGTACGTAGGGATGCGGAAAGTACATTGGTTACCTTGTCGGGTCTTAGTGTCGAGTTCCACCTGACCAGACTGTCCATTCCTACCGTCCCCACAGAATGGCTTTCGGGGTTGCAAGTAAGCTCTTCGGGTGGAGTGAATCTAAAACCAGAACAGCCCCAAGTTGCAAACCACTCCAAATGAAAGTGGTCAAGACGCATGTAGGAGCTCCAAGCAGCCACATGTAGTAAGTTATTGATTCGGCTTGGAGGGGTGCATCTGTCCCAATTGCGATGGGAAGGCCTAGAAACAAGCGAGCCAAGGCACGCAAGATCTTGGAGGCAAGCAAAAGCTACGAGGGCCGAGCCCAAATCGAGTTCCAGCGATTCATGGCATGACCACATGCACACAGGTCATACTGGTTGAGTCAGCATTCCGAGAAGTGATCGACATCCTCTTGCGTCTTGGCTTCGACTTCGCCGGTGGTTCTTGCCCACACCGACATGGTGCACCTTCAGGTGCCTTTCATGCTCTTTTTCTGTTGTGAGAGCCCTGAATTAGGTTTAAATCAGGCATGAGCACGTGTTCCCAGACTCCTCAAGAGCCCCTCCTTCCTGGCATTTTGGCCTACCTACCGTACCGGCAGTGGCTTGTTGCTGGCATTTTGGCCTACCAACCGAACCGGCATCGGCCTGTTGCTTGATAAGGCTGGATGGTGGCCAGGGAGGGGCATCCTAAGAACTCTAGAATGCATCTCTGTGATGTTCTGTTATTATGCAGCAGGGGCCATCAACTTCTTGATAGCCCAATCGCCACCAGCACCCCTTCGATCGGCAAAATGCCGAGTTCGGTGCACAATCAAGGAATTAGGAAGACTCTTAGACGTGCCACCTCGTGCGCCCAGGGCTTCATCTACTAAAAGCTCAGCGTTCGGAGAACTGGCTTGCTTCGCCGGCCGCTCCGCATCAAGAGAAACACATGTAAGGTGTCAGTATGTGTACAGGTACGACTACACTATCTACATGATTGTATGGATATGGGGGGGGGATGTGTGCTGTGGACATACACTTGCTTTGTAGAAGTATCGACCTGCTCAGCTCGACACGGGCTGAGCTCCTGACCTTGCTGCAAGGAGCGCGGGCTATGCCTATAGCATTCACAAGCCAATGCGCCCCGAAATCCCGGAGCCACCACCCTGTATGCCTAACCCCCATCATCAAGACCCTAAGCCTGAACCCTGCACGCACCTGCTCGCACCTGCTCGCACCTGCTCGCACCTGCTCGCACCTGCTCGCACCAAAGCATTGACTAAAAGCCATGGCCTGCCAAATCGGACTCGAGCCTATTCCCCGCAACCGAAAACCGGACCGAAAACAGATGAACGATTGGCCTTTTTGAGCGCAACCTACAGTGTCAGAAAGCCCTAAACTCCCCAAAAGCTCTGAGGCTTAGGCCCAATTTTAAGGGCTTGAGCCTCTTAGCCCTTAGATACTGGGCGCAGGACAATGAAGAGATCTGCGCTGTGAGGTCCTCGGGGCTCTGCACGTGCAAGTCGAGACCCCGCGTGTGACCTGGCGTGAACGTCCACGGTTCTGAGGGCGCTGTAGCCATGGGCCAGGGGACCTAGAAACATTGTAACCCCGATCCCTGTATCTGACACCGAAAGCTGTCAATCCTCCACGTGTCTCAGCGACCAAGTGGACGCCACGCCGCAACCACAGCAGAGTTTTCGTTTAACGGATTTGGGCGGAAGAGCCACAGCTCTGCCCCCGACGGGGCACTCAGGGGGCCTCAGCGTCAGCGACAAGTCTTGAATCTTGAAGCGATTCGACCGAGAAGAGACGCAGACAAAGGTGATGCAGGTGATTCGTGAGATGGTGAAGCAGGGCACACCTTGACGGCACATCATTCGATGCAGTCGATCATCTGACGACCATCTCATCAAAGAAGGAGGTAGTTCGGTTGGCAGGTCTGGGGTAGGTACGAGTACGGGCGAGTCTTGAGTTCGGGCCCCAGAAGTCGAGAAACACACGAAACAGTCAGGGACCGCAAGCGTTGTGAAGCTGAAGGTGTCGCTCGACGTAGTGCTGGATGTCGCTGGCAGAGGTCGAGCCCGACTTCATCGTTCAGAGTTCCGAACAAACTGGCACGAGAACTGCACCGTGCCGGAGGTCAAGGGCGAAGGGCTGGCGCTGATCGGAGAGCCGCCCATGCCACCAGAAAAGGGGCTGAGAGACTGCGATGCGAACATGGCGTAGTGAATCTGGAGGTTCAACCGAGTGGGCTTCTGGAGGGTTCTCTAGTTTCATGTTCACGGTTCAGGAGGGGTCTCCACCATGTCTAGAGAACCCGATCCCTCTCCAATAGCGGTACCAACTCCAGAATCCAAAACTCACACCCTTCCACACGAATCTGGGTTGATGCGCGCCTATGATCGGCTGAAGGCTCGAAGAGAGGATCTGAAGCTCGTCCTCTCAGAGGGCTGGGTACCAAGTTCCTTTCTGAACGCCACAGATCGCGCTTTTGGAGGCCTTGCAACTTCATGAAATATTAAATGCATATGACAGCGTGCCTTGTGGCACCATGCGAAAGATGCAAATCGATGCCAAGATCGAAGGCGCTAACGCCAATGGTGGCTGTTTCCATTTCTAAAGAAGCCTCGAATCCAGGGGGCTGATCAACTAAGGCGCTACGTTGCTACATTTTCATCCAATGTAGGATCTTTCTTTATGCCAAAAGAGGCAGTTCGGCATCGAAATGTCGAAGTAAACTTGAGAAAACAAAACAATTGCTGCCGAAAGCCACGCGGGTCCTGGAAAAACATTGGGGAAACACTCAGCCTGCATTTTTTAGTGTCAATGCAGCTCTCCGGTAGCGGAAGCTTCAGGCCACCTTTACACCCCTGTTGGCTCCTGGCCCGATCCTGCAAGCCCATGAGGTCTTTAGACCGTTGCTTCTTCCCATGATTATAGTAGTACCATCGTCATGAAATTGTCATAAGGTTGTTCTGTCAAAACCATTTTCATAGTAATAAGAACCTGATCATGTTGATAATAATAGGCCGATGACGGTCCCAGGGGCTGCGTCTCAGGGAAACTGCAGGGCATGAAACGCCCGCCAACATGAACCACTCAAGCCAGTCCTGGTGGGGGGTCTACTTTGGGATTTCGCTGCCTTTTCTTCCAGAAAGTCTACAGCTTTTAAATTTTGGACTCCAAGAACCTTTTGGCCAACAAAAAGTTACGAAGGATTTTCGAACAACAGCACACTGCCGGCCGAGAGATATGGGCAAGAAAGACAGTCGGCTTTGTGAGTGGAGCACCCCTTATATACACCAAAAACACACTCATCTTTTTTTGATAGCAACCCCCACAACGGGGGGGAGGTACCCCTACTTTCGGAACCCGAAATACGGGAGGTCAGCCAAGAAGTGGGGGGAGCCGGTCCGTGAGCTGCTTCAGGGACGGGTCGCTGATGAGCTTCACGGTCTTGCAAAGACCTTGGAAGGCTTTGGGGTTTAGGGCTTAGGGTTCAGGGCTTAGGGTTTGGGGCTTAGGGCTTTGGGTTTTGGGTTTTGGGTTTAAGGTTTAGGACACGGGAACCTTCTCATGTGGAGAGGTTTTCAGCATGCTGGACCCATGTTGAAGACCCCAACTCTCTAAAGCGGCCAGGGATTGGAGGAGTTCCAAGTTGTAAGTGACTTTGGAGAACACTCTTGCGGAAATCTGCATGAAGTCTTGGGCAGGGCTGCAAGTGAGGATCTTCCTGGGATGATGGCAGGTTTTTCTGATGGCCCATGGCGCTGCGCCGCAGAAAGTCCGAGATTGACGCTCTCTGGATCCCCACGCCCAAGAAAGCCTCAACTTCGCCGAGCCACTTGGCTGCGACCTTTCCAGCTCCGCTTCGCGAACCGTTGCTTCGGCAGCTTCCTGCCGGTCTGGGGTCTGGGGCCTTTGGGGCCTTTGGGGGCTTTTGGGGCCTTTGGGGCCTTTGGGGTTCGAGTCCGTCCGCAACTTGAGGTTGAGGACATGTTCGGGTTTGGGAGTGAGGTATCTGTCCGTCTTGCCGCTGGTGGTTTTTGGGGCGGTTCGGGCACACAGCGGGGGGGGGGGGGGGGGGGTGAGCCTAAGTCCAACACAGTTCAGAGGGGCCTTCTCAACCAAGGAGTCGCCGATAGAAATGACGTTGAGCAAAGCGGGCGAGAATCCCACCTCTTCCAAGGGGGCCCTAGATTTGGGACCCCTGAGCTCCACGAAACTCGATGTGATGGACCAAGGCTCACAAAATCACAGCACGCTGAAATTCCTCGTGTGTTCTCCGAGTACAAGTCAGGTATGGGATGCGCTGACCGGTAAGGACTCATGATTCTCATGACTCCATGACGGCTTGTTGAAAAAGCTCCGGCTACTGTAACGTGCTCGTTTGAGAAGTGAAATCCGCCGGCTCCCAGGTCTTCTGGTGCCTGCGCTGGGTCCAAAGGCTAATGACGGTGATTGCAAGAACACTAAAGTAGATGGCGGAACCGGCCACGTCAACACGAGTGCCCCAGTAAGCGTACTCAAGGCCGACCATGAAGGCCCCCGAGAACAGCATGCCGCTGAAGCCAAGGAGCAAGGAAAGGCAGACCGTTCCTGCTAGGCCGCTGCCTGTCTTCTGCAAGACCTTCCACAGCCAGAGGCTAATTGTGACCACAAATATGAAGAGGACTGACAGCCTAGTCGAATCAAAGAAGAGCCACAGGAGATACTCCCACACATATATGGCATCAACATCGGCAGGTATCCTCGCGACATCTTGTATGTAGTACGGGAATCCTGCAACGGAGGTGCTGCAAACCATGTATAGCAGGTAGGGGACAGGAAGATGACCCGTACCCAACTGTTTGGCCACGATCCTGCTGAGCTTGGAGCGCACAGTGTGGTCGAAGCGATTTAATAAGGCTTCTTCTGAACCAGAACCGTTTGGGTACCACGACTGTAGGGTTGCATACACCGCCACACGATCGCACGGGATGTAGTCCCCAGTCGCGGGCACGCAGTGGTGGTGAGTGCAACAACCGCAGGAGGAATCACGGATACTGAAAGTCTTCAGTTGCTGTGGAAGTTGGGCAATGTCACGCATCAACCTCAAGCCCACATACGACTGCAAGCTCAAGAACACAAAAGCTATAGGCGCCAGTATGAAAGCAGCAGGCAAGACGGTTGTGGCCCGCCAAACCAGGGCGTTGGATGGCGCCGCGCTAAGGTCGTTACCATACGCGCTGCCGAAAATCAACCAAACGATTGTGAAGCTGTGGGCCAGGATGCCCATGAGAAAGACAATGACCCCAAGCGCAACTGGCATGATCTCAATGGAATCGGGCGCATCCCGGCTTCCATCCCTGAAGAAAGAGCCCAGCTCGTAGGTGCACCTCGCTTGATCAGTGTCAGACACTGAAGCAAAGAGCCAGCAGCGGTTGTGCTTTATAAAAGAAGGCCTGGTTCTGCTCCAAAAACGACCCCTGAGACGCACAAGCATTGCCATGGAATGGTAAAACATGCAACTGGGCGGAGTTATGCAACTACATTTTGAAACCCAAGAAACCCAAATGGCCTTGACTCCGGTACCTAAACCGACCTATCATGGACGCTGCCAAGCAATATACAAATGCAAGCCCTGCCCACGGACCATACACTCCGGACTTGGTTGGCAAGATGCCACAGGCGCGTGAAGTACCGTGGAGACCATAGGATCGTCAACTTTCTCGTGCGCTCCATGAACCTCATCTTTTGAGAAGGGGGCACTGCGTCCAGAATACAATGCTGCACACGCTGTTTCATGATCTATTTCGACCAGCCCCACCCTACAGCTACTTGCCGTGGGAGCCATCCTGCCGTTCTCGGACGGGTAATTCCGCCACAGCCTTCTGTCGCGGGACTCTCCACAGAATTCGCTGAGGCACAGTCAAGAGATACTCGGTGGGAGTCTCTGCAGGCTACTCTGAAGAAGGCAGTCCACGACGAGGCGGGGAGCAGGGTTGACTTAAGATCCAAGGGCGGGGAACAAACATCCTCATCAATTTTAGGGTTTAGCTTTTGTGCCACCCACATAATAGCTGGGCGAGTCACCCCGCAGGGAATTCAACTTGGTAACAACGCACGGCTCTGGGAAGCCCTTCCCCACATCATTGCTGAGCAGTTGCCACGCGGTTTTTATCCTTCTTGTTAACTTGGGAGTCGCCTTCAGCTGTATTGGCTGAGGCACCCCTTGTCCCTTGCCGCTAGCACGGATAGCCAAAATGCCAAAAGGTGAATCATACCAACAATTTGGGAGGCTGTGAAGTCGAGAGAGCTCCGTCATTCGAGTCCTTTCTGCCGATGCCAGCCGCATGACTTAGATTCTAAGATGTGCGCAGCCTTGCGCTGCAGGTTCCCCTGCCTGCCTTGTGTATCTTTCAAGGTTTGCGTGGACAGGGAGGGGGCGAAAGTTGCGGCCCCGAGCCCTTCCCAGTCGTGCCTACACTGAGCATGGTGTCTGGCCTCCTGCACAGCTGGGTCACACGGGCTGCTTGGGTTTGGGCACAGCCAAGGAGCGCTGCTATCCCCATGATGCCCTGCATCTTCAGATCGGGGTCGTCCTGTGCAATGCACAACTTGTCCATGAAGACCTGGGGCAGCTGAAAAGCCTTCCGCTTCTCTCGTTTCCAAATGGAAGTATCCTGCCAGACTGGAGGTAACTCCGAATGACATCCTATACATCAACAAGCTAAAACAAGCCATCCGACAGGCCTAAGCCCACCCCAGCAACATTCCAGTCTTGTGCCGAGGCTACCAAAGTAGGCGGAGCGATGAGCACTCGAATGCGCTGCCAGAAACCTGGCTATGATGGAGACCATGACACAGCATCCTGGTTTCGGTGGTTTCCAAGCAATAGAATTGTCGATTGCCCCCTAGCTACACGGCAGCAAAAAAAACCATCAGGCTGGCACTGCGGCAAGCAATCGGCACAGAAAACCTTCAGTCCGAAGTTCTGCCCAGGCGCAAAGGATGAAGGGGAAGGTCAGAAAGCCCAGAGAAGTTGTCCAGACCTGCCGCCGCCAACCCATGACCAGCACCACGATGGACTCTATCAGGCTCACCTGCCCAGAGATCCGGCTCAGGGAGGTCTTCGATCTTTGGTCCGCGAGGACTGCCGACAAGGTCCTATTAGTACTACTGCTTCAGAAGACGACGACAACTCACCACCACCACCACCGCCACCACCACCACCACGACGGCAGCGACGACGACGGCGACAGCGGCGGCCGTGGCCACGACCAGAACAACTACTACTATCACCACGGCAGGTTGATGAAGAAGCCTCTGGGAAGCAACTTAATGCGGCTCCCTTCTATCAAGCGACCCCCCCCCCAATAGTTGTCGAAGCCCGAAATTCTGCTGCCGCTTCTGCTACAGCCAAGCCGCCGCGGCGGTGGTGAAGAAGGCTGCCCTGGAGTTGTACATGACCAGCATCGTAACGAACTTCTTCCAGCGCGCAGTGCCTGAAGGTGCTCCAAACTATTCCCTAAAGACCAAAATTGAAGCCCTTGTCCCACACCTCAATTTTCCAGGCATGGGCAAGGTTGAAGTTGAAGAGAACTCGGCGTCAGGTTCCCAAAAGATATTGCAGACTAGGGCTGACACACTTCCGAAAGCTTAGCCTGTTGCTGATACACTGCTACACTAGAGTCACCAGAGCTTGGAAATGGAAAGATATATGTATATATATATATATATATATATATATCTGCATCCCCAGGCTCAGGTGCCCGTGAAAGCACCCATGGCCTTATTGCTGGGGCTCAGGTTACATATCCAGAAGCTCGGTCCTCGAAACAACACCGATCCAATCACTTCAAGACCACCCCTCCAGTCGAGCTGAAGCTGCCCCAATCATGCGAGATGAATTCGGCGAGCGAAGAAGCTTCCTGGCTCCCCACTTCCCCAGGAGCCGTTTGGGGCTTGGGGAGTTGAAGAGCTGTGGGACGTCCCGCGTGTCACTCATGGGGGGTGACCTGATAAAACAAAGACACCTAAAATGGAAACCGCGCACAAGACCTGGAACGGCATGTCATCTAGGACCGCGTTCAATCCTCGACCTTCGAACCTCCTCGAACCGCTTTGGGCGGTCCTGGCTCATGGTCACTGGCGCTGCAGAATTGCTGGTCTTCCAATGCCTTCCCCACCCTGCCTTGGCTATTGGCTACTACAGATTGTGCTTGGTTTGGGATGGTTTCGGGATGCTGTGGGGCTTAGGGCTGAGGCATTCATTCCCCCTCCCCCCCACCCCAGCCCACCCCAGTCCCCCCAAGTACCATGGCACCCCTGCACATCAAACCCTGGCAAGTTGATTCCGGCAATAAGGGGAGGGTTTACGGCTTCTTCGCTGCCGGGGTTTAGCAACCCGCATGTTTGCCTCCGCTTCGCTGAACCGACGTCCACTGCTCACGGCTTTAGGGCCCATCACGCATGGAAAAGTAGCCAGGATGCCAAGCACAGATGCAAGGGCACACCACGTAGGATGCCCTCATCTACGCTGGTTGGCAGCACGCCCCTCGGAAACCGAATCGCAACGTGTTTACCCTGAACAAGAGTGCCAGCCGTCGGTAATTCGGCATCGAAAAGAGCAAGTAACCCTAGGCCTTCCTGACACTCACAGCCTACAACCCTAGTGCTACGTGGAACTCCCTCTTTGGACAGGACAAACTGGTTGACACTCGCAGGATTGACCAGGCTGCGGCTTGGGGACGAGGAACGGTTTCAGGTTTCAGGTGGCTCGGGGCTTGGGGAGTCACGCAGCTCCACGCCTCGATGAGGCTCTGTCTCCCAACGTGGGACGGCGAGTTGCGCTGCGCGGCTTCAGTGCCGGAACCATCCGCAGAGGCGCCCAAAAAACACTCTAAATCTATCAACTCTTCATTGCCACGTTCCACGCGGCTGGGTGAAACTTCCATTGGACATGTCGAGAGAACACTGCGGCACAATTCATGTCCAGCGTGCTTGGGGGATTCGACTGAGCTGGGTCGGGGTGAATGTCTAGGCACAGTCTCAGCAAAGGACTCAGCCCAAACCCCGAATCTTCAGGCTGATGCAGAGGGGGCCTGTAGGAACTCGGCCATCGCTGCCTGCTTCATGCTGACCTTGGGATCCTTCGAAGGGAAACGCTTCAAAGCAACGGCCAGTGGCATCCCATGGAAAGTGAGCCTTAGAACCCTTCGAATGCGCTACGTCTGCGTTCGTAGACTCAGCGCTTGGCTTCTTTCATCCAAGTTTGAGGATTCCGGTTACAGCTCTGCATCTCCGCTCTGCAAAACTGGGAATGGATATAGGGCGGATACGATCCCTTGCTGGGAGAAGCTCCACAGGTTCCAGGCCAGCTCCTTGCCCCCATATGTCTGATAAAAAACTGATATAGCTGATGCCGAGCCTCTCAATTCTGTACATCCGAACCCAGTCAGTCCAACCCATTCCCGCCTCCTCTTCAGATGCGGATTTGTTCTCATGCTCCGGGGCATAGTACCTGTCTTCTCTGCCACGCTGTGCAATTCGGGTTTGGGCCAGACCCCGACTTTGGAGCCTGGAAACCTGACACTTGAAAGCCCAAGCAAAAACGATGTGCGGAGGCTTTGATTTGAAAGTTCCAGTGCCCTGGGGGTCAAGGGCCACGTTGCCAAATGAGGAAAAACACCAAAGTGGAGGCGCACAAGTGCTTATTTTGCATCACCAAAGAAGTTTATCCGGGGTCTTGGGCCAACCAAGGCGAAAGATCTTGAAGAGCTGTAGCTGCAGGCTCCAGTATCAGACGCCACCAGAATTCGTGGAAAGAAACGTTTCCTGACATACCTTTGCGTCGCCCCGACACCATCTCATGTTGCCAAGGTCACACAGGAATCTGCAGTTCCTTCAGAAGCTCGGGAACGTCAAGTCCTTCGAGCAACGACTCGAGAATTGCACACTGTACAGGTGCGAGCAATCAGCTCCGTGCTTCTCCTGTCGACTTCCATGAAGGCTACCGTTGATGTGCAACATGCAAAGGGTCGGCACGCCTGTTCATTTCGTTAACCAACACAACCCTGGCAAGCGTCGTGCGGCTTGCGCAGTTTGCTGCGTTGAGTTGTAGCAGTTGGAGTAGCTGAAGTAGTTGCAGTAGCTGTAGTAGCTGTAGTAGCTGCAGTAGCTGCAGTAGCTGCAGTAGCTGTAGTAGCTGTATTAGCTGTAGTAGCCTGCTGTAGCTAAAATAGCTTGCTGTAGCTGCTGTAGTTGTAGTTGTAGTTGTGGTTGTGGTTGTGATTGTGGCTGTGGTTGTGGTTGCAGTTGGAATTGTAGTTGTGGTTGTAGTTGGGGTTGTAGTCGTGGTTGTAGCTGTGGTTGTAGTAGTGGCTGTGGGGGAGGGGGAGGGGAAGTACCGGTAGAAGTAGCAGAAGTAGCAGCAGAAGAAGCAGTAGACTCAGTAGATGCGGCTTGCACAAAAAAATCAAATTTGTGTGATCACTGTCATGGTTGGCTGCAAAACAAGTCATCATCTGATCTGACGGGGGAACGCTTCTCGTGAACCAACTGCACATGAAGAGCCCCAATACAACGCCCGGAAAGACACAGAGCGCCAGAGCGCAGGTCCTGGAAGGTATTTGTCTGCTGACTCGAATACCCACGGCCTGCACGACACCATATGAGACAATGTTAGCATCTGCGGCCTTTGCACCCTTAGAAGCGGTAGTCATTTTGCAGAAGGCAAAATACTCTGCATGAAGAGTTGAAGGATAGGTCGGTTTGGCTTTTGCACACGCCAATGTGAACGAGCATACCCTCGCAAGACTCCAAGCCCTCGACGTCGAAGTTGTGTCACTGCGGCTGGCTGAAGAATGCTAGACGACTGTCGGGATGTCTGTTCTTTTCGGCCTCTCTGACAGTGTGACGATGCCCACTCGGTGAGCCGCGGCCTTCGCAGCACGCAGGACCTCAAGGCGAACTTGGGGGCTCTTGCCACAGCTTCAACCACTTTTTGCCCGCCCCCTGGGTGCCTGTTCCACAACAGTGGCGTGATGCTTGATGGCCGCATAGCATGGGAAGTCTGGGGGCAATCCTGGCGCTCGGGCTTGGCGAATTGAAACTCATGGAGGCAAAAAGGGCAAGCTTTTGGGTTGAGGCTGGCTTTCATCTTGGTCCTAATCCGGCGCTAGGCCTTCAACTAAAAACTTCTTCTCGGCCCCAGTGCCGTTCCAATCTGCCTTAGGAGTCGAAAGGGTAGCACCTCAATGGAGCATAGTCTTCATGACTTTTCATGCTCCCTGCCGTTTAAGGGCATCTGGCCGACACTTTTTCAATTGACACTGATACTTCGACATAGGGTTTAGGATGATGTAGCCCTCGTTGCAAGAAGCTCTGCGCCACGCCTCGCGTCTGCGTACGCTGCTTGGAGGTCCGCGAGAGCGTCCGTCTTGACCTTGCAGCCTGCTGCAAGTTCATGATCTTTCCCGTGTCGTACTGTTACCTCAGCCTCGATTGCCCGGTTTTACTGTCTCATACCCTTCCATTGCAGAACAATCCGCACATTCGGGACACACGTGCAAAAAAATCCAGACTGATTTTGGCAAGGCCACATAGGAGTCAACTGCTGCAAAACCAAGACTGAATGTTCAAACTGACTCGACCAAATTCCCAAATCTCCAGGCGTGTTCAACATATTAGCCTACTCGACAGTGCAGAAACGCTGTGGGTTCCAACCCTAAGCCCTAAGCCTTCTCTTCTTGCTATTCTGCTTCAGGGCGTTGAGTCCTTGCAGCATGTCATCGCACCACTGTTCGTCTGAACTCTCACGTGTAAACCGCTGTGCCCTTCCGTTCTTGCCCATTGTTTTCATGTTTCGCTTTCACGGGGCGGGCGTCCCCAGCCCGGGACTGTCACTTTTGCTTTCTCTTCAGCAATTCCATCCACGGCCCCCCAACCCCCCACCGTACAGGTTGTGCATCCCAGCTTGTGGCTTGAGGTTTGGGGTCGACCAGAACAACTTCCCTCTGCCCCCCTCCCTAAACGAATCGATCCACCTTCCCCATACCCCGGCACGAAACTCAAATCTGAATGCGTCAGGCAGTAGAATCGTGCCAATCCAGATAAATGCACGGTCTCGGGTCGGTATTGAAGGCCCCATGGAAGAAACGTTAAACTACCTCCGGGTGCTCGCCCAAACCTCGATGAGACGAAAGGAAATTTTCGACATTTGTACTTTGCACGTCGAACTTTCGCCTCACCCTCCTCCCACACCTGGCCTGCAAGCCTCAAGCATCACTCAACCCACTTAGAGCCTGCAACCTGACATCTAAATCCGCTTGAGATGTTACAATCGAGTTTACAGCAAGCCCGCCGAACGTGGCTGTTGGCCTGGCCTGCCCATGCAGGTCTGGCAAGGCACAGTTGGGCGCGCACATGCGTGCAGCCTTGGTGGCATAGGGCTTCTGTGGACAGAAGGCCTTCCTCCAGCAAGGTATTCATGACACTCCTTCCATAGCACACATCTGTCTCCAAACTCGGTCTAAGCTTGACATGTGGAGTTCTTCGGCCCTACACCTTCAAAACACTTGGTGGGGTTGTGGGAATTCCTTCGGCTCTACTGGAGTAGAGAGGCTTCTTCGATGAAGCTTGTTGGAAGAAGCGTGTCGTCCCAGTCAAAAATGATGAAGGTCTCCTTGGGCGAAGAATTTCAGATCAGCTTGTCACCCGCATGCTGTTTCAAGCAGCTGCGTGGCTTGTGGCTTGTGGATCAATGATGGGCACACAAGCGCCAGAAAACAGACCTGCCATATCAGCGCATCATGCAGAAAAAACACGTCGAGTTGTTCGTGGCTTAGTTCGGTCGGGACGCGGGCTCGCTAATTTCAGCTGGAACCGCGTACTGTCTTATTGAGCTGATCGGCTTGATCTTTTGCAAGGGGACGATAGAACTGAACAAGCCAAACGTCTGAGATCCGAAGCCAATCAATCGACAAGGACTCCCTCAACCCCCACATACACTGACTGCAGGTCCAGCGGCGCTGGCGCCCGGTTCGTGCAACAGCGCTGGCTCTGGATGAGGAGATACCTTAAAACTGGCTTCACACCGTGCGGATTCCAACTGCTTCGACCCTCACCGCCTGCTTCTTGCAGCTTCAGCATGCTTGTGATTCTTATTCTGGTCAACACTCCGAGAAGTGTGCATTGGCATGCCTCTCAAGAAAGGTTGTGGAGAGGCAACTCCCAGCAGGAATGGAAAAAAAACAACATGAAACGACCACTGCTTCCGTGATTACATCTGTACCCCTTGGGAGGCTCGACCCACGCGGCTATGTTCTCACAACATAGCCGACAGCTGTAAACCCTAGAAACCACCAAGCAAAACGCTGATCATCTCAATCCAAAATTGCAATAGTAAGTTACCATATACAATATTCTAGTACTTAGTACATCAATCGGACCCTTGTGAACCTCGGAAGCAGTGGAGGTGCAACGTGCACCTCTTCGTCTGCGTAGCTGGTACTACCTGTGGCCAAATGCAAACGGTGATGCAGCAGATCGGAATTCCGCAGAAGAAGGTTTCGAGCAGCTCTGAGAATGTCTTTTGAACTCCCAAGACGGCAAACCCCTCAACCCAGAACAGATCGTGTCCCAGGTGTGCTGTAAAACTATGCGGGGTCACAGAAGAACTTTGTACAGAAATATCGAGTCTTTTTGCCTCGAGCATGTACATGACAGGGACGCAACCTTGAGCCATGCCGTAGTGTGCTTCTATCGGTGTCCCTGCCACCGCACTCGGGCACACACATCAACGCAAGTCACACAACGAGCCGCTTAGATGCGGCTCTCAGCTCGCCAAACAGCAAACATCAGGCCGATTCCACTCACAGCCCAGTTGAAAGGCAGAATTCGGCTCACACTCGATGGGGGGGGGGAAACCGACAAACCACAAGTACTACGACGGCATGCTGCCCGAAGAGACGCCAAAGATCCAAGTCATCATCACAAATGGCGTGCATGGAACGACTTCTCCGAGATCTTTGTCAGCTAAGCCCCCAAACTCTAACCCAAGACGAGGCGTCCTGCAATGGTGCTGCACTCGGAGTCGTCGCTGCAACAGTGAAGGGGAAGTGATTGAGTTCCTGTCATCTGAAGCGAGGCTGGAAACTGAGGAGAAACAGGCACCCAACAGCGTCCTTTCTGGGCCTCACAAAAACACACTCCAACCTTCATCTTTGAGTGTTCAAGCCCACAAGCTGTCAAACGGCCCCGAAGCCCAAAAAACCCGACCTTGAAGCCCCAACCCCCACTTGAACGATTGTGCAATTGCTAAAAACTTGGTCCCCAGAGTAAGAGGCCCCCCGAGACAGCATGCTTGTGACCCTCGTGCCTGACAGCGCGCCCTTCAGCTCGGCAGCTGCACTCATGACACTGACTAGGTCCTGAGAAGGAGCTTCGAACGCTGCTTGCAAGCTCCTCCTGGTCCTCTCCCTAGGGATCCCTTTAAGGTTTGGCGGCTTGGCGAAAAGATTTCGGAAACATGGCTGCTTTTTTAGGATTTAGGGGCTCTCTTCTTTAGGGCTTAGGGGATGGGACTGAGGGAACGAAATTAAGGGAACAAGTTTCGTGTTTTAGGATTTAAGGAACCCTCTTTCTTAAGGAACTTAGGGAATTAGATTTCGGTTCTCTTTTTCTGATTTAGGGCCCTTTTTCGGTAGGAATTAAGGACTACCCGCCTTATGGCTTATGCAATAGGATTTGGGGAATAAGATTAAGGAAACACGATTTCGGTAACAATAAAGATCTAGGAAATAGGATTTGCCCTTTAGGATCTAGGGGCTCTCCTCGCTAGGATTTGCGGGCGCCCGGAATAAGGGAATGACATTGAGGGAATAAGATTCAGGGATCCCGCTTTTTAGGATGTGCACAGAACGGCGTTCAGTA
Organism: Symbiodinium natans; assembly: GCA_905221605.1. NCBI lineage: Eukaryota > Dinophyceae > Suessiales > Symbiodiniaceae > Symbiodinium > Symbiodinium natans. The sequence continues at coordinate 55,628 of CAJNDS010002332.1, forward strand.
TTGGAATGTTGACCTTCAACTTTCAACGTTGAATTTCAACATTGGGACCGGATCCAAGATGACTGAGAAAAACGTTTTTAAGCATGAGTTTCAGCGACATCTCGAGACTTTATCACTGAGAGAAACCGTGAGCCCCGACTAAAACCTATTAAACCGATTGAATTTTCAATCGGGGCCAGGATTTAAGATTCAAGATTCAAGATCCCAGGAAAGTTTCCACCCTAAACCCTACACCCTAAGCCCTGCAGGGAATCTTGAATCTGGAGCCTTGACTCCGGGGCCCGATTGCAATTTCATCGGCTTAATCGGCTTGAATCGGGATACGTGGGTTTACTGCAAGCCTCCTAACCAGGGCTTTCACTTCTACAAGATCCCTCGTCACCTCAGTTGGGCATGGGATTCCTGCGTATCTAGGCCTTCCTCCCCTGAAAGTATCTTACGCTAGCCCCCCCCCTTCAGCCAACCGCCAAGCGGCTACGTTCGGAGGAACGGGGCCAGAAGCTAATCTGCTTTACAGCCTCCAACGTTTGGGAGACGCCCGAAAGGGCAGGAAAATCAAATGCAAGAGGAAGACCAGGATAGAATTATACAGGCGCCTCAATGAGCCGGTGCGCACAAAAGGAACCAGAACAGAAGGACTCGGCCTACTGATGGTGTACCAGATGGTGTACAAGATGGTGTACAAGATGGTGTACAAAATGGTGTACAAGTATACGATCTGAGTTCGCGCACCGGCCGGCCAAGCGGGGCTGCTGAGCCACAAAGGCAGCGGGGAGTCGCCCGAAGGGGTGGGTTCCGTCAGTGCATATGAGCCTTGAGCCGCATCTGAAGACTACGGCTGCGACTTGAGACACATACCCGCAACCAAAGCCAAGACTGCCAGAGCAGATTCCGGATGTGGGGAAGTGCTAAGTTTAAGATCATTGGCTTCAGATTTCCAGCTGGGCAGCCCCGAACGACACAAAAGCCCACAAGCAAAGCAGAGCAGAGCAGAGCAGAGCGAAGCGAAGCGAAGCGACTCTTCTGCATGCCCAGCCACCATTGAGTCGTGATTGAATCTCGCCATCGCTTGGACCACCTGTCTTCGACTAGGCATGCCACATGCACACTCAGATGGGAAGGGAGGGAGGGGGCGGGGTGCACCATCGGGGAGGGTTTAGGGTTTAGGGTATCGGAAGTGGGAGGACTTTGTTGGTATCCCTGTGACCTACTTCACGATTCAATTGCTGCTCCAAAAAATCTCTTGGTCAGAAAAGGTTAAAATCCCAAATCGAAGGAACAAGTCGTGTTCGAACAGCTGTCGGGTGCTCATACCTTCTCATCTTGTGGTAGCGACAGCGAAGGGGAGAGAGGAGCAAGGGAGAGTCAGTGAGGGAGAGGGAGGTGGGAGAAGGGATGAGAAGGGGAAGGAGAGGTGACAGTGCTGGGAAGGGCTCTGAATTCCCCCCTTTCCGCCGCCATGCAGCTGAGGAGAAACGTCTGAACTCTGAGTCATCACGCGGGGAAGGTGGTAGTGTGGTGCTTGCACTGGCTTGCACCCTGAAAAACAACCAGCCGCCAAGAGCGTGCCTCGAAGAAGTCCGTGGCCGGGAGCTGGCTCAACCTGGAGCTGAAAAGGAGAACTTTCGCTTTTCCAGAGCAAGGCCCCAAGGATCCCGTCTCGAATATGCAACCTTGCGGCAAGTGAGGGATGGAGTCGAAGTACTGCACCGCAGGGAAGCGGAAGTAGTCAGAGAAGCCAACCTCAATGCCAAGAACGCTCCAATGTTCCTGGGTCGTTCTACACGACTTCACGCATTTTTCCTGTATGGAACTCATCGGACCCTTTTCGCCCACAGCACGGACGGCGGCCGCCCTTGCTGGCAAACCTCGCGCTGCCCCCTTGCCATGAACTCGTGCGGTTGTCGGCGCGAATCTCCGCCACCTTGCTTCGCCGCGTGGCCCCGAGTTTCTCTGATGCCGCCTTCCGCAGCCCAAAGGCCGCGCACAAAGAGGCTCTCGGCGTTCACCGTTCACCAAAGAGTCGGCGCGGATTCCCCCAACTGGAGTGCTCAGCAGCAGGCGTGGGAGAGGCCTGCGTAGGACATGCACACGGAGACATCCACGAAGGCGGTCAAAGAGCACCTGGCATCCAGAACGGTGACTACAAAGGCTTCGGTAGACAACTCAGACAACCGAACGCGAAGCCAATTCTAAACGAAGAGAGGCCGTCCTCTCAGATCTCAGTTCTCCAGTTCCGTCGGCGGCTCCCAGTACAACGGCAACCTTGGCTGCGAAGCTACGAAGCACTGGAACCTCGAAGTTGCCAAAGTCTTTCAAAGCCCGAGTACACGCAAACCCTGTCTCGATGAAGAGGGTTGGAGACAAGCACCAAAGCACTGAGCGAGAGAGAGAGAGAGACACACACAGGCACTCAGACAGAGACAGACAGTCATGAAGTTGTTTTCCTCTCAGACTTATGCCAGGCAGAAACATCACTGAACTTTGCCATCCAAAAGCCCTAAACCCAAATGAGCTTCTTTCGAACCCCTTCCCTGCAAATCCCTGGAATCTCCCATCCGATACCCTCCACAACCACCGTCGACTGGCAGCTTGAAGAGGCCGCTTTTCAAGGCCTCTGCACGCCGAGCAAGACCACGGACCAAGCCCAGGTAAGGTGAGCAGGCCTGCAGGGATTCCACAATTCCTTCCCACACAGGGCTGCAAAAGTGTGAAGAAAACGTTTAAACCGCAGAGTGGATTTCTGCAGGTCTGCGAGTCCGGACGGCGAACTCTTTCGGCGCTCTTCTGCTCCCCTCTGCTCCCTTCTGCCTCCGCGGAGCTGCCCTCAGCGCCCCAGCCCTGTGAGTAGTCGAACCAACAGCGTGCCGCTGCCAGTTGGTTGTACATCCTGACATGAGGAGCAGAAGAGCATGCTCTGGAACGTTCTGGGAGGCAAGGGCCGTGGTGCTGAGGGTCTGCTACCCACTAGGAGCGCCTGAACTCTCAGCAGACGAAACAAGTTCGCTCCATGTCGCACCCTCTCCTCAGTTGGGAGGTGCCTCAAGGCCCACCCGAGAACCCCAGTACTTGGGCTGTTGAAGCCCCAAAGTTGCGCAACTCAAGTGCTCAATCCCTCTAGCCAAGATCGTTGCATGTTCCAAACCGAGCATCTGCTTCAGCTGCCCGACGCGAACACTCTTCAGGCGTGCGTGCAGCTCAGCCATGTCAATGGAGCTAGGAACCTTGGGGTTGGAGATTGACGACCAGGAGGTTTTAGGGTATTTCACGACTTGCAAGCGGATTTGCTTGCTGCAGACATGGTTGGCCAAATAGTTGCCCAAGGCGGCTCAGCGGCGCAAGTTTTAGCAATTTTAGCCGTAACAGTGCCATCGCACTTTTACTACTAGGCTATTTTTTAAATGCTGAGTTTCTGACTACCGGAGCTCCTGACGGAATACGCCTAAGCCACGTTGGAAGTCATTTTCCACAAGTGATCCCCAAGTGTGCATGCATGGCTTCCTCAGTCAGCACGGGTTTTTCCACACTGCGGGTTCACCTTCAAGGTGCTTCGAGGCATGTACAAACGTTCGATTCTGGAACTTTCCGACGTTGATCAGTTGAGTACGGCACGGAGTTCACACCGAGTTCAGCAGTTCTGCGCCCTTTCGTGCCGGGATTTCAGAGCTCGGGAACCCGGAGTGGGCGATCCTAACAAACCCCATCATCTCCTGATGATTTCTGCTGGACTGAAACCGTATAAACTCATCAGGCCAACATTTGAACACGCAAGCCGAAACTTCTTGACACCAGCCGACCCCGAATATATCCTAATATCGTCACGCAGTTGGCCATGCTGAGGCAAGACACTTTGAAGGAGAGCTTCGGCCAATCGATCTCATCTTCGAATGGCACGGACACCTTGCCGAGAGCCCCACGGACACAACGCGTATGATACACTTAGCACCTCACCCCAATGCCTCCAGGTCCAGATTCGACTGTATGCCCATTTGACAGGCAATGAGCGTTGCTGCTCACTGCGGTTCACCAAGATAGGTTTTGCGAGTTGGATTTGAGATGAATGGGGCCACAACCCCAAGCCTTGAGTTCTCTTGCAAAACTGGGCCATCAACTCTCGGCGAAAACCCCGCCTCATCAGAGAGAAGTACCGGGATGCATCCGAAAAAGAAGGACTCGTACAGGTGAATGGTCCAAGCCTCTTGCAAGAGTGGCACCTACATACCCACGACCACTGTTCTACCAGTGCAGCGAAGGTCATCCTCAAAAAGCGCAGCTTGCATCCTGAACTCCCTCCCCCGCCAAATGTTCCTGGACCCCCTTTCCAAAGTCAGGATATGGCTCCCCGAGAAAAAAAAAAAGAGCCTCTGCTTCAACCCGGGACACTCACAAGATCCTGACCCAAACTCTCCGTCGGAGCTGCCGTGAGCCCGGCCGGGATGAGGCAGAAGCGGCTGAGCCCAGACCGCCTGAGCGCCACTGTGACGGCTACGAATTGAAAACCACCCAAGAAATTCACCCGTCAGCCGACATGCTCTCTCCCAACGAAAGCGTTCAGAGCACACCAAACGCCCGAGGCTCTAACCCCCTCAACCTTCCCCCAAGGGCCTGAAGTAATCCTTGATTGGTGGCCCGGCACTGCTCAGTGGGTCCTTCCTCGGCTGCACGAAGGGTTGCAGAGGCATTGAGTGCAGATGTGTAGCGAGGCATAGCGTTTCAGAACTCAGGGTTGAAGAGCTTCTGCTGCACCATCGGGCCCGTACTGTGGGGTTGGAAAGTTAGTCTAAGGCGTGCAGTGCATCACACAGGCTTTCGGGCAGCAGGCCGCTTGATAAGGATCAGAACACAGGGCGATAGCTAAACTCTTACCAAAGCCTTCCGTGCACTGCTACACTCGGAGGTCTAGACTGCAGAACCACCCGACTCTTCAACTCAGCACCTACCCACCACACAAGCTGGCGTCTGGCTTTCGTAGCCGAGCTTCCCGAAGAACTCCACCACGCGATCGCGTGTCTGATCGAGGCTTTGCGGGGCTTGTCTGGGATTTGAGATTTTGTCGCATTGTCATCAAAGTAAGCCTGGAGAGGCTTGCTCCACCAAGGCTTCTTACATGGTGCCAACCCCAAGAACGATTAACGGCCCACATGAGGGGAGACCTCAAGATTCATCCCTTGTCAGAGGCCGTCATTGCGATCCGAACCATCCGAACCTTACCCGTCCCACTGCCATACATTCCTAGCAAACCGTGCCTCAGCCAGTGGGCTTCGCCGGTACATGTGGCCCACTGAGGGGCTGCTCCCTCGGCCACAGAAAATCGCATCTACTCAACTGCACTGGCTGCAAGTCACATGCTTGGTATTTGGGAATAAATGATCCAGAAAAAGGTTATGACCCCTTGCAGCTAAGTTACCCTACTTACAGCCCCAGTGAAAGCCCTCACCCCCCTCGCCCTTGGTGCTCTTTGCTGGAGAAGCTTGGGGTTTACAGGTTCGGGGGTGACCCAACATTTGGGGCATTAGAAACGTGAGGGGGCTTAGAATCTGAGAGCCTGCGTGAACCCTGTATGTTTGGGTTTAGGGCGTCTAGGGCGTCTAGGGCGTTTAGGGCGTTTAGGGCGTTTAGGGCGCTTAGGGCGTTTAGGGCGTTTGGGGCGTTTGGGGTGTTTAGGGTGTTTAGGGTGTTTAGGGCGTTAGAAGAGACTGTGGCATGTTTTGGTTGGACATTTCGGGAGACAGAACAAGGCCACCACATTGACCCAGAAGGTTGCATCAGTGAAGGTTCCCGTGAGGAGATAAGACAGGCTCGGCATTCGGCATTCGGCATGCCACAGTGCCACCTCCTGCCGAAATGCCCACGAGCGAGCACGGAGATACACGCGACCCCAACTCCCACACTCCGATCCCTTTACACAAAACACCCTCTGACTTCGTTCCGGGCATCTGGTATGGCCATGGAAGATCGCAAGTATGGAGCGCTGGATCACCGGTCGGTTGAAGGCCAACATGGCTGTCAGCCCTGAGCACTGAGTCGTGGCTTGTCAACAGACTCACGGAAAGTTTGGCCACCTTCTGCTTACCCTAAGGCTTGGGATGTCCCGATTGCCTGTGCCCCTGGCACTACGCATGTGTTCTGCTCTTAGACATATCCGAAGATGTTGAACATTTCGGCAAGCCGCTCCATTTCGGTATGTAGCCAGGGATGAGCACATCCTCCACACTGCATGACTCCGCTGGGTCAGCTGACAAGCACCCACGGCGTCTGACGTTTAAGACTTAAGGTAGGTTCCCGAGGCTTTGCTGGCCCTCCTTCAAACCACCCAACTCCATTTTTTCGACTCGAGCAGAGAAAAAAACAACAACAAGCTCGAGGGCTGGGACAAACCTCATCGACACATGGCTCGGCTTCACCGGGTCACCGGAACACAGACATCTGGCTTTCAGCTCAGGGGGGCCACAGAGCCAGCTGGTGGGGCCTCTCACCTGTTTCTCTGCTGGCAGAAAGACTCAAGACCGAATGCTGGTCAGTCTCCGCCACCCCTTGTTCCCCCAAGCCAAAGCCTAAACCTTCCTAGCTGCAGCAGCTAACGGTTAGGGCCTACACCCCGCTCCTATCTGCAGCGGTTAGGGAACTACCCCACCAAACCAAAAAACCTTCCTATCCGCAGCAGTAAGGGCTTCAAACCCCTTTCCCTCCCCCGCCTCTGCCCTCCTTACTTCAGCCTATTTCTTTGACATAGCCTTGATTATTTCGCGCACCTCGTGCCTCGTCAACCTACTGTTCTTTCGAAAACTTACCTCGCTGAGCTGGCAGGGTTCCTACTCCAGTCGCCCAACACCTCTGCCGCAAGCAGAATTCCAGTGCACATCGTGCGATCAACACTAGCCTGAATTGGCATCCCTTGTCTACATCCTGTACATGTACATACACATCCAAGCCCGTGCCAAATAGCTCCATTTGCTTGCCACCCGCCAAGCAGACCAGCCACACCGCAGCAGGGTATGAGTTTCATGACAGCTATAAGGCTCGATACTGAAGGTTTCCGTAACACACCCAAGAGCAACACCCAGTCATGCCAGGTCTCCCCCCGTCATCTCTCAGGAAGTCTCCGGCTGCATCCCTATCTCACAATGCCCAAGTGCTATGTTCCAGCTATGCTTCAAGGTGCCATCCTATCAAGGTCTTTTTGGTGCCAAGTGCCCACCCGACCAGCTTGCTGGAAACCACAAATAGGTGGCAACTATGCCCTTCGGACCTATGATGTTCGCTCCCCTCTGCTGAAACTGTTATGTGAGTCGTGATGTCAAAAATGCTCAGGTTAGGTGAGCAGCGCAGTGGCATTCTCCGAAGATCTACAAACTACGTGAACAAGCATTAAGACTTTCAACTTTCGTCGTCCCACGTTGGAAGCTTCCTTGGAGCGCACCAGCCAGGCAAGCATGTTAGGCCCAGCAAAGTTGGCCGCCTGCCAGAAGCATTCAGACAACACGCCAATCCCGCCTTCGACGAGTAAATCACCACATCATTGTATTACTCGTTTCAACCTATACTGCCTGGTGCTGCCGCGCCCTAGCAGCAGGTCCGTGATTTTGGCCCATGGAAGAAGGACGACTCAAAGCCCGACAGCTCAATGGACTAAGGCTACACACGAAGCAAGAAACGAACCCCACGTACGGACTCCTTCCCCAGCCAAAATGAACAATGCCAAACCCCAAACGCCAGCGCCCGGCCTGGAACGACTCGACGGTCACCATGATAGAGTTCCTGCTGTGCTGAGGGCGGCCATTGGCGGGACATAAAGCATTGACTGCCAGTCACGAAAAGATTGGTGAATATTGGTGATCCACCGGGCCAACATGCGCATGCAGATTGCGATGGTGCGATCGCAAGGCTCTTTGCAGCATCTGGCCGAGGGCACGGGCGCTGAGGATTTGCCGAGGTCGGATAGGGGAGGGGAGAGGGAAGGAGAGAGAGCAAGAGAGGGAGAGAGAGAGAAGGAGAGAGAGAGCGAGAGAGAGGGAGAGAGAGGGACAGAGAGGGAGAGAGGGAGGGAGAGGGAGGAGACACGGTCATGACTGAACAAGAAGTTGTGTGGTGCAGGCTGCCTAGCTGAGCAGCATGGGGACGGGCTCAGGCTTTGGGACCCAAAGTAAACCAATCAGCCGCCGACGTCCTGGCCCTGATCATGATCGAGTCCATGAAGGGCAGGAGGTTGCAGGCGAAGAGGAACATGTGATCCTGCAGCATTTGGGAAGGCACGTCTCTACTTCGCACAGGGTGGGGGAGGCTGAGCGGCAAAACCCTGAAACCAACTCAAAATCCAATACGAGCGCGCCCCAACAGATGGTGCACCGCTTGGATGTCGCTTTTTTGAGGGGGGTGGGAATCTGAGAGGGCTTGTCGCGAAAGAACCGTGCCTTCTCAGTCTGACCCAAAATTGCTTTGCAGCCGATCACCAGCAACGTGCCTTCGGTGATATCTTACTGGCATAACTCAACCTCTAGGATGCAAAACTTAGAATGATGTGTACTGCCACTCCTGCATCGCCACGGAAGCTGAACAGCTGATCTACGACTACAATTGCTACAAGACGACGAAGAAACAGCCGGGCTGACAGAGTCCATGAACAGGCCCACTCATCCATGAAACCCATTCACCCGACTGGTACCCATGACCTCCAGTGTATCTTGGTCTGGGGAGGCAGTGTCCTGACCCGCACGCCGCGAGAAGTAAGGCAGGGTGATCGGATCGAAGTCGTTCGGCCAGCACCTGCTTGGCACCAAATACCCGGTTTGAGCCGAGTCGATTCTCCTTGGGGGAGGGACTTTAGGGGCAATTAAGGATGGCGCGGCAACTCTTGTTCAGGAAACTGTGGGCTTTGCCACGACATTTTCGTGCACCAAGCTGCAGCCGACATGCACCAAACTCGAGTCGAATGCCTAAACCCAAACCACAAGCCCCAAATGTCAAGCCCGATCACTCTTTTGGAGGGGGAGGCTTTCGGAGCCGTGCTGCGATTTTGCACGACGGGCTCGGGTCACACTTCGTGCTCTGAGCACATGACAGCTCTGGCATGCCGGCCGGCTTTGCGAGTTCAGCAGTTCAGCAGGTTGTAGGCCCTAGGGCCCTAGCCTCTCTTCGGAGTTCAGAAAAAAACGCGCAAAAAAACAATGTCAAAGCCACCGTCACCACCGTCTGTGTCGGTATTGTTCTGCTTGAAAGGTCTTTTTTACCTGCTGGTACCTGCAGATAAGGCCTTGTTGTTTTGAAGCTCGTGGCTTAGTTCATATTTCCACAGCTTCCAGAGTTCCGGATGTAATGGATCTCTTGTGATATGCTCCTCAGAAGTCTTCTGCTGGCCCCAGCGAAGTAGGACCGCAAGCACAGCAAAAGCCAATGCCGGGAGATGTTCGCACGAACTGCGGCCTACGCGGACTCCGACACCCCCCAAGGCTCTGTAATTCGATTGGCTGAACAGATCTCTTGACTTTAGCTGCTGTCCATGTGGCTACGGAGACTTTGGGCAAGTTTGTGGCTTCACTCCCCATCAGAGCGCTTGCGAACAACAAAGCGGGTGGGAACAAAAAACAGCACCAGACATCAATCGTAAAGCAAAACGCTTTTGGGGACTCCAAAGAACGACTTCTACCTGAAATAGCAACCTGCGCTACAGCCAGGTTTCATATGCAGTGAGGCGCCTCTCGGTGTCATTTGCTTGGGCACAAGCGGACTCGTTGTAACAGGCCTCGTACCTTGGTCGGCCGAGAGCCGTTCTCTTAGCAGACTCAAGAAACCCGGCCGAGACAATTCGCTGAGTGGCGGGGGGCTGAGGAAACCGGGGAAAAAATCAAAAGCTCCATACTCCAGGCTGTGCATTTCATTCTGGATGCACCTCCACGTCTGCGCTCCACTCACTCACTCCGCTGAAGCAACTCTCAACATTTGTAACTCTTAACCATCCTAAGTAACTCCTTACATCCAGCAAAGCTGAAGGAGGTGATGTGAACAGTTCAGTCGTGAACCCTACTGCCTCGAAGTTCTACATGCGGCCCGTGTCAGGTTTGCTAGCAGATTCACCACAGACCCTTCTCCCTCCACCTCAACCTAGGCGCGCAGGGAGGAAGAAGATGTCGGCTGAGTCTGGGTCCTGCAGAACGAATGCTTAATTTCAAAATGAAAACCAGCTGAAAAGCGGCAAAAGACTAACAGCCACTGTGCTGTGTCCGCAAACTTCGACCCTAAACCTCATGCAACATCGTAAACCCTAAACAGTTCAACATCTTGAGCAATCCTCCGTCAGGCAGCTGCCGCTTTCCAGCCAGCGGTGGATTTGCACGGATGCGGTGCACTGCGGCATCCTTGGCTGCTCCATTTCCTCGTAGCCCTGTCTTGAAGAACTCCTTGAAGAAGCAGGGCCTAAAGCTCAAGCACCACGGTTCTTTGGGGTACATACTTTTCTCCCAGATGTGCCTGCCGGGACAGTTTTTAGGCTTAAATCCCTGGCCTCCTACCATCTCCCACCCCCGCACCCCCCGCCCTGCCAAGTATCTTCTGGGAGCAGCGCAGCAAAGGCCGGAGCATGTGCGCGTACTGCGGCAGGCGGTACCTCAGTTGTTGCTCTCTCCCGTGATCCGGAGAGATGGACCATGACCTTCAACGTAGCCAAGGTGCATGAAGACTTTCAAGCTGCTTCCGTGGCACGTGTGCCTGCCCTCCAGTCCCAGGAGCCTGGCAGTTGCAGGGCAGATGCTAGACACCTGGAAGTAGTCTAAGCGGTCTCAAGATTAAACTCCACTGACACGACTGCACCCACGGCGTCTCTTCAGCAAATGCGACAGCTTCAGGACTGAGTCCCGTAGTTTATACTACGGAGGGCTAGAATTGACAGACAGAGTATACAGAGTCAGCGTAGCTCCCCCCCTAGTTCTCGACTTGATCTCGGTCGCGGACATTGCTCCCTCTCATCCCTCTCATCGAGCGACTGAAGGGCTAAATCATTGACTGCTGCCGAGGAAGCCGAGGCACATGCTCGATGGCCAGATCCTGAGTCCTCCCAGGCACAGCCCCGGAACGAAAATTGTTGTGGGCAAAGATAGCATTGCCCAACTCTTGAGCTGGACTCATAAACCCGATACTGCATACAGTGCGCCCAGACTGGAATCCAAAACCCCTGACAAGTGAAACCACCCCAGCATGATCCCTAGAATCACTCCTCCAGGGCACAGCATCCGTGTGGGCAGCGTGGGGCCTCGCGGCTGCGAGCTCCAGGCGCTTCCGAAATACCTGAGGCAGCCTATAGTATACAGATAAGGCCTTGTTGGGTTTAGGATGGGGGGATCCCTACAACCCCCCGGTATCGCTCAAGGTCTCGACGCTAGGGGCCTAGAGGTATTTGTCGGTGCCTGCGTTGTTCTGAATTCTGCTTGTGTTGCACACGGGACACAACCGGAAAGCAACCAAAACAAAGCACATTGTGGCTTAGCGCTTCAGGATACCGGGCTCCTTCTCGCGAATCCCTAGCATCGCCAAGCCGTGACAAGAGTAACTCCAGGACCCCACATCCCGACGATTCCCGAAGTCTGGCCTGGGCGGCTTTCTCTTGCCCGTGGTCTTGGTCGAGGATCGCGATGACCAGGTCAATGGCTGCGATCACACCTTCCTTGGTCCGAAACGAAAACTTGAGTTACATAACTCGCTGAATTGCAAGGCCATCAGAGGTGGCACCGGGAACGCAACGCGTTCTTGAAAGCGCACCCAGGCTTCTGGACAGGCAGCCTCGTCCCTGGCCAACTGAGCGGAGCTCTCCACCCAGGCCAGGGTCCTTGTGACCAGGTCTGCCATCAGGTTCTGTGAGAGATAGTGCCCAGTCCTCGAGCCGCACCACCATGCACTACCAACTGCCACCCCAAAGTAAGTCGGAACAAGTTAGGACAGTAAGGATATCCTCACGATGGAGAACCATGCCCAGTATTACAAAAGGCGATATATGACTGGAAAGGCGAGTCTCTGCCCATAAGTGTGGCTGATGTTCAGCGAGGCCGAGACAACTTTCACCGAGTTCCAAAAGTCTGCATCGGGTCCAGGGCAATCCATGCTGTCGCCCGCCGCACGGGACACGCTGGTATGGAAGGCATCCATGAAGTCCCGCTCAAGCACCTGCACAGAGTGGTCCGTCGGGTCCTCCACCTTGTCGACGCAACACCGTTCAGGGACAAAGTTGTCATCCCAGCAACCTGGCTTTGGGTCCTCAAGGCAGCAGTCTTCGAAGGAGTAGCCATCGATCCAGCAGGCCGGGTCTCCCCGAATCCGGCGTGTCTCATTGCCGAACTCGCCCCCGCAGCACTTCTCTCTCGTGTAGAGCTCGTCCCAGCACGCCGGGTCTCCCTGCACACAGCACCGCTGCTCCTGGCATTGGTGCTGGGCTTCCGACTTTCGAAAACACCACCATACCCCAGAAAGAGATGCACAAAACTGAAGCGTTTCAAGTCACGTCGTACTCGCCGTGCCAGCATGTCGACGTGCCAGCATAGCCAGTGAGAGACACCCACAGCAGCAAAGGCAGCTGCAAGGATGTCTGGGTTTCGATACGCATCACAGAACCTGATGCCCGAAAAGAGTTTTTGGGGGGGGAGGGGTTTTGGGGGGGTTTGCGGGAGGGGGGGTTTTGGGGGGTGGGTGGCGGGGGGGGGCACAATATGCCACATTGCAAGGAATGCTTGCTTCGTCCAGCAGACGGCGTGGTTGGGGAACTTCGAGGCACGCAGGCTTCGCGGCTTCTGGGCTTCGGGTCGTCTGAAGCCCGAATGACAACATTTGGCAAGATCCCAAAATCAGCCAATCCTGTTGCAGACAAGTGCTGACCAGGCGGCCACACACATCAGACACGGATGGAACTGCGCCAGCGGCGGCATGAGCTTTACCCTAAGGCCTGCAGGCTCACGTTCAGCCGCAGCCAAAACGCTTCGCTACCTTCCTTTAAGAAAATTGCAGTTGCACGCTGAAGCAGAACTTGAAGACACGGCAGCTCCCAAGCACTTGGTCGACGTTCTCCCTCACTGTTGATCGCATGCACTGCGTGCTCTTACTCTCAGGTGATGGGCTGGGGTTAGTCATAGGTTTTTGAGAGATGTATAGATAGGTATTTCAATGATACGGTACGTCTATTGATTGCTGGGTTGCTTGGTGTGTTTGGTTGCTCAAGCAGGCCTAGCAGCTGGAGCCATCAGGGGCATGTATCGGCATGGAGAGTTGGTGGGTAAAGATCTTCCAGGATCGAGCAGTTCACAGAAGTTAACAAAGTAAACAAGCAGCCCGAGTCATAACCTCAAGCAGAGCCGCATCTTTGAGAACGAAGCTAGGACAACAAATGTAAAGACATGTCCCGAGGCTATTTCGTAGGGCCCTGCAGGGTATGGAGCACCCAGGGCCAAGGTGTTTGGGTCGACGCCCGATCTCCAGACCCCGCTGAAAGCTCCGCTGCAGCCCCGGCAACAAAACAGGGCAACAAAACAGCAGCAGAGCTGCAGCAGCAACAGCAACGTTAAGCATCATCGGCGTTGGCAAGGACCAGCAATAATGACGACTATTACGATGAAAGTACATAATGATGTCGAAACCCACAAATACTCCTTCAAGTTACCCAGAAGTAGCGCTACTGTCTCGCTTGGGTTTTTTGAGCTGCAATTGTTGTAGCAACAAGCACTCAGGATTTTCCTTCAGAACAACTAACAATTTAAAACAGTTGCGAACAATATGCACAAATAAATGGCAAGAATAGAAGCCTACAGTTAAAATCGTACATCGTAAGAAATCAACAAATTAGCAAACGACACTAACATATCACAACACAAGCTATAAACGCAATAACAACAGTAAAGGATCCTTCTTGAAAAAAGGCATAGAAAAATCACTGATAGCGAATATCTAACGAGAATACACGCTCAATCATACAAACAAATACACGGCCGAGTAAGGAACAAACGAAAACAAATATTTCATATCCTGAAACCTCTGAAACGTTGAAACCAACTACAGCATTTAGTCAACGGGTGGCCGTCTATTATTTCTGCTCTGAGGAGCTATCCGGTGAGCCGCGCCAGGCGACAGCTCCTCTGCAAGAGGGAGAGGGATGGAATCGGGGTGCAGCGTTTCGGATGTCAAGTGGTCAGCTTGGCGACAGCGGCAGATACCCGGAAAGGGAAGAATGGGAGAAGCAAACCAGTCACTGCATGAGACCAAAGACCGGTGAAAAGAACACAAAGTCAAAGCTTCGGCGGCCTGGAAGGGGCTCCAAGCCTCCGTGTCCCAGAGGCTGTAATCGCCCGGGTCCTTGAAGTTTTTGAGGCCAAGGCAAGCTATAAAGAGGATTCTTGGAGCATAGACGCCTGTCATGGAAGGAAAGCATGGGGAGCTTTGTAGGGCTTCGGCGTGGAGCGTGGCCGAATGGTAGCTTCATGCACCCTGTACAGAGCCTTCTGTGTTTGGCTCGAAGCTCCAATTCTTCAGCCCTTTCGATGTGCGCCCGAAGTACGCGCGACCGAAACTCAAGACAACTCAAGAATGTGCCCCTCAAAGCCCCTGACCTTATGCCTCCCGTTCCGGGCCCATGCATGCCAAGACGCATCTCGCTCAGCCCACCGGTAGTTGTAGGACTGGTGGTCCTGCCAGTAAGAACTCCGCCTTAAGATCCACGGTCACTGACATGCTGATCAATGCTGCCCACAAGCAGACCATGGGAGTCTGTCACTCCGCAAGTCGGAACTGGCATTTCGAAAAAACCAAGCCACACAAACGTGACCACTCCTCCCTGAAGCCTAGTTTCCAATGTTGAACATCAGCAGCTGGTGCATCAGGGGCGAATAATACTGGCGAATACCTTTAAGCGGGAAGAGTGCTTATCCCGCCTTGCAAGGATTGGGCTTCAGATTTCCGGACGCGGGGGTCCTGGTGGAACAAGTACTTCGACAGCTGCGACGGCATGAAGATGGGCATGTTCATGCCTTTCTCGGGGGGAGGCTTCGGGTTTAGGCTTGTCATTCAGCTCAACCCGCCGGACTGAGGACGCACTGTGCAACGCGTGCTCTTGCGCACTGTGCAGAATGAGTCACTCTTCCTTGCCTTGCCTATCCTCGGTTTCAGCTGACAACCCTCCAGTTAAATCTTTTGAAAGGGCCACACTGGCACATCCTTAGATCTTCCAATTCAAGAGCCGACAATCGAAACTAGGACAAGGAAGAAAGGGCAAGACCCGCCCGAACCTGTAACCCCAGACCCAAATTAAAACTTACACAAAGGAAGAGAGGCTCAATGATTGTAGCTTGGGAATTACGTGGACCCCCTGCAACACAAAAACCCCTGCAAACAATGAAGACACCATAGAACTCGTAGAAGGTGATGAGGTCCATGTCGTAAGGCCTTGTCTGAGAGCTACATGGTCCAAAGTTCCCCAACAACTTTCACTTTCTTCGCTTGGGCGTTCTGCCGCACTTCTTTGGAAGCAGGAACGGGGCCAGAGCCAAGTTCGAACTTGGCTCCCCCACGTTCCCCGTTCTCCGTCTTTCTATCTCCCCCTCTTCCTTCTTCATCTTCATGTTCTTCTTGCTGGGCTCTGCTTGTCATTGTTCTTTTCTTTTCCTGTCAGCCCTCCCAGCGGTAAAGCAGCGACAAACTGAACACTGACAACCGCTGGGCTTAGGATTACAAGTAAGCGCATGACAGCTTTAAGACTTGACAAAAGCCTGGCGGCCACAGGACCACCGCGCGGAACTGCGCAAATGTGCTGAACTTCCGATCCGTCATCGCCTGGGTGGCTTGAGAATGGCCACGAACCCGAACCGAACCTCTGCCACCTTTTGAGCCTATCAACTGCATGCCCTGCGCCTCCAATGGCATGCGGCCCTACAGCATGTGTCGGCACTCTAGTGACTCTGGTGCAGGTGGACGCGGAGCCCCAAACCAGATAACGCGAAGTCCAGCCGAAAAACCTACAGGTTAGCAAGATGTGGTCCTTAAACCGTCTCCTACACGCTGGACCCCCTGAGAGCCAAAGAGTGAAGCAACCAAGTCGGCAGGGGCACGCGCGTGCTGAAGCCTGAGGACTATGACATGTCGGTAGTGGAGGGCTCAAGTTGCTCTTAAGGTTGGGGTTCCATGTGCCCCCATGAGCCGGGGATTGGGCTTGTTTTGACCGACTGAAGCATATTGCAACGCCACGAGCATTAGAGACAAAGTGCCAAGAACTTACACTTCTGAGGGTTCTTGCCACCTGCCTAGCCACACGCGGGGGGTGAACGGGAGGGAAAACTGTTCTGACAGTTGCAAGCCCGAGTTAGGAAATGACGGAGGCAGGCGTATGCGATAGGGAAAAGGTTCAGGGTTTTCCCTTGCAAGCTCGGGTTGGGGAGGGCTCTCAGGGTTTCGAGTTGGGTTTTCGTGCTGTTTGCCCCGTCTGCTTTGGGTTCCCATGCCCTCCTAGGCAGAGTGCTACCATCTGCGCCAACACCAGACATCCTTGAGGCTTGAATCCCAAACCCCCCACTCACAGCTCGGGCAACTCGATGCATCAAGCGTGCCCCATAAAGCCATAAACTCTGCATCCTGGGAGCGGTAGGGATATTGGGTGCTGCTCGCGGACCGGAGCCGACCATCCCCAAGCTGCCAGTCCATGGGATCGCCTCCGGGGGCTCCCCCACCCCACCTCCCCCCCTTTCCCCCCCTTTCCCCCCCTTTCTCCCCTTCCCCCCCCCCCCCCCCCCAAAAAAAAACACCACCCCTCAACCGCGCAGTCCACACTGCCTCCCATTAGGCGCTGAATGGTGCACATCAAGATCGCCTCATGCGGACCTCGGCTTCGGGACACCCTTCTCAGCAGCAGTTGCAACTCCAACCATCCCCCCAATCAACTTGGGATGCGAATGTGCTATAGCCCAAAACTGTACTCCCACACCCGCAACCCTGAACTCTGGTCAAGGCCTCAAAGCGCAAACACGCAACCCCACGAGGGCCACCTGCCTACACCAGCACCACCATTTTAGCCACAGCCTTCCGTGAATCCATCCAAGCCGCGGTCCAACACCTTAGCCCAAGACAGCCGGACTGGAGTTTGGGCCAGACATGCGACTTGGTCACTCAAGGCAACCAGCATCCCCGCATCTCAGCCGGGTGAGTTTAGGGTGCTCCGCTTTTTACTGCGTACCTCCCAGCCGAGGGCTGCCCCTGAATAAAACGCACCTTCAAACCTTGAACCACGCAAAATGCCAGGCCTCTCTAACTCCAACGACTCTGTTGACACAAGTACCTGCGGCCCGAGCCACAAGCACCTCAGTGTCTCGCACCGGGATGTGCGTCGCGCCAGTGTAGAGCGCATGCGTCCGGATGATGGGGAGCCTTCTCTGTAGTCAATTGAGCTTTCAACAGCTCACGGCAAGTTAGACTCAAACCGAAAGCCCTAATCGAGAAACTCGGCTTGCCCCTCTCAGGGGCCCCGAGCAACTCTCTTAAGGTCTCAGGGGCCATTTTGTGGCGTGCAAACCTGAAGGCGGGGACCCGGCTTCCGGCAGCTGCCTTCCTTTGCTTCAAACCTTCCTCTTAACTGCCCCCCTTCCCACCCCCCGAAGAGGCAACAGCCAGCCCAAGCGGCGTGGGCTTGCCAACCTGGTACTCGAACCTGACACTTGGAGCGCATGACTCCATTCTCTTATTGGGACTAGCATTTGCCTAGGCCTCGAAACCGGCTGAGGGTCATTGTAAACGAGACTTGTCTGGCAACACCTTTGCACCGATGGCTTTGTTTAGGGCCCCCCCATACAAAGTTTTAAGGGCTTGCGACTGGCAAGCGAGTGTACATTGGAGGGCTGTAGGCGCCGTTTGTCCTTCATTCAGAAGTTGAACCCTACTGTAGAAAGGAGATCCGAAGCGAGTTGAGAATCATGTGTACCCGAACAAAACCGTTTAAACGCAAAACCCTCAACCATCAAGCGAACCTCAAAAACCCAACCGCGGTGAGTTTCTGTGGGGAACTCGGGCTTCCAAGGTTTGGGGGCTACGCGCTTGACGCCTCGGTACAGCAGGGAAGCAAGGTAGGAACCTTTGGCAACCCGAAACATCGCCATGCTGTTGTGTGACTGTGAGGGAACATCTTCAAAACTTGGGCGCTGTGGCTTTATCTTGGCTGAGGGCGGAGCTGCATCTGCAAGAACGGGTCGCTCACTGCAAACTCCTCGTGCGGGCGTCCAAGACTAAACTAAACCATCAAGCTCCGCTTTTTGCGGGTGCCCCATGGAACCCATTTCGCACCGATGCTGGGCGACAATGACCGGAGCTTGTGATTTTTGTTAGTATTTATATTGCTCTGATATGCTTTGGATGCACGCTGTCTTCGGGCCGCTTGTGGGAATAATCTCAGACTCTCTTGTTCGGAATCAGGGTTCCTACGTACTGTCTCAACAAAGGAAGTAGCACCAAGTACCTCTGCTTGGCAGCCATTCGAAGCAGTGACAGATGCTGAGGACTTCAAAAGCGGTAAACCACTGAACCATTTGCATATACATATATATATACATGTAGATTCAATGTAGATTTATGAAGTACCATGATAAGATAAAATGTGTTGTAGTGTGGTTTACTATAGTACAATATTTGTGAGATATACTTTCGTATAAAATACTGCTGTATGATATACTACTGTAAAATACTCTTTTGTATCATATACTACGGCATTTCACATTCCGCAAAAATACCCTTCAACCTTTTCAACTTTCAAACAAGCAGACGTGCCACATCCAAGTCTCCACGTGGTTTCTCTGGGCCATGGCTGCAAAGCGCTCCCAGTATTTCTCGCGGGCCGCCTTTCCAGAACTTTTGCGATGCTGGGAGCTCGAGCTAAGCGGGTCTCAGGGATGGCTGGGTTGGCGCTTCGAGTCGGCGCTTCAGTCTTTGCGAGTAACACTAACACAGAGCACACCGCAAGCTGTGCGAAACTGCTAAGAAAGCTCCTCTCCTCCCTTCCTCCCTTCCTCCTTCCTCCCTTCCGCCCTTCCTCCCTTCCTCCCTCCCTCCCTCCCTCGCTTCCTTCCCTGTCTCCATCTTCTTTCCGGGCCGTGCCGAAGCCCCCTCGACTACGAGAGTTGGTGCCTCTCCCTCTCCCTGTCCAGCACACTTCCCAGCTGAAGGTTCGCGCACTCGAGCCCACACTCCTAGTGTAAACCCTGTGCACATCTAGACATGCGCTCTGAGCAGTACTGTAGAAGCCACAGTTTGTAATCACAACCACACGACCAAAAAAAGCGCCTGGTCATCAGGAGCCATGAACCTCGCCATGTCTGCTTGTGACGCATGGAGCATGCTTTGCCATTTCATGTATCCAGGTGCACAGCGCTAAAGCTTTGCAGCCGTTACCACAGTTGAGACTTCTAGGGGTGACAAAATCGTCCACTGCGAGCCGTTTACACCAAGCTGGGAGGCAAGAGCGGGTGGCCGAAGTACCCCAAGACCGGCAAATCGAGGGACTCGAGCATGAGACACCTGTAGAGTCGCATGTGTCGTTCGTCTTGTTTCACACACGCGAGGCATCTCTGATTTGGCCTCTTGAGCCTCTTGTGCAGCAGAGGCTTATCCTCTTTGCTTGCGCACCGGCAACACCAAGACGCTGGAGAAAGACGCATCGCTTGATGCATTGGTCCAACAAGTCCACCTATGTCCACCTTGCCACCTTGCCTATGTCAACTCCTGCGTAGCAGTGAGGCAAGGGGCAAGTAAGCTACAGTGCAGAGCATGATGTCCACGTAATTCAGCCGGGCACCTGTCAAGCTTCATTGCAGCTGGATACATGTTCAACACGTGAAAGGGGAGGACAGTTGGCAGGTGACACATACGAGAAGCCACGGGCCAAAGCAATCGTGGCTTCCAATGCAGCCCGCGGACATGCGCGAACAAAAACAACCCACACCGACAGTCAGAGAGCGAGGGCCACACCCGCCACGGCTTCGAACTCCTCTGCCAGCCCGTCAATATCCGTGATGGGATCCTCTGTGTTGTTGGGCAAGATTTTCGAACGCTCGAGAGAGAGAGAGAGAGAGAGAGAGACAGAGAGAGAGAGAGAGTGTTGCCTTTGGGGGTTGGGTGCTCATCTTGTTCACTCTTCTGGCACAAAGGCAGCCATGCCCACATGTCGGCATCCTTGGACGTGGCACTGTGCGGGATACGCCGCTGGAAGAGCTGAGAGATCTCCTTTCAAGAGGCACACTGAAGATGCAACTGCTAAGCTTACGCTGCCTGAATATGCAACGGTAAAATATGCTGCGCAGGACGCGCTTGAGGACACCCTGTGCCTCCTGAGGTTTACGGCTGTGCTTACAGCCTGCGCTTTCCCGGACCTTTATCGTCAAGGATCCTAAGACGTGCTAAGCTCGGTGATTAGTTCGAAGCGTGCTCAGCAACCCCGTTTCCAGCACTCGTCATGGATGATGTGCAACATGCACAAGAAGAACTGCCTGCTGCCTGGCAACATCATCATTTTCGATGCACTTCATCTTAGGATGCCAGTACAGCGTTTCGCAGCGATTTGGCATCCAGACAGGATACTGGTCCCGGATAAGGTTCCTTGCAGCACTGAATCTCTGATATCGGGGTTCAAACCAGCATGATGCATGTTCCCGTGTCAAATATGTCAAAAGTTGGGCAGCATCTCCGGAACGGAAAGACTGCTGCAATCAGAATCCGTGGGGAGCTCTGAGTCTGAGAACCCACGACGTGCAAAAGCACAGCTACCAGACCCTTTGGTGTTCACCCCAAGCCTCTTAGACTTCCGAAGCCCAGGCTCCGGTAGTGCATCTCGGCCCCAGAAAGGATTCTGAGAAACATGTGGATGGGCTCCGCAGACAGGGATGCGTGCACCCCCACCTCCCAGACCTCAATGGTCACTGCGGTCAAGACTTGGGTCTGGCCAGCTACAACTGCATGACTTCAACGGCACACTGTAACGACGAAGTATCAACGCACATCAAAGGTGCCTCAAGTCTCGAAGGCAATCATTGTCGACTTCATTTGCCACAGCCCCGAGAATGCGCGGCTGTCAATGTTGGAAAATTTCTGACCCTGACCCCCTGCACACTGGATCTTGCACCCGTAAAAAAAAGCTCGTAACCCCCAACCGCCCTGGAGCTCACATCCTCGAACCCGCGCTTGCAGTGAAGAGGAGCCTCAATCCGGATCCGTTCGTGCTCGAAGGCCTCTGCCACGTGGACCGCAGCCAAACTTGCTTCCTGGGTCAGGCTCTTTGTCTTCGACTTGGTCTGCTCTTGTTGCGAGCCCTCGGCGAACCCAAGATTTCACTGTCCGAGCAGGAGAGGTCCACCATGCAGAACAAGGGTCCGCTAGCAGTTAACCCGCTGGCTATTTAGGCCACCAAACCCACAAAGGGTCAAAACCAAGGAGAACCTGAAAAAGGCTTACGTTCACCCCTCTGAGCCGGCCAGGGCCGTGCACCGGTACCCTTCACAAGACCTGCCCTTCTCCAAAGCACCCAAAAAAGGGGACCCTGATTCAGAACAGCCCAATGATCTCAAGAAGTCTGCATCGAAGAAGCTGGTGACGGCTTCAGGGGCATACCATAACCTAGGGACTCCAGAGCTGACATGAGTCGCCGTAACCCCCTTTTGTTTGCTGGAAACGGGGGCTTTCTGCTGTGATCGTAGTTGTAGCATCGGCGTGTTCCGACTCTTCCGAGCGTCCAGCCATGGTGAGACCAATGCGCCCGGATCAGAAGCCCTAGCATCCCTAGGCCACCCCCATCCTGTTCTCATATTGGCGCATGATTATCCCATCACATACCTCAAGTAATGCGCTCTTACGTTTTCATATTCTTGCATAATCATACTATTTCACGAACGTTCTACCGCGAAAAGAGGCCCGGCAGCGAGAACTTACGTCCCCGGGCAGGAGGAAGTCCTTCCGGATGTGTTAAGCTGAGGGAGTGGGAGTTCTTGACATGGGGCGTCTGCTGCAAGGAACACCTGATTCAAGGTTAGACCACACGAAGCCTACCCATCCAGAAAGCGCAAGAACTGCAGAATCGAAATGCGAAGAATGGTCCAAGGCCTCTATGGAAAAAGTTGGACCCAAGCATCACAAGGTCAAACCTCGAGCCGAGAATGCGAAACTGACTCGACTCTCCCATCCCTTGATTGTGAAGACGCTTGTCGCAGAAGGCCCGTAATCCACTGAACGTTCAGAACGTGTTCTTGCATGGAGAACCTCGAAACCGATCCTGATCACGGTCCGCAGCTTCTATGTTTGAAAGCACATCAGCAAGCGTGATCGGCCAGGCAGAGCCTTGGAACTTCAAAGGGTCAACTCAAACTATCAAGAAAGTCAAGGCTGTGCGGGTTACAGATCCTCCCCCCCCCCACCCGTGTGGAGCCGAACGTGCTTGAAGCTGCGATGCTGCAATAGCGGCTGACTTTGGCCGAGTAGCTCTCCGTGAAGTCCAAGGCATGGTTCAGTGTGGAGCCCAGAAGAAAGCTTGCATGCTGCAGCCTTGGGACATGATCACCGAAGGGAACAGATGAGCAGGCAAGGAAAGAATAGTCAATCTGGGAGCAATCGGGTGAAAGCGTGTGGCACTATGAAGCTTTGGGAAGTTGATGGCAGCCTGGAGCTATGATATATTATCATCACGACGCCTGAAAATTGGCCAGTCGCAAGCTTCTCCGATCTGGGTGGTCATGCCTCGCTACAACCTCAGCGGGCGGCTCAGCAGCAATTAGAACTTTGAAAGCTCCGAGGCGTTCAAGAGCCCTGCCAGCTGCCAGATAACGAAAGAAGCCATAAGTGGCAGACTTCTTCCTCTGGGTACCAGTGCGAAGTCTGAGCAAGGGTGACAAAATCAAATAACGCTGCTCGAAACCAGGTTCCCAGTCAGGCCCAGCCAATCCAGGTTTTGGCCTCTGTAGATCGCCGGGCACACGACTTTCCAACCCAAAACCCTCAACTTGCTTCAGCAACCTTGAATCTGCATGCCGCCGAGATGCCCAGAGGGCGGTAACCGCCCCGTACCTGTCAGCACCGAGCGCGAGAAACGATGAGGGCTAAAAGTATGTGGGGTACCCTCAATTCTTTCCAGAAACCAACCGTCCGACAATCCCACGTCTTTGGTTTCGACAGAACTTCGTCTGGGGCTAAGCTTGGCTTTAGGGAACCCGGTGCAATGGAAATCTGCCCAGGTGCAAGCAGAACTGGCTCGGCATGGAGGTTGACGGAGGAGCGTTGCAGCTTGCCTGGAAGTCGCCTCAATGTCGGTTGCACGTTGGCTTCGAGTTGTCGCTTTCTACATGTGCCAAAAGTGTCAGGAGCATCGCATGCTTGGCTAGTGACTGTTACAGTCCGACTTGAGGCGATGTTGCTTGTGCTTGACACCGGATTCTTGATAAGTTCTGCTGCATGCTCGTTACTCCACCGCACTCTTGACAGCTACACTGCCACATCGACAATGTCAAGTTACACGACTAAAGGCTAGTGAGTAGAGTCGGGGGCACCGTGGCATGCTGCACCGCTGCGAGACAACGCCCATCTGGGAGAAGGCGGCGATTTTTCACCCATTTGCCAGGCAGGATTACTCAACAGTTATCAGCAACTTCGCAAGAGCGTCGAAGGCTGGAGAAGCGGGACGGGGCTGCAGTCAAGGCAAAATCGATGCCAAGCACGGCAGGTCTTCGCGCCCTCACCGAAGCCACAGGCTGGCTCAGAGCCAGAAGCGTCCCTATTGGTCCCTCAATCGAAAGCTTGGCATCATGCAACAGCGGATCCCCCCAGAAACCACACGACAGACCACAAGCAAAACCAGCAAACAAATTAAGAACTGCAAGCCCAAGGCGCGCATGCCCTGGGCGGCCCCATAGGCGGCCTCCTGGTCCACCTCCGCAGGACGCCGGGCGTCTCGACGGGGCCTTCTAGTTTCGCCTTCATTGTCTTCCGGTGGTCTTTCTTCAGAAAGCCGTGAATTCGTCAAGGCTTTGAGGGTCTCAAGCAAATTGGGTCTCGAGGGTTGGGGCACGGGATTGCTTGGCTCAGGAACTTCCGCGGCGGGGTGGGCGGCATGCTGCGAATCTCGCATCCACAAATGGGTTGCCTTGGCTGAGTCTTCAGCCTCCTCCCTACACGAACGCTCAAGCCTCCCCCGCCAACCCCCTCCTCCCCCCCACCCCCCCACCCCCCACCCCCCCCCCCCCCCCCCCCCCCAAAAAAAAAAAAAAAAAGACCAGGGCCTCAATCGCGGGGCCATGCAGCTGGAGAAGGCCCTGAGCCTCGACTATGTCACAGGAACATCGTATCGTCCTAACGGTATATTCAGGGACTGTGTAGCTCAGCAGTTCTGCCGAAGTCAGCTCGATTGTTGCTTTTCAGCTCAAACGTCTCGCCTAATTATACGTCTTCGAGTTCGCTCGCTTCCCTCTCTGCACCAAACCTCCATCAGCTGCAGAACCCCCAACTTTCAGCAGCCTGATTCCCCTCGTGATCCCGTTTAATCCTATAGAACCTCAACCCCGACATCCATCTCCCAATTGTGGGAAATGCAGCAAGGAAGCCTTGACGACCAGGTCCACATCTCTGGGGTAGCCTGCTTTCGCATTCGCCTCGACCAACCTGCGACGCGAATCGGAGCCACTGATGCTCGTGGACCAGGGTCTGTCTGGTGGCGCTTGCAATAGGATGCCAGAACCTAGTAAGGGGTGTGTTCAGAGGGTCTACTGGAGGTTGCCCGGTGCGCTGAGGAGCTTTGCAGGTTCTAATCCCAAATCTTCGCAGAGCAGGTGGCTGCTGCTTTTTGAAATTGACAAGGCATGGTCGGCGAAGTGTACTGAAGAGCATTTCCTAGAGCTCTCTCCTTCCTTGACGTGGCCCTCGACCTCGTTTCAACGTAAGAAGCCTAGAGTTTCGAATGCAACTGTAAAGACATGAACCGTTCTCAACCAGGTGTTCCCCTATGTGCCTGCGAAAATCCAACCACAAGTCGTCGTCGGTGCCTGAAGCTCGCTGGCATCTCAAGGAGGCGTGGCGTTGAGTTGACGAAGGGACTTCTCTAATTTGGGGGGGGGGGGTCCGTTTTAGCTCCTACGATAATGCAGAACGTTGTTTTCGACGCTCACACTAAAAGGCGGAGTGCCCACAGACGTTTCCGCTTTACCGTGTCCACTCCCAACGCCGCCCAAGTGGCAATCGAAGAAGTCTGAGCCGATGGTGGCCGCCAGGCAAACAGCCCCTACGAGCCATCGGAGCAGATGGAGCATGGCATTCGGGCTTGGGATTTGGCTTTGAGGTCTCAGGGGGCCTCTCTCATGTTCGAAGTGGTGCATGAGTGCGGGGGAGGCGAAGAGGGGGAAAGGGAGGGGTGGGAGGGGGGTTCGGAAGCTGGTGGGGTTGCCTTTGGGAGGCCATGATCCCTGTCCACATGTTCTCGGGTTGCTTGCAGCTATGTTCTCGGGTTGCTCAGCCAAAAGGCAAAGGACACCCCAGGCTGTTGAATCACAAGCCCTGGCTTCGAACCACCAATGCTTTTGTAACAGTAAGGGCACCGACTGGTTGACTGCCGAGAACATGAAAATGATAAAAATGTGCCGTTGGACTGTTCCATCACTCACGACATAAAGCCTGAAGCCCAGCTTTAAAGCAGGTCCCTGCATGACGAGCCTACATCCACAGAAACTCTTGCAAAGCTAAACATGCCAAACGCGCACGTCAGAACAGCATGGTTCGAGACATGTCAACCCACAACCAAAAGCAACATATGCACACAACTCCATTATCCCAGCTGTGCTCGATAGCCTGGGCTGAATCTGGTTCTGGCAGCTGGCCGGGCTTCCATTATGCCAGCGTAGACCCCGTAAGAACTTCCCACCACATCTATGATCCTAGGAATCAGGGATGTAGGACAGAACCTGGGCCCCAAAGCCGCCCGTCCTGGGGAGACAGCGTCGAAGCCCTCAGGGGCGACAGTATTCAGCTTCGACTCCGGGGTCCACAACCAAGTACCCCTACGGCCGTAATTGCTCGGTTCCACAGCAGCTGGGCATCTTCCACATACCTAGCCCACGGGGGAAGAGGGGGGGGGGGGAGGGGGGAGGGACGAGCAGCGGTGCCAAGATGAACCTGGTGCTCAAGACAAACCCCTCTGGCTTTGGCAACAGCCTTGCATGACCCCATCATCGGTGAAAGCCATGATGCAGGATCTGGTGGGAAAGAGTGTACGTAGGCTGCTAAATCAGGAGGCGCACTAGACTCCCAACAACCATGCGCGTTTAAGAAAGCTGTACCTCAGATCTTTTCCTGCACTGGAGATGTCGCCCCGCCGACTGACTCTACCAGCAGTTCCGCACAGGAGCTTCGAATGCGACATTCGAAGCTGCAGCCGGCGTCGGCACGCAAGAGAGGGCAAAGGTAAAACTCCGGCTGCTGAACCACGAAGCTTGTAGACCAAACATCTGCATCACTCATCATCGGGAGCTCTGAACACCCAACAGCCAGTGAAGCAGCTGCCGTGTGAAAGGAATGTGCCGGACACTTCAGAGCAGCAACGGCGGCATAGGAAGCGGAAGCACCTGAAAGAGAACTCGTGTCCCACTTGTTGCGACTTCTTGAGTCAGGGCCGTCAACATTCCTGATCCTGAAGGCGTTCCGTTCGATTTCAGTCTTGCTTGCAAGCCCTGACCATAGGTTTTGAGATAGCAACTGGCCAAAACTGATGCTGTCCAGGTTCATCGTATCACAGCGCTGCGTAAACATCCGCAAAGCACGGCCAGTCTCCTGGTCGGAATGCAGCAATCTGGCGGCCAGATGCACCAGTTCATGCCGAGAGAGCAGACCATCGGCATCAGCATCAGAGAGCTCAAAGACGTCGTGCAGCAAAGATTGGAAAGGATCTTGTTTCCACCAGCACAGTGTGGATTCGAGCCTGCGAGTCAGCGTCACAGTGACATGGACCGGCGCAGTCGGCGCACAGACGCGGAAAGACGGAGCTTCCGAGAAGAGACGCGCTTTTCCCGGAAGCAGGGTCCCTGCAAAGCAAAAGTCGCTTCTGGAACAGCAGGTGACCTCTTCTATGACAACAGCATCTCCTGGACCTGACCATGTGAAATGCACACAGAAATGGCCGAAGCCACGGTCGCCTGGAAAGAAATGTGAGGGAACAACCCGATACTCCCACTTCGGAGGAAGCTTTGTGATGTCGAAAACAAGCGATACCTCCCTTTTGCCTTCAAACGATGTCTGATGCAGAATTCGGCGCCGGTTGCGCGTGCAGCTCTTTGCATCTGTCAGAACTTCCGGAAGGACCTCTTGGCAAAGAACCGTGAGACCAATCTGAGGAAATGGCAACCTTCCATGAGCGATATCCGCGTGCCGAAGCTCGGGCTGCGACAAGGTAACTGCCAATCGCATCTTGCCCGCTGGCAGAACCCTAAACATAGCATTCTCCTGAAAGGATGGGAAAGATGATGAGCCACCA
Organism: Symbiodinium natans; assembly: GCA_905221605.1. NCBI lineage: Eukaryota > Dinophyceae > Suessiales > Symbiodiniaceae > Symbiodinium > Symbiodinium natans. The sequence continues at coordinate 83,118 of CAJNDS010002332.1, forward strand.
GAGGTGCCTACCGTGACAGGGACGTCGTATGAAGACCGAGGCAAAGGAGAAGTACAAAACCCGACATGGCAAACGTACACTCGGTTGAACAATCGGAGGAAGTCGGTCAACTCCATCTCCATCCTTGGTGCCGAAACCTCGCCTTCGGCACTTGGATCGACTACGGAGACACGCTGCTGAACGGGTGCAGCCGCGTAGCTGACGACGTAGGTATGGTTCGGCCGCACGCCCTCAGCAGGAGCCTGAGCTCCAGCATCTGCACCCGCGTACCCATGCTCCGAACGGCCAGGCTCGGAAGTTCTTGCGCAGGCAAGCAGAGGTGCAGCTGCACCTCTCAGCTGCAACTCGGCCAGAAGAGCCTCAACTTTCGGAGACCTCATCTCAACAGTCGGCGCAGCCGTGAAGGTGAAGAGTGATTCGTCAACACGTCCACCAGAGAGGCAGGCGTAGCACCCTTGAAGCTTTGCACACGCCTTCTCAAGGAAACAGGCAAACAGCTCCTTGCCATCGGCATGATGAGCAAAAGCAGGTCTCAGCCGTGCACAGGGAAGGAAAGTGTCCATAACAACTTCTTGCCATATCCCCTCGTGGAACAGCTTGACCACGCACTTGCCTGGCAAGGCCACTCGGCGACAGCGGGATTGGGTTAGGCAGGGGGAGAAGACGATGCGCGAAGCAATAAACGCCGCGCTGTGTATTTGCTAAATGCATCATACATTTGGATGGAAATGAAATCCAGCACTCGCCGTTTTACCCTTAGTACAAAGATGTGATATTATCGATGCCTCACGATGTCTCAGTTCTGGCACTTGGTGAGTATGGATGGGGCCAAGATAAATCCGAGGGCGACTAAAGCCAGGACCCTGTACAGTTCTAAAGAGCCAACAGCACTCTACGAGAGTTCAAAATGCATACTTCGGCCCAACATGTCACAGCATTGTGGTGAGTGCCCATCCCAGCCTTCTTCAGGCTCGTAAGTGACAAAAAGCCGGCGAAGCAGGTGTGACTGCTGTGCAAGAAGCGCAATCGCCGATATCAGGTAACAGTCCGGCAAATAACCTTGTCTCACAGTACACGTGCCTGGCAAAGCATCCATGTCGAAGAGGCCGCATGGTGTCGGATGAAGCTGGTGCGGACGGAGCCATTCAAGTTTCTCGTAACACCACTGCTGCGAGGAAGAGCCGCCCCAGAGTGACTTTTCGTCAGGTGGAAATTCTGCATCTACGAACATCCATGCGCTGACAAGGTGTCTGCGGCTCTTGCGTGCGTGAATGACACCGAATGACTGTAGAAAAACCTTTAGGCGCAGAATCCTAGAACCCTGAAGGCCCAAGCACTCAAACACCTTTTCGGCTGATGTCGGTTTTGCAAGCTGACTGCAGCTGCCTTTGATCATGGTGTCGTACTGCACTTCTCACGGCGCCCCAACTTGTCTTCAGTCAAGCGCTTGATTGAAAAAAGTTGTGCAGAAGAAGTCCCCAACCCGAAATGCGTCAAGAACACCGAAAACAACGATGCCCGACGATGCCTTGCGGATTCCCTGCGCTGACAACTGTCTCTGCGGCAGGGCATGCTGAAAGCACGTGTGAAAGAGACCAAGCTCCCAGAGACACATCCCGAAGTCCAGAAGCCAGGAAGGACGCGACAACTTCCGTGGTTGCAGAGGGAGTATTCGGGGGCGTAGCGGCCGGATTGGAGGCCTGGGGCCTAGGGTTAAGATTATCACGCTCCCTGCCTTCCCAATGCCTCTCCACATGCTTTTGGCAACAATGGCTCCTGGCCGATGAGGTTTGAGGGGGGGCAGCGGGACTGTTCAGAGCTCGTGCCGGTGAGCGGCCGAGCACTAGATGCAGAGCGCTGACAATCAGAAATGCATCGGGGACCTCATGGGGTTTGGCACCGCAGGATTTTATGGGATGCTCTTGGGGAATTCTGTGGGGATACTCTAGGGTGGGATACGGGCGATGGGCGAGGAGCAGATCAGGCAAGGAGAAGAGGTTAGCTTAAATCCAATAAACCCCAACAACCGAGGGTGAGGAAAAAATTCCAGGACCCTCAGTTCATCCGGACCTCAATGCTCCATATGAAACTGTTCTGATTGCACAAGTGCCTACACGCCGGATCCTGAATTCAGGGCCCGAATTCAGCAGCGCGTTCCTAATCTTCCCCCAGCCACTCTACAAGCACAAGCTTGTACAACAAGACGCTCCTTTTGCAAAAAGCCTCGCCTTTGCACAGCGCAGCCGGCCCAGCGCGTAGATGATGTTGGCGAGCTCCTGCTCATTGCCTGGCTCTGTGCGCGGCAAAGCCTTCACAGGTGCCTTCTTCTACTTACCACCTGGTGCTTACCACCTGGTGCAACAGCGGCTCCGACAAGTTCTTACCATCACCCACTACGACACCAATGAAGCCCCTGCCCAAGCCACCTTTCACATCATGATACCACCCTCGCACCCGCAAAGATGCTTCCCAGCAAGCACGATAAGCCTGACACCTGCCAAGACGTGAAACTCAGGCAGAGCTGACACTCCGACATCACATCGGCTGCGTGGGAGCAAAGCTCCGGCAACTGCCTCAGGGTTGGGATGGGTTGGGAGCTGCAGGCTCAGGGGCAAGAGCGCAGCCCTGCTCTGCTAGGGCCTGCTAGGGTCCCAACAGGGCTTCAGCAGCTACGTCAAGAAGCAGGGCCAAGAGCTGGCAAAGAGCCCAAGCCACCGGATCCTCGAAATCCTCAACCACACCGAGCTCTGAAAGAACTGAAAGAACTGAAAGAACTGAAAGAACTGAAAGAACTGAAAGAACTGAAAGAACTGAAAGAACTGAAAGAACTGAAAGAACTGAAAGAACTGAAAGAACTGAGAAAGAACTGAGAAAGAACTGACAGAACTGAAAGAACTTCTTCTTTCCCCGAAACTTCAAAAGCTTTGGGCCTCTCTTTGAACTGAAGCGTTGCCCAGGCATGCAAGATGTTTGCACAGCCGCGTGCCTGCGCAGAGCAAGCTAAGGCTTCTCCATGGAAGCCGACATCTCTGACGATTCGAGGAGCTGTGTTGCATGTAGTGATTCATATGCTCTGTATATACTCTAGTAGACGATAATAGACACAGAATATATTGTGTGTATCGTTCTAAAGGCAGCACAAGAGCTGTCGCAATATTCGGTGTAGTGCATCCATATTTCAAGAAGCAAAACTGAACAACCCAACTGTTCAAGGCTTCTTCAAAGTTCCCGTGTCTCCTAAGAATCACTAAGAAGACTGCTAATTACGGCAAACCGCAGCCTGAACACCGAACTAATCGGAAGCCTACTTGGTTCCACTCCTAGTGTGCGCCTATCGTGTAAATGCCACAAATCACACAAACCATTTCTGCTGTCAATCAAAGCTTCGTGGAAGCTGTGCCCGGTTTGACATTTCGTTTATGAAGCGGCCCGGCATCAAAGTTCGTGATCCCGACGCTGTCAAAGGCCTCCAGAGACAGAAAGGTTTCAGCGAGTTTCGTCAAATTGGCTTTCAAATACCGCTTTCCCGAAACATCTCTCAGAAGCAGGGCCCAAGACTCTACTCGAGCAACCAATGCAATTCTCTCGACTCATTCTCTCCATTTCTTCGAGGATTCGAGGATGCAGCTACATGCGGAGCGCAGGGCTCATGCAAATCTGTGCCAATCCTGGGAAGACTGCCTCTTTGCATTGGCGTGGATGTGCCGTTTTTGGCATTGTGGAGAAGGGTTATAGTTACAGGGCCAGACTGCAGCTGAAGCTCCTGCCCTGAGAAGTTCCCATCCGGCGGCGGCTTACGGAGGGATCTTGTTGAGAATATGCCTCGAACCCTGGTCAACCCGAACCTGTCATGTCACATGGATTTCTCTTCAACCGCCCTAAACCCTAAACCCTAAACTCTAAACCCTAAACCCTAAACCCTAAACCCTAAACCTGGTGCCTCGTGGAGGCGCTGCGCCAGTGACCGCGCCTCTGGGCCCCTGGCCGGCCGCGCGAAACGGCCGAGCCGGTGCCAGGCCTCAGGGACGTCACACATCATACTGGGGTCTAGGGTTGAGGGTTTAGGGTTTAGGGCTTGGGGCTTAGGGTTTAATCAAGTTTAATCGCTCACACTCGGACAAGCCAGGCGAGGCATTCAAGGTTCAGGAGTCTGAGGGCTTAGAGTTTAGGGTTTAGGGTTTAGGGTCGCGAGTGTTTCTGGGGAGGTTCCGATAGTGACTGCACGAGAAACGCAGGCTCACAATGAGTAAGGAAGTTTGCGATTAACAAGCACTGTGCCTCGCCTCATGTCACGACGCTACAGCCTCCTATCAGCTACCCTTGGGTCAGCCCCTGGGGTCAGTTTTTGGGGTCAACTGGCACGTCACTGTTTGGGATCTCACGCCTATGTCAGGTGATGATCTGGGGCTTCGTTGTTCTGTCAGGGCATATCATATGGAACCCTTTCGTATCTGTTCGAACGAGTTCAAACGATCATGGGGCCTTAGCTTCGCTTGCCAAATTCTGCTAGGGTGTCAAGTTGCGCAGACGACGAGGCAAGCCTTTCACACGACTTCTGTCAATGCATCTCGGCACTCAGATCTGAAGAATTGCACCGCGCGCTTTGCGCACGCAGGCTCTCTCGCAAATGCGGTGCTAAGCCGCGATACCCTGGAAGAACGACCTTGCCTGGTTACCTTATCCAGAAACCTTAACCCCGCACCCTCGAAACCCTCAGTAATAGCATCAGGTGAGTCGTACAGAATGTTGAGGAGTGGACAGTGGCATGTGACACCGCTGGCCACCTGTAGTCGTTTAGAGATGTTGTCCCGAGCAGGTCTCAAACTGCCAAACACATCTTCTTTTCGGTTTGCCACCCTCCATGTCTTTCTTGCGCCACCCGCCTGGCAACTCCGCATCTGTTTTCGGGGCTTCGACTGTGCCAGTCTGCATTGTTCTTTCAGATCAGCCCTCAAAACCCTCACGAGTAAGAGAGCGAGCGAGCGAGAGCGAGCGAGAGCGAGAGAGAGTGAGAGAGAGAGAGGAGAGAGAGAGAGAGAGAGACACGACCGCCCAACCCGGCCCCTTTTCCGTGAGACTCCGACAAAACATCCCGGAAACATGTCTGAACAAACTTCTGGAGACCTCGAGATGCCCAGGTGGGGATTCTTTTCCAGCTTCAAGGTTTGGGAGCCCTTCTTTGTCCCAATTCTCCGGGTTCCTTTGACCTTGGCGACTTTTACCTCCAGACTTTGGGCGTTTCTTTTGCGGGTTCTAGGCATGTGAGCAGGTGGGTGTAAGCGTCAGGGCCGTGTTCTGGTATCCTAACTACTCGTGTGTGGCCTAAGCAACTGAGCGCTATGTCTTTATTGAGAGGTGCGCCGCGCACGGTCTCGCGGCGGGGGGGGAGGGGGTCTCAAGGCGACTTAAAGCTTAATGGGTCTCCGAAAGCTTTGGGGGGGTGTCTCAAGGGAGCTGTCGCAGGAACGAGGCGATTGGTAAGCATTCGGCTTAGCATGCGAATCTAGCAACATGGAGGCTCTGGAGTTTCAGCTATGCACCATACCTGGCATCCAAAGGTGCCGTTGCTATGCCCAGCCTGGTCACAGGTTGATACCTGAGCTTGGAAACATCGATTCTTTACAGTTCGTAGAGTTCAGGACGCTTAGGCTTGACAGGCGAATCGGCCGCGCAACCGTGCCTTTTCACAGAAATGCCCAGACACCGGGAAAGGCGTTAAGAAGTCAAAGCCTTCGATCTTGTTCAAAATCCGCCGGGTGGCTCGCGAAAGATGCCAGCCAACTCCTGCGGGAGGGGGGCGGGGGGTTGTGGGCTCAAGGTGGGTTAAGGACGACTCCAGCTCTGGGCGCCATAATTCATAGGGAGCTTCGAGCGGACTACAGCAGGATCGCCTATGCACCTGCAACCAGAAACGCAGCATCAAAGTGTACTTCAGGCCAAAGAAGTATTTGTGACGATTTGTGAGGCTATTGAGGCCCATACCCATCCAGTCGTCCTACTCGTCCTACTCGTCCTACTCGTCCTACTCGTCCTACTCGTCCTGGTCGTCCTACTCCTACTAATACCCCTACCCCTCCTACTCCAAGTCCTACTCCTACTCCTAAAATACGAATAATTATAATTATTATTATTATTATGACAAGAATAAGAATAATAACAGTAATAATAATAGAAATAGAAAATAACAATAATAATAACAATTTAATAACAATAATAATAACAATAATAATGACAATACTAATAATAATCATCATCATCATAAATAGTAATAATAGTAATAGTAATAATAGTAATAATTCATGCTAGTATGGTCAATATTCACTCATATTGCCTGTATGAGCTACCCGTAGCTATTGCTACGAGGTTCAGGTCAGCTCCCGCCTACTTGCTTCTCACATCTCCTGGAGGCTTCTGCTGCCCGCCAGCCGCCTCTGAAGGCCCATCCTTCTGCAAGCGTGGAGAGCTTTAGGTTGAGGGATGTTGGGGGGAGGGGGGGGGGCTTGAGGGCTGGTTGTGCATTCTTTGGCTCAGAAAAAACCCTAAGTACTAAGCACATAGCGCATCATTGTTCAGGATGTTGGGACGTGGAACAGTCGAGCCACGGTTGTTCGCTGGCCTCCGGCATAGCCACGGTCGGACCAAGGGTCCATTTAGGGCTCGTGCAGTTAGGCTAGCGGCCAAGGACTCTTGCCGAGGACATGTAGCGAATGACAACGAAAGCAGCCGACGGGACCCTGGATGCCCGACTAAGACCGAAGTCTGACAAGACTGTCATCCCAGAAGCCAGCGGCCTCGTGCATCATCTGCAGCCAATCTGTGAGGTTACCATGGGGATTCCAAGTGAAAAGACCTTGGCATGTTGCGCCGCTTGGGCTGGACGCAGAAGGTCCGACTTGAGGACGCATAGCAATACGCCGCAGCTTCCTTGGCCTCTAGGGGTCGTGGTCGGAGTGCTTGGATCATGGATGAGCATGGCCCCTACCTGCCTTGGCTTGCCCCAAACAAACCTCCCTTGATCTCTGCATGATTCTGCATGTGCTTGAGCAACTCTGAACGGCGAGGGAAATTCGCAGCGGTCAAGCAACAAGACCATGCGTTCAGCGCCCTCATTCCTTGCACCACCCCATGGGATTAGAGTTCCTCAATTCCTTGGCTCTGAGCTAATCATGGCGACGCCGAGACAAGCTACTCCAACAAAACATGCAGCCATAAACTCAAGTGTCGACGGTGGACAGCTTGCAGCAGCCGTGTGAAAAATGTGGCATCCGTTTGAGGGCGGACAGTCTTTCACTCAGATGAAATGCAGCAAGCCGCCATCTTCATGTCCCTCCGAAGCTGCTCCGACCTCAGGCATTGTCCAGAGGGCGCTTGGTTTCCGAATGTTTCCGACACATCCGATTGGGGATGAACCCTCCAATCCCCGTGCCGAGACGCAGAATAGCCACTGCGCCGGGGCATGGGCGGAAGCAGCTCCCACATCCCTTCAAGGAAAGAACCGCACTAAGCTTCATAAACTCTTCAAGTTTTGGGTTCGACAGCCCCCGAACGATCTGCGGTGGGGTCTGATGTAAGTAGAGCACGCACGGGGGTCGAGTCAAGAACGTGTGGCACCCAGAAGTAGGCTTTTAATGAACACAAGAAACCAAAAACCAAGAAACGAGGGGGGTGGAACTTAAATTAAGTCTTTGCTTCTCTACTCATTCTATACTTTTCGAATAATGAACACAGGGGAACAAGAAACTTAAGTTTAGGGGGGTTCCTAAATAACATTGACGATGACACAGGAATTGTCTGTGAATCATGGGTTCCAGTGGTTGCAGATCCAGGGCAAGGTTTGGAGATTGTTCGCGGTCTTTGCCGTTCCTTAAGGAAGCCACGTGTTCCGAACACGTGCGTCGGGGGTGTTCCCCAGTCGAGCCTTGCCCGTTCCGGACTGGCCTCCCGGCCACTCCCAACACGCCTCGCGCCACACCCGCTCCCAACACGCCGGCGCCCAACACCCCAGTTGCAACCAACACGACTAACATTCACGACCCCAGTCCCCTGACGTCATGAGCTTCGAATGTCGAGGCTGAAGTGAAACACAAGCGAAACACGACTTGAACCCTGGATTCAAAACTCAGGATTGCTTTGAATTCTTCTTTTGTGTCGTTGCGGTTGAGTAGCTGGTTTGGAAGAGCTGTGGGCGGGAGTTGTGCTTTTCGATGTGGGGCTTTTGGTTCCGAACAGCTTGTATCTAAATCAACCTCGGAAGCCCAGGAAAGAAGCCTGAAGGAAAGGCAAGTCATGAGGCAGGTGCCCATGTCTGCGGGCTTGAAAGGCTTAGGAACGTCAAGGGGCCAAGGAGAAGCATGCTGATTCTTACCTACTTGTAATAAGATGTAATAAGTACTTGCTTCTCTTCTACTTGTTTCGGCGGCTGCTCCGTCGAGAGAGTTCGGCACATACTTCGGAGGTTCCTCTAAGAGACAGGCACATATATATATATATGTAGTTATATATATATATACACATCTATACACGTATAAAGGCAAAATCCATGGTTCTCTGCAAAGAAATGGGAAGTTCACCATTTACCATGCGGAGACATGCCCCCAACTCCTCAACCTTTCCTGAAACTGCCTTTTTGCATCTGGTCTGAAACGACTCAACCAGGAAAGAGGTAACAGAGGCCGACACCGACACCCCTTGCCTGAAACTGCCTTCTTTCTCGGAACCTTCCGAAGCATCCGATGTTAAGTCATGGTAAACCCGAAGGCCTGCTAAGTCTCGAAGCCCTGGTGGGCCTTGCACTGGGTCTAAGCGCTCGCAGTCTGACAAGTTCTGCGCGCCGTCGTAGCCACCGCAGACTGGGGGCTTCGCCGCTTTTTGGGCTGTTTGGGCTTCTGGAGACAGGCTCTTCGGGGTTTTGCCAAGGCCGTCAGGCAGTGTTCTGGGACAGCTTTTGGGATGTGTGGACGTGCGACATGCGCACACGGTTATCCGTTCACAAAGCGCCGAGAACATTCGAAAGAAAGCCTGTGGGGCACAAGCCTTCTGGAAGCTACCGGATCCACTCTCACCCTCCAGACAACTCCTGAGGTACTCTGCTTTTCCCGCAGAACAGAAACCACCCCGCTTGTTGCCTCGCTAGAGTTGGGAAACAAAACCAGGGTCTCCCGCTCGGAACTGCGACTCCAGGGCCCAAACTGTAGAGCTGGCCAGCAACGACTGCCTGGCGGCAGTTTACCCAGTTGACCCTCGGGAACACAATCCTCAAACTCACTTCAGCCCTCAACTGCTCTCGACAAGTCCACCAGGACCACCAAGCGCAATAACCCTCTGAGCCCTTGTCCCACTCGTTACTCGTTTCATTGTCGCTCTATGTGCTGTGGGGGAAGGTCTGTCTCACGCTTCAAGCTTTGCACAGACACACACACACACAAACAAACAATAACATACAAAAAAACGCCCACCTGCACTCATCGAGACGCATAGGGTTGACGCATACCCATTTGCAATGTGCAACCAGCGCACCACGGCCGCCCCAGCCCGCCGAGCCAGCATTGGGCGCAGGCTCCTGGCTGACTCCGCAGGACGCCCTCCAACTACGGCCAAAACTCGGGTGCTCCTTTGGAGGGCATTGCCTGGAACAACTCAGACAGCCCTGAGCCTGACCACAACAGCTCCCAAGCCTGTGTTTTCGTCATGTCAGCCAGCTTCCTTGTCGCGGACGAGCTGTACTGCGAACCACAACACTAGGTCAGGCCTTGCCCTGCCACTGCCTGGGCCGGCCCAACCACACAGTCCTAGCCGGTTGCCTCTCACCCGGAAGGATCAGCGATTTCCTTGGACAGCTGAATGAGACAACTTCGGAAGTCATTGGGTCTAATCACAAAACTTGGAAATTTTGGAACAAGCCATGGTAGGATGCCATGCTTTGCGCAGCACATCCAAGTTTCTCCAACAAGACAGCACCATCATCCATCTCTCCTGGTCGCGGTTCGGAGGGAAGTAAGGTTTTCGGAAACAGGGGCTTGCAACGAACAGAATTACAAAGAAAACTTTAGCTTCGATTCTCGATGCTGTCCAAGCACCACCCTGCATGATCTTCGACTTCGGCCGTAATGTGCAGTTCTTGCCGATGCGAGTGCTCTGCAACGTGAAGGCTCCGAGGGTGTTCATGTGAGCCACGACGCTTGCATTGTCAATGCAGGTCCCCTCGCCAATTGTGAAGAGATCTGGCTCTACCACCCCAGGGCCACCACTGGTCTCCCAGATACAAACATTTGGCCCCATCCGGCAGCCCAAAAAACGGTAGTACAAGGCAAGCCACTCTGACCCGCTGAGGCACGGCAAGAGATCAGTCACATCGAGGACTTGTTGCAGATGAGTGTATCGCTTCCACCTCTGGTTGTAAGTGTCCGTATCCCAATTATACACCCCGTCCCGCCGGCGTCCGATAATGGTCCACTTCAGTGCAATGGCAGCCAGCAGCGTCATCACGAACCTGACAAGACACGCCAGCATCATGGCCACCAGAAAGAGGATGCCGTAGACTGTGCTGCCTGTGCTGCTTTTGACCCACGACAGCTTCTGCAGCTCGACGTCGCAAAGCGATAGGAACACGAACAAGCCCATGAACTTGAAGGCTGCCACCGCCGGTCCAAGCACAGCATGCGTCAGCACGTTCGCCAAGACGAGCTCGGCTTGCCCAACGACTCTGTAGGGCAGGACTTGGTTGCTGTAGAGCGCGAGCCCGAAAGGTGTAGGCTTGTTGACTTGTGCCTCAGGCACTCAGGTAAAGCCCCAACCCCAACAAAAAGTGCGCAGCTCGCGGGAAACTATCGTATTGATCCGTAGTGACTGGTTCGTCGTTACCACGACAATAACGGCATCAAGGTCATGATAGAGTATGCAAATGCCACGAAAAACAAAAGGAAACATCCACAAGTGTAAAACAAAAATGCGGGCCTAGCAAAATGAAGAATCGTAAAGGCGCGACAACCTTTGCATGATGTTTCATGTCAGGCTCGCATGCTCGCGAATAACAGGCAGCTTGCAGCCAGGGCATTCCGGGTACTGTCACACACACATGTTCCCGAAGGCGAAGACATTAACGGGCTAGCGAGGGCACATGGGGCGTATATGAGAGAAAAGAACAGAGGGGCGTACAGGAGAGAAAAGAACAGAGTTCAGGCCTTGGCTTCTGGGTTGTCCACTCGGAGAATCTTCGCGCCACCCTCAGAGTGTCCTGCTGCAAAGAAGCGCGTGCTGGTTGATTGGGGCTCAGGATGACTCAGGCGACTCAGGGTCTATCGCCAAAAACGGCAAAGAGTACCTGGCTCCCAACTTGCAAAGTGGTCAAGCCGAGCTCGCAAGAAGAAACACATTTAGGGCAGTTGTATTGCCTCTGATCGAGACCGCTGACCTCGAGCATGCCCCAAAGCGCATAGCACGGTGACATTGACCAACTTTTTGCCAGCTTCGGCTCCGATGTGAACTCACGACATGGTCTAGATCCGAATCCAAAGTTCAATGGCTCTAAGACTTCAAGGAGCCAGTAACAGTCTTGGATCAAGCAAGTCACGCAAAGGCAAAAGCTGAGACCACTCCGCGACCCCTTTCAGACATCCTTCAACACTTACAAAACCTCCTACGACCCTCCAAAAAATGACAATGAAAACTGTGTTCTCTGAACCCTGTCCTAATGCAACCGAGAAGTTCGGGAAGCGACCATCACCCAGGCTGCCAGTTCCGAGGACTGCACCCTTTCCGACCACAGTGCCTCGGGCTCCAGGAAATCCCGTGTATGCAGGGAAGGGTTCAGCAGCCCCAAGCTATCTCAAGATTCACTGCGGTTTCATGTGCCATCCTGCCCTCAGCAGACAAGCTTCCAGGAAGCAGAACGCACATGTCCGCCACCATAGCCTGAGTTTCCAAATCTAAAACTTTCAGCTTTCAAGGGCTGAGGCGGTTCGGGCAAAACCCAAGCAGGCCAAGCTTTAAACTTAACAACAAAAAACGCACAAAAGCTTCCGGCGGCTTGGCATCGCCAGGCAGACAAGTGGCTCCAGAAAGGATTTGGGTAACCTTGGCCTCCCGCGAACTGGCGCAGAGAATGGTGCTTCTGGATCCAAAAGTCACCTGTGCCCCCCCCCCCCGGTTTCGGATGTTCCGCGGGCTAGACACCAGACACGTCCAGCAGCCACTCGTCAAACTATGATCAAGTACAACGATGTACGACGCATGTTCTGGCGATTCAGCTGCCGGGAATTACAAGGCCAGCCAAGCGTCATCGTCCCCAATTTCAATAAGGTCAAAGTCATACATCGCCAGCCTTGGAAACGAACCCACAACTCACAACCCTTATTTTACACCCTGATCCTGACTTGGTATGTCCAACAACCGACCTGACCTGCAGCACCATGACAGGCCCGATCCAGTCTCTGCCTCCGAGCCACGGAACGCCCGGCCAGAATATTCTTTCACCCACTTTCCTGGCAGCTCGGGCTTTGGTACTGTGTATGGCTGCAGTACTCTGGAACACTCGAAAATCCATTCTCAAATGTCGCCGAGTTTCATGCCCAGCAGACGATAGAACCAAGTCATCAGGCGATAGTGAGGCCTGCTGGCAGCTGGGTAGGGAACATTGGAACGTAAAGACGCGCAAGCCCTAGATTTAAACGCCCGTCTCTCACCTTCTCTGACCCCAAAACAGATATGAAGGCTGAAAAGGCCACTGCCCATCTGCAACAAAGCTTCCCAACGATGCGAGTAAGAGCAGCGATTCTCTCCACGGTGAAAAGGCTCTGCAAGTACCAGTGCTGGAAGACCTGGCCGCTTGCCTACATCCATGCACCGCAAGGCCTGACTACGAGGAAAATCGACTAGTACACGATACCTAGCGATGGGGTTAAGTCCAAGCTGTGCGAAGTCGGCACTCCGCAGGGCCTCAATTCGACGAAGTCGACCCATCCGCAAAAATAAAGTCGACCCGCGGACTTGAAATCCGCAAGTACACGATGGGTTTTCAGGAGAAAACGGCCCGATGCACAAAGTCGGCATGCGATGCAAAACTCTCCTTGGAAACTGACGCGAAACGCACGACATCCAGTGGAAAATCATTGGGAACTGCAAGTGCGTACCAGGTTTTGGGCAGCACAACCACGATGCAGAAAACAGACGCGACAGTTGCTTGAAATGGGATTCTGCAAGGTCGCCAAGCCCCGTGCGACACATGCGTTCCCAACGTCGAAAATCACGAGCTGAAGGAGTAACTCCCAAGGTCACGCTGTGCCGGTGTACTTTCTCCGAAGTCACACTGTCGTGTGTCGACTTTACACCACGCAGGTTGACTTAACCCCCAGTACTGTGATCTAGGGGACATTTCAACAATCCGAACATGCAACAAGTCAACGCAAAAGGGCCCTTGTTTTGACATCCCACCTGGTAATCCGACAGAATGGGCCCCGGGCATAGCTTGCCTACCAAAAGCCACTTGGAGATCACCGCCAGCACCAAGAAGACAATCGGCCTGCAAACGCGGATGTAGATCACCGCCAACATCACCAAGCAGATGCGGTCCAACTGGCACATTTTGAGCGCATACTCCCTAAGCAGGCTGCGGGTCAGGTCCTGAGCTGTCCAATCCAAGCTGGCTTTATTATTGTGCCCAAAATTAACCGAAACTTGGCCTGCCGTGAGCTGCATTGGGTTCTCTGCTGAGTGCTCCTTCGTTGTGGTTCCCCAACCCTGGGTGTGGGGCTGTTCGACTTGATGTCAACCATGCTCCTCGCCTCCTCACCTTATCGCCTCCTCGCCTAGTGCCTTAGAGGACGGGCCTAAGGAACCCCTGCAGAGCGCAAGCGCGCTTTGAGATTCTCGCGGAAAAGTGCTACGAGTACATCACCCACAATCACCCAGCCACGCAGCCCACCGCTGTCGCGCGTCTCCTGTGAAACTGTACGCCCAGCTGTACCGGGGCGCCAACGAGGTCCGTCGGTGTGAGACAGAACTATTTTGTGACTGTTCTGATCTCGAGGCGAAACTTCAAGGTGTTTTCTTAATATTCTTATTATGTTCATTCCGATTATTTTTCTTATCATGTTCTTCTTCGTTTTGTTGTTATTCTGTTTCTTCTTCTTCTTCGTATTATTATTCTTATTATTATTGTTATTATGCTTATTCTTCCTCTTTTTCTTCTTCTTATTGTTCTTATTGTTCTTATTCTTCTTATTCTTCTTATTCTTCTTATTCTTCTTATTCTTCTTATTCTTCTCATTCTTCTCATGCTTCTCATTCTTCTCATTCTTCTCATTCTTCTCATTCTTCTCATTCTTCTCATTCTTCTCATTCTTCTTATTCTTCTTATTCTTCTTATTCGTCTTATTACTCTTATTCCTCTTATTCTTCTTATTCTTCTTATTCTTCTTATTCTTCTTATTCTTCTTATTCTTCTTATTCTTCTTATTCTTCTTATTCTTCTTATTCTTCTTATTCTTCTTATTCTTCTTATTCTTCTTTTTCTCTTCTTATTATTCTTATTCTTCTTATTCTTCTTATTCTTCTTATTCTTCTTATTCTTCTTATTCTTCTTATTCTTCTTATTCTTCTTATTCTTCTTATTCTTCTTATTCTTCTTATTCTTCTTATTCTTCTTATTCTTCTTATTCTTAATATTATTCTCCTTATTCTTCTCCTTCTCCCTCTCCTTCTCCTTCTCCTTCTCTGCCGCCAAAGTTCCAGGTGCAGACTGCCCACGACTAGCAGAAGAGCTGGCGTGTGCGAGATCAGGTACATTGCCGTCGTTGTGCCTTAGTTGCTTTTGGTTGCTCTTCCTCGGCTACATTCTTACATGCCTGACGTCAAGGGTTTTTTTAACACACAGCTATTCTCAAGAGAGCTCCAGGCACAGTAGCCTAGAATCACGTACCACAGTCCTGGCTCACCAATTGTCTTGAAGCTTTGGCGCGTGGCCAACCGGAGCTCATGTGAACTCGAGCATGGTGGGGCCACGACCCGGCTCTCTAAGCATGTGCCCGGCACAAGGAGAGCATCGTATCCCACCATGCAGTCTGCACCGATGTTCACAGCACTTAGGCAAAGCTGGGATCGGCCTCCATCCAGGAATGAGCAAAGGATACGAGCCTTCTTGTCCAGGCATGTGCCTCCAGCGACGGTGAGCAAGTCACCCTCAAAGAAGTCCAGGCAAAGTGATCCAATCTGCACGCCTTGTGCAATGCGAGCACCAAGAGCACGCAAGTACACCCTGCGTAACCAGTTGTTGCAGTCGAACACGCCCGGAGTGAAGAAAAGGTAGGCTTGCCTCACCAGAAACCATCGCACGTAGAAATCCCCCCACAGGGGGTAGCGGCCCGGCACTACCTGTCCCAGAAGTACCATCTTCATGACCACGGGAATACAAGGAAGGAGGACTTCACGAACCACCGCCCATGCGAAGAAGGCCAAGAGCCATCGGCCCCCAAAAAGTTGCAGTTTGGCTGCCCCGGCATACACGACCAACATAATGACAATGGCCAAGCACAGATGCACTGCTGGGAAGAGCACGGCAGGAATCAGCCTAGGCCAGGGCCATCCATGGGGATTTGCAAACGATAATGCGTGCTCGTCGCTTCCCAGAACTGAAAAAGGCGTCTATTTTCTTGTACATTCAGGGTCCGGGGTAATTCCGAGCATGGTCCGTGTAATGCACACATAGTATTGCTGCGATCTACCAATCCAAATTAGCTGGACAAACAAGCGGGGATTCGCCACGTACTGCGCTGATCTGCACCCCAATAGCCCCCATCTGCGTGGACCCAGGGACTGCCACTTCTCAAAATTCGTGCTCACTCGAGGATTCGTTTTTTCATTCTCTCCTTTTGGGGAGGAGGGGGGGGGGTCTTGGTGACTTGTGCAACATTGTGCAACACTTTGCTGAGAGCAAAGGAGCTGGATCAGCATCACCAAGGGCCGATCGGAGCGCAGCAGCGGAGTGGAAGCAGGCACTAAGCCGCCGCTCGGCGTGGGAGTTCGCACGGACCCTGAGCTCACAGACGTCTCATCGCCTTCGCCGGTCCTGAGTTTTTGGAAGAAGTGCAAGGAAATGCAAGGAATTCCTTCCTTCTGTGCCATGGGCCAAGGAAAAAAAAGGTTGAGAGACTCTCTGGCACCCTCTTTGACCAAGTGTCTGCGTGCTACCTGTCTCCGAGATCCCTTCCTTGTCGCAGGCGAGTGCTTGGTCCCGGATGGTGGCCCTTGATGGCTCTTACTCGGCGCTCGCATGGTTTCCCCAGTTTCCCCCAAGAAAAACGAAAGCAGTCTTCGAACCACAGCGTCCTAAGAACTACGAGTGCAACCCTCTGCCGGAAGGCATGGTAAAGAAGGAAGCCGTCGAGGGCATACTCTGGAAGTGCTTCGTCAAGCTGTAGGAGAGCTTGCCGGCCAAGAGGGAGGTGCCACCCACCTCGTTCAGGGGATTTGTGAGGTTCACAGTTTAGCGCTGACTTGCTCAGATATCCAAGAGCTTGAGACTTCACGGTCAAAAGAGTTCAAGAGCTCAAGCTTCAATTTCAAGGGTTTTTGCACAGCAGAGATTTCCAGATCGAATTTTGGGGCACCTCGAAGAAGGAGGCCGTGACCGATAGACTCTCCTCTGGGCAGCCCAGCACCTCCGACCACGCCTTCCGCACCAAGGCCTCGCCATGTCCGGGCGCGAACCAAAGGGGTACAATACGAACATGCTTGAATAAACGCATATTCATGTGACTGGCAACCATCTTCAGCATGTGTTTGTCAGCATCCATAACATACGCGTTAGGGCTCAACAGTGCTTCCAAGACTGATTGCGCTTCTGGGGGCACCTCCGTGGCGTTTGCCGGTTGCTCCCAGTCTGCGGACATCAGGAAGTCATAGGGCTGAGGCTTCGGCAGCTTGTCCTTCTCCATCTCCTCCACTTGGGCAGAGAGGTCCACGGAGGCTGCATTGGGGGGCGGGGGGGGGGTGGGTGAGGGGCCGAAAAGTTGTAATTGTTGAGGGGCAGGTGCGGGGGGGGGAGTGGGAGCAACCCCTGTCCAGTGTGCTCATTGGATGTGTCAAAATACGCATCAGGTCTATTCCGTAATCGTTCCCATTCTCGCAGAAATACAGGCGGAACCCCGAAACCGGACACCCCACCTTTTCCCACCAAAGGGGGGGGAAGGTGTTTGGCAGTGTTTGGGACCCTTGGGTCTGGGGAGGTTGCTGTCTTCTCACATGTCTGCCATCGGCGCGCAGGCTTCCTGCACCTGGATGACGGCATCCGGTCGCTCCAAGGCCTCAAGCTTTAAGAGCTGGCTCTGGATGTCCACCAGTGGCTTGGGGCTCCTGAAGGTCGCTGCAGATGAGGACATGCAGAAATCACTAGTCACTGAGCACTTGACGAAAAACAAAAGTTTGTCACACAGCCTTACACCTCCGGCTCTAAACGTAGGATGCGCCCAGGCTCGGAGAGAGCAGGTAGGCCACGCGAGAGCCTTCAACGTCCTCAACCAGGATCTCCTGGAAGCTCTCAGCCAGCACGGTCCGCAGGTTCGCGTTCGTCGGTGCCACTTGGGTCACGACGCCACCCCGCTCTTCGAAGCTGCGCTGCCTTCTTCGTCTGATGCTTTACTGATATTTACGCACAAACACACAAACAAGCAAGCAAGCAAACCCGAAACAAACTACGAAAGCCAGAAACGCAACTCCAAAGCTGCCCAAGGCCCATCCCTCCAAGCACTGAAGCCCCCACACCCTGAGCCAAACCACCGCCAAGTGAGAGCACAGGAAATCGCGGGGCACAGCTTCGTCAGCTCGCCTCGCTTGACCTAAGTCTCTGCATCTGTGTCTCTTTGAGGGCCCTGGTTAGGCAAGGCAGCCATGTGGGCACAAGGGCTACGAGGGACCCGCACCTTCTTGGTCGACGTACGTGGCAGCGCAGAAGTGTAGAGAACTGCCTGCGGCCAGCACCTCAGAAAGGACAAGGTCTCGTTCTGGCTTCGGGATGCTTCGGCCAAGCCCCCACTCCCTCAGCACCCTTTCCCCAAATCGCAGCTCGGATTCTGTGGGCGAATCTTCGCTTTCAGGGCAGATTGAATCTCCGGAAGTGTCAGGCAAGTATCCTCGAGACTGCCAGCCCATCACGAGGACCGCTCAACACTACAAGAGAAGTACCCAGATGGTCGAAGTCTACCCCAAGTTGTCCTTGCAGACCAAAGCCAGGGCCACATTCTCCCCAAAGTCTACATCCTCCACAGCGAAGATGGCCAGGTCCTGCGACTCTCAGGGGTCAAGAGTTCAAGAGACTCTTCCTTTGCTCCAGACGCGCCAAAAACTTAACGTCCTTTGTCCGGTCTGAGGCTCTAGGACAAGAGATTTGACGCTGACCCATCTGCCTAGCGCCCTGGACTTGTTTTGAGCTCGCTTGTAGGTTTGTAAGAGGGGGGGAGAGGGGGGCACGTGTCTTGCACTTCACCGTCAGGGCCAAACGGCCAGGCCAAATAGCGCATTGCGATGGAAAGGGGAAGCTTCTAACTGCGAGTGGACTTGGAGAAGAAGCTGCCGTCAACCTTGTGCACTCTCCTGGCTTCTCTCCTGCCTACAGGGCCTACCTTCCAGAACGATCATCAGGAAAGTTGCCACAGATATTCGCACAGGCCGACTGGTGTAGCCCTTCAGGAGGCCTACTCACTCTCTTGGAGGTTGAAAACGCTGCTCGTCTCTCTAGCGCCGGCCCTTGGCCTACCAGTATGGCACTTTGGCTGCTGGGCGTTTGGTAATTAACCCCAAAGTCGGCTTGCTGAGCTCCTTGCGACAGCTTTGCCCCTGGCCCCAAACAGTCCCCATCTTTCTTGAAGCACGGTGCGGACAATCCTAGCGTCCTACAACATCCTACGACTACACCCTCAACAAACCAGTCCTCCACCTGCTTCTGTAGACCGCTTGCGACGATGGCTGCTTCCACTTCTGCTGGCGACAGAGTTTCCCCGCCTCGCTTGATGACTTCCTTGGTCCTTAGTGGCAAATGTGCACTTGCATCTCAGGCCCTCAACTTGTCGAAAGCTTTGGCATTTCAAAGCTGGTGTCCTCCCCGTCACTTGGAGCCATCCCTCCTCGTTGAAAAGGCCTCTGTCTCCCGTGTCAAACCAGCCATCCCTGTAGCAGTCATTCGCTTCACCTGGGCATCTTCAACAAAGGGACTCAAAAGGGTCAACGGGCTTCATATGCTTCATTGCCTCAGGGGCTTGGCTCAAAATGCCGCGGGAACCCTGCGTGTATCATACACCCACTGTAACCAGCAGCTGCTTGCCCCGGTTCAATATGCAAATGGGGTGTGTACATTGTTGTGCATAAAACACATGGTGCACCGAAACAACGAGAAAGAAAAACCAAAGCCCTCAAAACTTTATGCTGGCCTTGCTCGTATCCAGCCATCAAGGGTGCTCCCCGGAGCACGATCTGTCCTTCCTGGCCCGGGCCCACAATCCCACCCTGATCGTCCATGATGGCAACCTGACAGATGTGGAGCTGAGCTTCGACTATGGCCCGGATTTGCCCGGATCGAGACGTCTTGGGAAACTCGCCGGAAGGCACGACCGACGACAATTGCTCCAAACTGTGCTAGAGCGGTTCCGATTCCATCCAAACGCCATGTCAACAGAAGCCACTCAGCAAGGTGAGAAGGTGAGGTTTGGGATTGCCTGTTTAGAACCTTGACCAATGCAAACATTCGAAATTCGAAAAGCTGATCCCCGAAGCCTCAGGGCCGCAAGGAAGACCAGATGTCGTGGGCGCCAGCTCCGAAAAGGAGGTCGGTGGAGATGAGATTGGCATGCACTCTGTCATGCCTTGGGCCCCATGAGACTCGGAACCTGCGACTCAGTGTTAGTAGAACCCTGGCACCGGGAGTTCCTGGGAAATCCTGGCCTTATGCCACAGAGGCTAAGAGCAGAATGCCACCCGAGGAGCCATATGAGGGCAAAACCGAGCAATGGAAGCACTCCCGGAGCTCCTGCTGAGGGTTTAGGGTTTAGGGTTCAGGGTTTGGGTTCAGGGTTTAGGGTTTAGGGTTTAGGGTTTAGGGTTTAGGGTTTAGGGTTTAGGGTTTAGGGTTTAGGGTTTAGGGTTTAGGGTTTAGGGTTTAGGGTTTAGTTTTAGGGTTTAGGGTGGGTTTTTTAGGGGTTAGGTTAGGGTTTAGGGTTTAGGGTTTAGGGTTTAGGGTTTAGGGTTAGGGTTTTAGGGTTTAGGGTTTAGGGTTTAGGGTTTAGGGTTTAGGTTTAGGGTTTAGGGTTTAGGGTTAGGGTTTAGGTTTTTTAGGGTTTAGGGTTTAGGGTTTAGGGTTTAGGGTTTAGGGTTAGGGTAGGGTTTAGGTTTAGGGTTTAGGGTTTCGGGTTTTTAGGGTTTAGGTTTAGGGTTTAGGTTTAGGGTTTAGGGTTTAGGGTTTAGGGTTTAGGGTTTAGGGTTTAGGGTTTAGGGTTTAGGGTTTAGGGTTTAGGGTTTAGGGTTTAGGGTTTAGGGTTTAGGGTTTAGGGTTTAGGGTTTAGGGTTTAGGGTTTAGGGTTTAGGGTTTAGGGTTTAGTTGCTTTTTTTAACAATTTTTGTCAGGACCGAGGTGGCATGTCATCATCCCTGTCTACCACTCCTGTGCCAGCGCGGGCGGCAGGCCACCAGCTGCGTTGCAGACCATCCTCCTCAGTGGTTTTCAACGCTTTGGGCTTCTGAGTTCCACCCTTCAGCCTGCGCCGATTCGTCCTCACAAGTACTCACGGGTCCCAGCAAGCCGCTTGCTAGCCGCTGTGCAACCGAGCTTCATCTTCACCGCCGTCGAGATCCCTGTCTTGGACGCCTTTAGAATCTCTCGGTGGATGGTCGGAGAGGCGTAGTACCAACTGACGCCGTGCGAACCGACGCATTCCCAGAACTGCTCCGGGTCAAAGGTGCTCATGCACACCAAGCGCCCGCCGCTGAGCAGGGTGCCGAGCAGATTGCGGACAATTCCGCCGACATGGTTCAAAGGCATCATGTTCAAGCAGACATCGTCAGACTGTAGGTCCCACGACTTGATCACGCAGGCAGCTCCCGCGAGGAGATTGAGCATGCTGCAGGGGACGCTCTTTCGTCGGCCTGTAGTTCCCGATGTGCAAAGAATAAGGCAGGTGTCGGAAAGCTGCGGGACTCCTCGCTGCGCCACGGCGCCGGAGCACGGAGTCTGCCTTGGCTCTTGCGACTGTACGGCTCTACGACGTCATGATGTCCCCATTCTCAAGGTTTCGTGCCCACAACACCCGTGTGCGCAAGACTTGCATGCGCAACCTGAGAGATTTGAGGACTACTTTTCGAGTGCCGTCCAAGTCTCGATTGTAAGGTAAATGTGCCTGCCGACGAGGCCTGGGGGACCAGCAAAGCCCATGGCAGGCCTTTCTGCACAGCTGCCGCTGCCAAAGCGGGAGCATCGACAATGAGCGCCTGGCTCTCAAGAAATAAGCATCTAGACATGTCTAGAAACTACACCTTCAGCGCCTGAATCTGCAAGAAGTCCAAGTCGTGAGCGAGTTCCTCCTCCTTGCAGTTGGGATCCAGCGGGATGCAGCAAGCCTGAACTTCGGACAGCGGCCGTAGGACTTGAGACGCAGCACGCGCTGCTTTTCGACCCGCCATGCATGTATGTGTGGAACAGCTGCTCTATGTCTGCTTCAATGTGTTTGTCTGATGTCGCTGATAGAACCCAGAAGGATTCTCCGCAAGCAGCGCACTTAGTGTGGGCGCCTGCTGCATCAGCACAAGGACGGCCGCTGCAAGGTGGGGTCCGTTCTGCATGCACAGGCCTCGGTGGCTCTGGGCACTTGCTTCTGACACGCTTGCCTTTTGTTTTGGCGTTCTCGTGGGGTTTTGTGATGACAAGCCTAAAGGTTGTGAAATCTTCTCCGGGCAAGAAGCCGATGCGCGGCATCGGACCCAGGCCGAACTCATAGGCCACGTCTGTCGTCTGGAACAGCACCTTCAACTCGTCATAGCTGCATGCCTCCCGTCCAGCTGAGGATAAGGCGACCTGTGGCCCTGTTGGCAAAGCACTGTGAAAGCTCAGGCCCTCGGGCAGTCGCTCGGCCAGCCACGTTCCTAGCGGTTCCTCAAGATCCTCCGGTACCTGATCTGCCAATTCTCGCAAGATGCTCCGTTTCCGGTAGCTTGCGTTCTCTTCCGTCGCCTCCTCCCCTTCAGCTTTTGTGTTGGCCCCGGCTGCATGATGCGCGACGAGGAAGAGAAGGCAAGGGGCAAGCAACACTGCCACGATGCCCATCATGACTTCATGAAGAGCTTTGCCGATGCGCGTCTTCAGCTTCTCGTAGAATGATGCCACATGCTCTTCAGCAGTGAATACTACGGTGTATGGAATGTCAGCCGAAAGACTCGAAAGCTCTGATGATTTCACTGTGCCAGATTCATCTCGTTTCGGTGAAGTATGGAACTTCCACGAGCTGGCACATGCCGCAAGCAGCAGCACCTTAGCCGATTCAGCTGCGCTAGCTGCGCTGCCCCGCACAGTGACCCTGACCTACATTGACGGCACTTGGGGCTACAGACCGTGACATCGCTTCAAGCCAGGTAGCCAAGAATAGCTTCATTGCGCGTTTCACGCGAAGGACAGGCTTTGGAAGCCCTCTTAAGCCAATCGCGACAGCAAGAAAGATGCTAGAAATCCATCTAGATGCCCTAAGCAGTGCCGGCTTGAACTTCTATCGAGGCTTCCCAACGTGTGCACGTAGGAAGGGAACTATCTTGCTCGCTTCTGCTCACACCTCGCTCCTTCAATCTCTATTTCGGCCTGCAAGACTTGTCTTCACCTACCCAATTTCGGCGTGCGTGTCCCATGAAACTGGTCCCCAATGGACCAAGTACGAATCCCATCCATCGGGGAAGCTTTACAGAACTTTATCGCGCCGGGCCGGGCCATCCGCAAGGAACGCCCAACGACCCGCAAAACTTGTAATCATGTGCATATGGGTTGCCCGATTGCCTTGCCATGCTGACATCTAAATACCAGCATTGACAGCAACAACCCTTCTATTCTACACGGCAAGGCCACACGGGCAGCCACTAGAGCAAAAGCGCCACCCTCAACATACATCGCCAACCACAACAACCATCGCCACTCAGCACACTATTTCACTCCCGCAGCTCCTACTGTTGCAATGGGAATATCTGGCAATTGTGGCGATGGTTGACCCAGTGCATAATGCCGGCACAGACCTGGCCGCAGCCTTAACCAAAGCATCGCACCACGGCTGCCTGCTGCTGAATCATCGGTTCGAAAGCTGCTGGACTGCCAGGCGGATTGCCTGCCAGTCACCATGTCAGCATGTGATTCTGCGCAACTCCTCGAGTAAACCTACCCGAACAGTCAATCAATGAGAGGTCACGGAGGCCGCCATGTCACTCATGCAGGTCAGGCACCACAAGAACAGAGTGGTGCCAACTGAAATATTCAGTTCAGTGGAAAATGAAGATTACGGCGAGTACGGGCTGCGAGTGGCAGGTACCTTTATCAAACTCTGACAACTTGAAGATTCAGCTTCAAGATACAAGCTTGGGTGGTTAACATGTGTATATTGCATGCCGAGGCAACATGCCTTTCGCATAACCCTACATCCTTGGCCCCCGGACCTGAACACATGCATTCCCACAAACTATTACAGCAGCACGTACGCACGGGCAGTTCTTCAGCCAGCTCATAAATACATGCATGCTGACACTAAACTGACATGCTGATGAATCCTCGGCCCCGCATCTTATGTAAAAAGTTCCACATCAACTGGCACCCACAAACACTCTCCCAGCCTCTGCTGCTTGCACGGCATTCTTTGAGGGACCCCACAACTTCACCTCGAGCTCCTGAAAACAAAACATTGGAGCCACAACAACACTCAATCGGCACCTCCGTTTAAAAGTACACGCAAGTACATTACGCATTGGTTTCTCACGCCTCACAAACAAGACGTTTTGCGTTTCAGGCTCAAGGCTTTACACGGCCCTTCGCCCTGCGGCACGGGAATTTGAAGGCTCAAGAAACTAAGCGCGGCCCTGCACCCTAACCTCATGACATAGTTCAGCGGCCAGGTGGGGTGCGGGAGTCACATCGGGACCATCGCGAGATTTTAACCGTGGCTGGAGTGAGGGACGGCGAGAGGGCAGGAAGGGGTGAGGCCTGTCGGGATGCTTCGGCTTCTGTGTTGGGCTTCCGCTACAGTCTTGAGCGAAACAAGGTTCTGCACGTTGTTTCGCCAGCACTCCTGAGCGATGACCTCATTGGGGAAGACAATATCCTGAGCAGGGCACTTCACGCCAGAACGCATAACATATGAAAGGCCGAATGACACCGTACCTACAACTCTGGCCGCAACAAACTAATGATAGGAGAAGCTCTGCCAAGTTGAACTTCTTGCGCATCTTCTTGAGCGTTGTTATGGTCAGCTCGTGTAAAAAATCATCAGAACATCCCGGGAACCGAACGATTTCACGTGGCGGAAGGAAGTCATAGTCGCTGACACGTCTGAGCTTCGAATCTTTGCAAATCCGGTTGCATCGATGTGTCGAGAAGAACTTCCGGATTCCCGCTTCTCCGAGATCGCCATCACCAAAGGAGGGGAAGTTCTTGTGCCGAGAATGGACCTGCACGTTGCCAGGGGCTTTAAGCGTCCAAAGCTTTCTTCTTGGGCAGCATGTCCCAGGCACACATGCGACTCATGCAGCATGTTGTGACGATGGGGGCATCTTGAATCAACTTGGGACCTGCGCATCGGTGAAGTGCAGCGCAATGCCGCCTTCGCGGTCAACGGAGGGGACTCCTTGGATGTCGACGACGATCAGCTCGGCGTGCGCTTGATCAAAGGTGAAGTGGCTGAAGGCTTGCGCCATCTCGCCTTAGCCACGCACCCCAAACAGATTTTAGCCTCGATGTCTGAGGGCTCATCCACAACTGAAACCTCATGCAGATGGGCCACAGTACTGCCTGTGGTCTTCTTTGTTGACAGAGCCACCATTGTTGTTGAACTTGATGAAAACCCCATCCATATGCGGCTCACCCATGAAGACTGAAGTACCGTCCCCCTGAACCCCTGCGTCCTCGATTGCGTACAGGTAGTCCTCAACAAACCCGGGGCTCAGGCTAAAGAGCGGCACGCGTGGAACCCCCCAAAACTGGCGATGCAGTGACAAGTTCGCAGTAGTTGGGATATGGCCTACTTGGAGTGCCTGTTCGAGACAGCCTCGAATCAGTTACAGCAACTACACCCCAAAAGCAACAGTGGTGCCTCGAACGGTCACGAGCTTGCCGTCAGTGGTTGTGGTCAAAGCTTCCTGGGCCGGGCTCGACTGTTGCTGTGGATGAGATGTCTACTTCCCTCCATCCTTTATAGCATCTGGGACCAACAAGTCATGTGAGGCATGTGTCCATTTCTTCATGGGCCCCACGTCTGCCCCCCGCGAACTTTTCTTTGTGTGTGAATGGAAACATGGCCATTGTGCGCGACTGCTTGTTGAACTGAAAGTGCCGACTGGTACCGGAGTCGCTGACTGATTGTCCCAGCGAGTCCCAGTTACATTCGACCGGATGAATCACGGTATCACACATGAACTGAAGTTGCTACTCGCTAAGACTCGCGGCGCGTGCAGGAGGTGAATATTCATCATTCACACTGCTGAGCTGCGGCAAACTTCGCGGCAGCAGCACCGCTATTCGGGCCTCAAGCCGGCCATGGATTGATTCGGACTGCGGGTTCCGCTAGCCTGTATTTCCCTTGTCCCGGCTTGCGTAGCCGGGACGCAAGCAATACAACGCCACAGATCCGTTTGCTGCACCCCGCATCCTGCCTACAGGTCTGCCTTCCCCAACTCTGTATTTGTGCCAACCACTTTAAAGCATTCCAGCCCGGGAATGAACGAAAACAGGCCATCAATTCTTCGATAGCCCTGGGTAGGCCCCAGGCGAATGTGGCAGGGGCAGGCAGAACACGCACCCAGTGCGTGAGCCACGCGGAATACATAGAGGCGCCTCAAAACAAATACTCGCTTTCCTTTGCTGACTGACTGCTCCTAATTAATCAGCTCTCGCACCAAGACGGCTTCGAAGGTCTGCAGAAGGACCAGCACTGATAGAACTTCTAGCATCGTTCAACACCCCGCGTCATCCCTGGCCCAAAACCTTTTAAAGAAAAAACCTCAAACCGCACCTGTTGCTCAAAGACCACAGCGATCCCTCGTGTGAGACCAACTCGAGGGGGGCTTGCTCGAAATGGGCAGCAGAAATCCTAGGCTTCATGGCAAGCTATTGAGATTTGTGGAGAGCAGCGCCAAGTGCAGGCTCAAGAGCCCACCAACCAGAGGCAATTACAGGGCTTGGGCTGAGAACCGATTCGCCCCAACTTCGGGCAGCGGAGCACTTCCGACTCAAGGGGCTTGTTTTCTAGATTTTAGTCCTTGCACTTGGAAAAACTGGACGTCAAGCATGACAGCGCTGCGGCGACAAACTGACACTTCACATTAAGCAAGACCCTAGAATACAAGCACGTGGAATGACAACGCCTTTATCCACTGGCAAAGAGGCGGTGGGTAGAGGTAGGACTACTGGCAATCATTCCCTCCGGCTCGACAAAACCAAACCAAACTACCGAAGCTTACCCCAGCCTATGACCTATGCTGCATCGCTGCAAACCCAGCATCGAGCCATTTCGGAAGCCATGGATGGTTTCGTCCAGTCGTGCTCCATTCTGGAAGTCCTTTCCAATCGTAAGGTCCAACCCCTCTTTATTTCACGCAAGTCCGACAGGCCCATGTGCCCTTTCCTGACTGGTGCACTTCAAGACCCAAACTCGTCTTGTACTCGGACAGTCCCCTTTTGAACCTTACACAATCTGCTTCACCGCCCAAGTGCAACCTGGCAGCGAAGGAGATCTCGCCGTGGGTGAAACGAATGGCCAGCGGGCTCAGCCAGCTGGGCCGACCAGCCATGGCCACATTCAGAATGCAGAGCTTAGCGCGCTAAGGGTTTCAGTTAGTCCGGCGCCTTTTCTCTCACTCGCCCTCAGACAAGCCACCTTCACCTTTGAACATACTTCCCGTCGCATTGAAAGGGGGTGCCGATCGCTCCAAGCCGAGCCCTTCTACGGAAGCCTACATGAGACCCTTGACCCAAGCGGAGCCAGAGCGGAGCGATGCGCTGTGAGACCCGGATGTACTTCTTCACCTGCACGTAATGACTGCAACTCCCTCAAGCCTAAACCGTCAACCACACACAGCACATCGTACTACATGAATGATGAGGCGAACCATCAGCTTGACAGCAGACTCCCTGACTGAACGAATGTCCTCCACGAACGGCGGTGTGGATCGAAGTACTCAGTCGAACTGCAACGGGGAAAATGTCGCGTAGGCAGGGCACACTGACATGTTTCGAAGAAATCATGTCGACACCCGCGCACCAAGAGCGAGTTCTTCTTTACAGCAGAAACGTGGAGGCTGCCCAACATGACTCTAACACTGGCAGCATACGCCCTCAGCCTGAGTCACCCAAAACTCATGCCGTGCACACAACAATACTTGCCTGAGGCTCAGGGACTGCTGACCATCAAAGCCGCCACACACCCAAAGCCTCCACAACTTCGGGGGTTCGAAGGGTTCCTTATGGTTCCTTGCACCTCAACACGCAAGAACCCCCCCAACAAAATCTGCAGAGCTCTCGCACAAGAGTCGTAACAACTGTGCCACGAAAAACCGGCAAGACGAAGGCTTGGCCTAGACCCTAACTCTCATATACTATTACGGACTCCAGGACAGGTTCTATTTGGCTTAGAGACCGCATCATTAAGGGCCAGGTTAACCGTTCTCTCCTTGTCACCTCTCCAGCCCCTGACTCCCTCAGACCTTAACTTCACATCACACCACAGAACCCGCAACCTACGTCAGCTTCGTGGTCGTTTCATGACTTTTGCCCCCATAGCTGGAACTAGCGAACGGACTCCATAATAGAAGCTGTGGTCTAAGCCCAGATTGGAAGGCTAGATGCGGGGTTAAAATGATGGCGTCTTAAGGTTTCATGGGGCATTGACCTCAATCACGTGGGTCTTGGATCTGTTGCCAAACTTTTTGTAACGGCCCCAAAACGTCCTAATAAGTTCAGTGAGGAAAAAAACCAATTACAAGTAAGCTTGCGAGCGGGTGGATTCGTATCATTGCGCCGGCGAGACCAAGCTTGATGAGGGCGCGTCGTCCGAATTAAACTGCATTACTGTCCCCTAGCAAGCGGGCAAGAGGGATACCCTGGTCCGTCCATGTGTAGTCCGATTGGGATCCACAACGGCGGCGAACATGGAAGGTCAAGAGTCCCACGGACCAAGAAAGGACAGGAATATCGAAACTCGACGATGCAAAACAGAAGCTGAGGTGGCTGGGCATGGCCCTACGCTACCTTCTTTGTTCTCACACCAGCATCGTTACACTGGACAATCCCAACACAGCGACACCTATTGAACGACTAAGCAGGCAACAGGTCTCGCCACGTCATATTCTGGGCTTCTGTAAAATGAAAATTGTTATTTGGTTCGCAGTACCAGGGTTGAGGCATCCAGGTTTTCTACTGTATAGTATTGTATAGTCGGCAAGTCAACAGTTCAGCAGCCTTTGGGCAGAACTTATCAAGTCGCACCTGCCGTGCAAGGCCGCAGCAGCTGCGCCGTCACGCCTTTTGCAGCTTTTGAGTACCGCCCGGCTCTGAGAAACCCTAACGGCAACAAGGCGGTACACCCAAAATATCTCACTTCGCTGCAAGTTTTGCAGAGACAAAAACCACTTGCCAACTGGCCTCGTCAGCATGGAGGGTAGTGCTTCCCAAGTCGATGCCTGCAACTGGCCCGTAAAATTGCCGATGGTTAGACATGAAAGCCGCCGAATGAAAACCCTCTTGCAGGGCATAGCCTGGCTCAAGGCGGGCTTCCGTCGCTCCACCGTCTAAGACTTGTGGTTCAGTTCACAAACCGAAAGCTGCACCAAGGATGCGCGATAATCATGCCTCCAGGTCCAATCTCTCCACCTCGCAAAGAGTGTTCGCGCCTGGATTGGCAAATCCCACCCGTGCACAGGATGTTGCTCGTGCTGCTTCACTGTCCCACTTCCCCGAGGGCCGTGCCATCGTTCCCTCCGCAGATGTAGACCTGAACAGTTTCGGGGGGGCTCGCTCTCAGGCGCTGCAAGGCTTCCAGGATCTGCTGAGAATGCTGCATGAAGATCACATTGAAGCTTAAGGATTCTACAAAATGGTCGTACATCTTTTGCCATGGCATGCGTGCACCATCAAGAAAGCCATGCAAGATGCGATTTGCACAGGGACGGCAAGCAGTGAGAGCAAACAGAGCAATAAGCCTGCACCGGCCAACTCGTCACGCGCGAAAGTCTTTGGGGCCCAGCGACGTCCGCAGAAGTGCACAATCAAAGCTTGAAACCGGATGCTGATGCTTCAAACTTCAAAGCATGGCACGTGATGTGGAGGAAATCCTACAAGATCCCACCCAAAGAACCACACCTCCAAAGCTTAAAGCGCCCCTCGGCAAAGAGCCCCGGACCTGGTCTCGAAGGACGGTGCCCGCGGCGCCCTGTCCGATGGGTTGGGCGGTTTGGAAGAGCAGGAGCCACGGTTTCCATCACATGCCCCACTCTCTGGAATCCAACTTAATCGTCCAAGCCCGATCGAGTCTCCACCTCACGACGCACGGCCATCGGTGGAAGAGGGTCCTGCCGGAACTTCTGCAAGACTGGCTGGGCTGGTCCAGGATGGGTTCATGGCTTTGGGGTCGAAGGGTGACAGTCATACAGGGCAAAGAAACTTCTCGGAACAACATGTGGTAATACCACTCTTTTTGCCGACTCCTATAAAAGCAGGGGATCTTGGATTGTGTGCGGACCATGGTTTTTGGCCTTTGATTGAACCCAGACTTGTGCAGATCAGCTGGGAAGCAGGAACTGTAAGATTTTGAGCAATCCCTGTAACACAGGGTAACTACCTAGCAGTTCAAGCATGTGCTTCGGCTCGCAAGTGCAATCGTTTAGGGTTTCGGGCTGAAAGTTTTCGTCTCACGAAAATGAGCCATGGTACTCCCCACCATCCCTCACCAAGACAGCAGTACACCTGCCAAAGCTCGTGAAGGCCCCCATGTCGTGAAAGCTCAGGCCCATGCCCAGCAGTTATCTACAAAGTTCAACTTTTCCACGGAGGAGAGGCAGTGTTCGCCTGAATGTCCGCCAGATTCAAGCTTCCAGGGACGAACTCTGGATTTGGGTTCTATGCGCAGCCTCTTCGTGTGAACTGCACTCGGCGCACACTCTCAACAGCCAAGGACGTGGGCTTGTCGGACAACTGCATTCCTGGCCCTACATCGCCGGATCTTCCCTGCTTGAGGGCGGGGCCATTGAAGCCGCCACACACGACAAGGTTCCCTGCCGCAGGGCATAAACACGTCTCACAACCCTGAACCTGGAAAATAAACCTTTCGTCTGCGGACAAAGCAGTGGCAGCGCCAGCTACCTCACTGAATACCGTGCGCCGAAATCAAGAGACTCATCAAACTGAAAAGGTTTCAGTGCATTCCGAGCATTCGGGGCTGTGGAAAGAGCTTGCTGAGTAAACGAGTCATGGAGAAAGTGCTCTTTGGAATCAGCATTTCCAGAGCCAAAGGGGGGTTTGTTATTGTAAACCACACGTGTGTCAACGCACACCACCAGCGGGGTTTCTGGAACATCATGAAGGGAGCAAGGTCAATTTATACAACTACCGATGACAGTTTCGAGGAACGCGCTGAGGAGCCGTGGCCCGTTCTATCTCAGGTGCGCAAGAAGCCAAGGGGGCCTCTCACAACGGCGCTCGCCGCACCAGCCCGCCTGTCAACTGCCATAGACCCGTGCCACTGTGTGTACTGAAGCTTTCAAGACTGTTGGGGACGTTGTGCCAGTCTTGCCTGGAAATCATGGAGGGCAAGGTTTCCCAGGTTCCTCGCGTTCGCATGAAGTACTTGAACAGCTGCAGCTGCCACATGCATCAGTCGAAACGTCACAATTGATGCTTGCAATCAAAACCCTCCTCTTAGTATGGGACACCAACAACAACGACAACAGCGTCACCACCAACAACAGAACCGATTTGCTCCGACAGCAGACATGTGTCGGAATGTAACAAACCAACGAACAAACGAACAAACAAACAAACAAAGCAACTAAGCATGCTTTGACCTTCGATCTGCCCAGCTACAACTGTCGGAGCCTGCGCGGGGATCGAAACGCTCTGCTTGATCGAGCTGCCTCTGCCCATCGAAGCCTTTCGCTTCGAAATCCAACTTCTTTCGTACTCTAATCTTTCCTGCACCAAAGAACGTACGCCTGGACAACCTTTGTTGAACCCACACTGAGGCCGCGCCACTTGACAGGAAGGCTTCAAACCCCGAAACTTCATGCAGCGTATCCTGAGTGCTGCACCCGCGGCCTGCAAATCCCATTCCTAACCCTGGAGTGGAAAAGAAAGCAGGCCACCCACCTCCACAGACGACGATCTGTCCGGCAATCACTGCGGCTACAGCTGCCTTCAACCGAGCATTGTAGCGTGACACTTGTTGCTACTTAGATAGTGCGTAGGGCGCCCAGGCACATGTCTCAACCAGCGGGTGAATTGCTGACACGTTTATGCCCCAGCCGCGCGCACGTAAGCCCAAGCCCTTGGCGATACGAACTGGCCTCCCGCGGCAAGGACATGGGAGGCACCTGGGTAGATAAACGTAGGCTATGACAGAAGAGGAAGTACCACCTCGCAGTACCTTTGCGCTCTGGCGCCGCGTCTAAGATTCAGTGCCATCGAATCAGGTTTTGAGCTGGCTGCCCGTAGGAAGCTTACCTTTGACTTTGCTCTGGACGAGGGCCCGACGGAACCCCATGTGTGGGAGACCGGGTCAAAGCGATGAATGTCTTCCAACAACCTTCCAGGCCACAGAGAGCGACAACAGAGCTACAGAATGCTACATGCTAGACAGGTGTCTAAGCTTTATCGCGCTGTGGAATTACAAGTATCTCGTCGTTGTTTCGTCTCGACAAAGACTTCAACAGCAAACCTTGTCCCATCGTAGCCGCCGCAGACAAAGATTTGCCCCTGACCTGGCACAGACTCCGTGCATTCTGCCATTATGCAAAATACGGGCTGCTGTTCTGCTGAAAGAATCTACATGTTCTGCCAACTTCAATCGAGGCTCTGCTGGCGGCCACCAAGTCTGCCACGGGCTTTGCGCGGCATGCGGCTTTGCCAACTGCGTGAGACGCTGCACGCAGCGCTCGCACAGCTGCGACACCGGCCAGGCTGACAACACCCACGGTCAGCTCGTGCAAAGAGAAAGCACACGAAAGCGTTGCTGTGCCATCTAACTGTAGGGGGTGTGCTCGGCACACACGTTCGAAACGCTCACGGTGCAAGCGTGCCATGTACCGGTCTTGGTTCAGGACACCGCTTGCACAAAGACATTCTCTCAATACCTCCACCTCTTCTTGCAAAGAATGAAGTTGGCGCTGCAACTCTATCTTCAGCAGCTTATCAGCGGCCATCATGGTAGCTCCATGGCCGCTTCACCGGCGCGCGAAATAATAAAGCTCGAAAAGCCTCCCCATGAAATGAAGTTTGAACTCATGTTTTGGCAATAGAGTCCGGCCATTAACATGTTGCTACACTTGCTTCGGTGACCATCGACTCTCGTGATCTCTTAGCCTTGAAAGACATCGAGATGCAGCTATCCAGGCTTGATAGCGAGGGTTCAGACATACAGCAGGCTCACTGCAAAATGGTTCAAAAAGCGCAAGCCGGATGCACAATTCCGGGCGACCTTGAAAGACTGTCGCAAAAAGTGTCTCATGAAAGGGGCCCTCCTGGCTTGCTGAGCCAGAATTGATCATGAGCCCAGCCCGAGACGAGGTTTGGGTTCAAGGCTTTGGTGTGTGGAAGTTTGAGTACAGGATCCTTCGTCATGTGACCCTTCTCCAGCAGGGTTGTCCGTTTTGTTCAAAAATGGGGCGACGGCAAATCGGCACGCAGTTCACTTGCGGCAAGCCCGCAAACGGCAAAGCACAGCAACGCCAGAAAAATAACACCGCCTCAAGAAAACCAGCTGGGACCTTCGTGCCCAAGCATGTCAAACAGCCTCACATTGATCTTAGGGAAACTTGCAGGCAAAGGCCCTGTCTCTGTCACGGGCGGCCAGCTGAAGCAACTTCTAAAGCAGCTGAAAATACAAAAGCAAAAAGAACCTCTCTTGGGCCAGCCACCGCACAGCCCCTCAAGCCCTCGCCACGCATCCCGGCCCCGAGTTGCTGATGATTGGCACTCCCCACGACGGACCTTTTGACGGCAAGGTACTGCAAAAGCACAGACCAAAAGGCCAGTGCAACCACTTTGGGCTTCCCGGACACCTCTGAAACTGACGGCTTCGAGGGCATTGTTGGATGGCTGCTCAAGCTGGCCAGCTTCACATAATCCAGGATGCCATTCAACCGCCATCGAAGCGCACCGGCCACGTCTTGTGGTCCCGGCAGTTGTACGTTTACATGTTGCGGGCTACACAACATAGACCTAGGTCATAAAACGGAGTCGTTCATTATGATCTGCCCTCGTGTGGGCTCGGAGCACATCGCCAGACTGCCTGGAGAGCTGACACGGCCATCGAAAAACTCTTCCGCACCAAGAAGCCCGAAGCGAGATCTATTCAGAGATCTACAAAGCCATTCCACTCCACAAGAAAGACTTGCAGGCAGCCTGTGTTGCCCAAGATGCCCAAGTGCCCGCCAGGTTGCGCTGCAGCCCGGCAGCCAGGCTTGGCTCTGGATCCCGCGTCAGCGCGGAGCCGAAGACAGAGTGGACTTGCTCCTAAAGAGCAGTGGTGTCAGAGCACCATGTGCCAGACCGCCGAGGGATTGTTGGTGAGAATGCTGAAGACGACCGTATGAAGAGGAGCACACAGACACGCATGATGACACACACGCTCACATTTCTCATGACTCAACGTTGGACCGCGCCTTCGTCGCATACTCCTCCAGGATGGTGCTTAGGTCCTCTTTGCGCCCAGTAACAGCAAGAGAAAAGGATGCAAAAACACACTCTTTCTCTCGCACCAACAAAGGAATGTGCGCTTAAAAGGACAGACATGCACCGTTGCTTTTTTCAGTTTTTGGGGCGATCTCGTCTCAGACCGAACAGCGAGCCTCCAACCTCTGCAGCATGACTCTCAGCTTCGCCTGTGCGCTTTTCAAATTGGCGAGCCACGCATCGCAAGTGGAGCAAACAGGGTGTGCAGCCCTGCCTTGGCGTCCTGCGCGCACCTGTTGTCGGAAAGCAACTTCGGATGACTCCCCACTGCCATTATGCAGCCGAGCTTCACTCGCATGGTGCCTCAAGCCCAACGAGACAGGGAGCTGGACACTTGACAGCACGCAGACATGCGATGTGCCTGCTGCGGATCACTGTAGCTTGGAACTCTAAACTGTCTACACCACAAAGAAACCCCTTTCATTTCTGTGCAGATTTTGCCCCAGCAGCGTTGGTCGTCTTGAAGCTGCCTATGGCCCAACTCATAGATGTGGCACTCCTCCTCCAGAACCTGCTTTTTAGCACAATCTCTTACATTTTCTTGCCGCTTCCGGCAGAGACTGTCAAGCTTCGGTCGAGACACTCCATGAACCTGGGATCGCAAGCCTCCGACCTGCGGCACTCTGCTGCGTCCAAGAAGGCTCACACAAAACACGTGCAATGCTGGATCAAGGCACTGTGTCTTTTAACACGTCCACAATCCTCAGGGTGCTTTCTTTGAGACCTGACGCCGATGAGTCAGGCCCTCATGGTGGCCCCCGGTGGCCCCCCCCCCCCCCCCCCGATTCGTCCCAATGGGACTCCAATGGGTCCACGCATGGGTCCCACCTAAGTGTGTGGGGCTTGGAAGCGTTCCAGCAGCATCCCGGGCTTCGTCCACGGCCATGCGAATGGCGGACACCTGAGGAGCTCTCTGAATTCTGAGGCTCCAGTGCCGGGATGGTTCTCACGAGCGAAGGCCCTCTTGCAGTCAAGGTTCCTCTTCTTGAAGAATTTTAACCTGCAGACGCACCAACAAACAACCACGTGCACACTGAACAGCCGGGGATGAGTCCTAAACTGGCACGATGCCCAACAGCCGTTGATAGCCAGAAGGGACAACCACGATCCTTTCTAGTTGAAGCCGGCGACCCTCCCATTGCACATCTTGAGCTGCATGCGCATGTTCTCCATCCCATAGTGCACGCTTGACGTCTCCCGCACGACCCGCTGGGCACTGATCAGCGTGCCTTGAAAATTTAGAATGACACATTCAAGCGCATCGCCGACCGCGAAACAGTTTAGCAAGAGGGAAAGCCGAGGCTCGCTTGGCTTGCGAGAGCGGAAGACCTGGAACAACCTTCACCAAGTCCTCAGGAGCCACCAAGACCTCATCATCTTCACTGAATGCCGGGAAAGAGCACCACCGACGTAACCTTCAAAGCCTCAGCACAACCTGTTGCCGAAAGCCAGAGCACTGAGAGTATGCCCTCGGCAGCCTAAACAGAAATGCAAACACAAAGGGGCCATACCCCATACCACAAGAGGTTTTTCCACGGCACCCTGAACTTGTGATGATGCGTCCCGCCGTTTGCAGGGCTGTTTGTTGAGATGCCTACGCAAGCCACTCCAGCTGCACTCAAACCCCCCCTGACGTGGCACGTGCCTTGTGCAGGAGAAAAAAAGAAGCTCGGGCGTCTGTGGCATTGAGGATTCCCAAGCATCTAGGGCTTGACTCCCGGAGTACAAAACGCAGCTTCCAATTGCCTTGCCTCGCTTTCGAACATCTCTCGCATCGACTGGAACTGTTCCAGGTAGGCAAACCAGATGTCTTTCAAGCGCACCTCAGCGGCCCGTGCTGTCCATGATCCTCCTACTACAAGTAACACGAGACATAAGCAGTGCTGCTTAGCATCCGTCTTCTTCTCCCGATTCAGACGTCGGCGGCGTAGCATTTCTGACATCTGCTGCGGAACGGTCATCATCACCGATGCGTTCGATTTAACCACCTCAAAGGTATTGTGAGATTTCGAGACATGCAGAGACCGAACCACATGTGTTAAGCCATGTGAAGCCACTCCATAGGCATCCATCAAGATGGCCAACACCATGTTCAGCAGCACCAGCACCACCAGCACCACCTCGATGAGTCGAAGAGCTTGAGATTGAATGTGGACAACTTTCTTTCTTTCCTTCTGCACACTTAACCCTCTCGTATTGGAAAAGTGCAATTCTCTCTCTCCCTTTCTCTCTGCCGTTGCATCCTCCAGACGGTTTAGCAGACAACAAAGGATCTCCGATTCTTCCAGTCGAGGAACGAAGCACCAAAGCCAAATTGCTGCTAAAACTCGCCCAACGCTTTCCAGCTGCTCCTGTTGATGAAACAACAGCAATGCTTGCAGCATCTGCGGATTATCCCAGACTCTGTCTTCCGTCGAGAAGCCCAGTCCCATTCACCCAGCAAAGTGCGAAAGCAGGTGATGCACGCACCTCATGCAAGGATGCTGGGAGGCTCTTCATGTCAATTGCAGACGCGCAGCTGTTGCCAGAGCTGAAAAGCGACGACATGCAACGACAGCCAACTGCACACGGTATATCGTATCATTTGCCGCTCTGTGTTGTTTCTTGCAGCCTGGAATCGATCCCACGTCGAGAAGTCCTCGACATCCTGTCCAAATAGGAGGTACCCAAAAACGGCCATGCAAGTGTAAACGGACATCAGGACGATGAAGAAGTGGAGCAAATCTTGACTGGCAGTGGCGATCGTCTTCGTCACCACGGCCTACATCTGCAAAGCCAAGGCCAGCAAAGGCTAAGCTGCCACTACATTGGGTTTTTTTCATTGGAATTCCAAACGGCCCGAAACGGGAAGAAACTAACCGTAACTAACCTGCTCACAAGTGAACGCGCAGATTGCACGGAGTAAGACAGCTGGTAAAAGGCGGAGTGGCAAGGCGTGGCTGGGCATGGAAGGACTTGAACAAACGCAGCATGACCTGGGCTGGGTCGGACTGCAAAACATCCTCAGCAACCTCTCTAGCTATAAGCCCCCCATGCTACATGATGCTACATGATGCTTCTTTTCATGCTACGACAGATCTCTTTACATATATCATCAATATCTGTCTGGATATGGACCCTCTAAGGCCACTGCCAGCAACGGGAACAGGAGCCTTGCTTGCTGCGGAGGTCGCACAGAAGCAAACTGCATTACAGCTGCTGGAGCTCTGCCATCAGGACTCGTGCTTCTCTGTGCTGCCATGTTGAGACAAGACCACGCTCCCACACTGAACCCCCAAGCGAGCTATGCTAAGCCTCAACCACAACACCGCCAACCGGTTCAACAACTGGTTGCCCCAGGCGCAGCGTTGTGCGGAAGTCAGCTTCAGCAGACACCAGGCTTTCCTCAGCAATTGTCCCGATTGTCCAATACTTCAGGGTGCTGGACAGAGCCATCGGTGTTTCCACAAGATGACTGTTGACCTTGGGGGTTCGCGCCGAACTCCGGCCAAGTTACGGTGGCCTGAAAGACAAGGTCGCTCCGGGCCCAAAGCTCTGCTCTGGTAAGGTTACTGACATCTGGCTGCAGGACGTTCTCGAGCTGTGTGGATGCAGCTGAAACCTCAATTCATGAAATCGCGATCATCACATGCACACAACACATCCCCATCACCCAGCAACAAAAACCACGGAGCTTCCATGCCAGCACGGACGTACGTCCCCAGCACCGCCCACGCACAGGCCAAGGACAACCAGTCCACAACATTCCAGAAAGCCTCAGCAAAACAGCGCAAGCAACAGCACGAGCAAACTCAGGACTTATCATGTCAGAGTCCACATGAGTCCACAGGAGCGCACATGAGCCGAATTGAGCCGAAGCCACCAGGTACTCAAAAAGGAGGGCTCTCCACCAGACCTGCTGTGACCCCGTGATGGTGTTGACGATGTCCTGCACCTGCCCATATAAAGCCGAAGAGAATGCGCACATGTAAATATCTGCAAACCATAGGAAGTGTGGCAGGGAGCTTCTTTCAGCATCTGCCGGCCCTAGGTTCGCTGAAAGCCTGTGCCTCATACAGAAGAAGCTTCAGCAATCCAATCAACCAAAGGATGTCACCTGCATTTGTGGTCTCTCTCTGTGGTACATTTGGAGGTGAGTGTGTCTAGGAATTCACTGAAAAAACATTAGCTCCTGCAAGCGAGCAGCACAAGAACATGATAAACACTGAGAGAAGGTAGCCAACGTAGGGATCAATGCGGGCCGATTGCACATCCCTCAGCGTCATCTAAGTCGAGGGAACGAGCGCCAGGCACCAGCAATGACGTGATGGAGCATGCAGCTGAGCATCAAAAGTTTATGCACTTGTCCTCCTTTATTGATGAAGAAATTGACGGACACAAAGGAGAGAAGGCCATAGTTTTGATTGTAAGCCACCGTACTCACTTCAACTCGTCGGGTGTATTCCTGGAGTCTCGCAGTGTCTGATGCAATACACGGATAAGCATCTGACATGGAAAAATGGAAAAACACGTGCACCTGGTCCCAGCGGGTACAAGAAAAGACTTTCAGATCTTTCATGCTGGCGAGCAACATCCAGCCATGGTCCAGGTATGAAGCCTCAGTGTGTTGTGTGTAGGGGTTGCGCCTTCCGTGGCGATTGCTCATGACAGGCCTGCAGAGTCTTGCGGGTCTTGCGCGCCTTCCTGACCTGTGACGACTTCTGAGCAACTTCAGTCTTGCAAGCCAAGGTTTGCGAAAGAGAGCTAAGTCCAAAAACAAGCCTTCGACGCTTCAATCAATGCCGAGTCGCAGCTTTGGCACCAGCACTCATCAGGAACCTGGCATGCCACCGCAAGCCAAAGCTCGTCTCTTCTGCCAGGAATTCTGCCATCCCAACAGAAGGCCTCTGGTCGACCTGGCTTTGAAGACTTGCCAGACAAATCAGAGCAGCCGTCCTGAGGTTGAAAGGCGATTGAACCTCGAGCGATGCCAAAATCTGGTGCTGACTCTTTGTCCTCCATGTCCAATGTCATCATTTGAAGCTCTTGCAACGTTTGTTTCGCGGTCAGTAACCACTCCACGCGCATGGGCTCCCCGTGAAATGTTTCAGAGTGCCGCACCTCCATTCAGGTGGCGGCGCCCTACACAGCAGCTGTCCGAAACTTGACAAGACGAACAACAACCACCTGTGACTTGGCTGATTTGTGGAATCGAGGCACTTCGGGCGTGAGGAAGTAAGATGGCTCTGAAACCATGCAAGGCTTGCCCAACCAATCTTTCCACAGCTCCTCCGGCATGCCTGGGATACGACTACAACACCATCGCCACAGCCGAGCATGCCTTGCATATCCGCAAGATGCGCATCATGCGCATGCGAAACCCGCCACTGCATGTCAAGGCCACTGGCTGGAATTTGGCACGCCTGCCAATGGAGGCTGGTTGTTCCAATTCCTTCTTCCGCCCTTGGATTTTACCTTCAGTTGCCCTGCAAATGGTGGATTGAAAGATCAAGGAGAACTTCTAGATTGACCGTCAAATAAAGAACGGAAGGGGCGGACTAGGTGACTAGAACCATCTTGGAGGCACTGCTCCTCCTCAAACTCGCCGCAATGCCCACACTAGCCGCTAGTGCAGTTCTACGGCAACTGGCCTCCCAACTTCCCACGGCTCTCTCTTGCTGCAGCCGGATGCCGGCCACGATCTTGTTGTAGCTTAGCACGTCCTCATTGGAAAAAACGACGAAGGCCCGAACGATTCCCCAGCCGCGTGCTCAAACACGTGGGGAGGACTCTGCAAATGTCAAGGCTGCCAAGGCGCACCCCGCACGGGCAGCTGGGCACTGTCCCAGGGCTCATCAGCAAAGAGGCCTCAGTTCGTGCTATTCGCTTGCAGTCATCCCAATCCCAAATGCGACCACACCAAGACGCCATAGGCGAGGTCCTGGGCCACGCACAAGGAAGCGGAGATGTTAGGTTCGGATCAATTCCTTAAGGCGCAAGCCAATCGATCTGGCAGGTCGCCAGTGGAGAAGTTCATGCTCAGATTAGCCGCCATGTCAGCATAGGGGGCATCCAAGCCTAGCCGAATCTTGCAAGCCCATTTCCATCGACGTGCGAGTTTCTCCCCAGCCTTCAGACCAGGCCCAGGAGTGCTGTACCAACAGCGGCAAGAATCCCAAACGAAGCCAGGACCAGAAATCTGCGAGGGAATTGACATCATAAACCTTCACAGGACGTTGGGAATTCAAGCGCTCCAACGGCACTATACAGCACTTCAGCATGTCACCTGCTGTAACCATCGAACACGTCGACAAATGCCGACAGCTGCACAAACCGAATGTTCAAGCTGAGGTAAAAACATTCTTGTGACCAAAATTCTCCGACCAAGCAAAAGTGGCACCTTCCTCGATGGCCTGAGCTTACGTTCAAAATGCCCTCAGCGTGCGCAGCGTGCATAGTAAATATGCGACCGCATTCCATTACATGCATCGAAGTAGCAGATTTCCAGGCCCCCTCGACCACCACAACGAAGTCAGGTCTAGTGTGCATGTAAACGGTCACCTTCGCTGTTGTCAGAATATGCAAAAGCAGTCGACTCATTCTAGTTGGTTTGCGACACGTGCCACTAGTATCGTGTTGAGGTAGGCACTGCAAAAGTTAGCAGCAAAAGCATGGTCCACGGCATTTCCTCGGTTGCACATTGCACCCCGATCTACAACACACCAGCACGACAGTTTTTTCCAAGAAGCGAGGCATGCCGCCTCACTGTCCAACTCATTGCGAAGCCAGGAAAGGTAGAGGCCTAGCTGCAAAGCCTCCAAAGTGCTGGAACGAGACATGCCAATCGCACGGTTTTAGGCAGTCAAAAATGCTCTGATGTGTTGATGTTGGTCTGCCGGCCTCTCTTTCGCCTTGAACGTCGACCGCTTTCCGAACGACTCGTTTGCGCGGTGCGCGGCCCCTCACCTGAGGGGGCACATGTAAACAACAGAAGCCAGCACTCAAAATACAGCAATTATCAGCAATTGTAAACCAAACTTTTCACGCAGCTTGCAACCAAACCCCTACTGCAGCTGAGGCGCTCGAACCATGGAGCACACACATCTCAAATCGCCGAATATTGCCGAAGGGATCACAGAGCCATGGGCCGAGAACCATCAAGTGTGCCCACCCACCTTCTTGCTTAACACTTTCTGTCAAGTGTTTCCATGCGTGCGAAGATGCCTTTTGCAAGACTTCGGCCCGATGTCAGGCTGCGGGCTTGGCGCTTCGAGCTGCGAACAGTCCCGCAACAAAAACACCATTTTAGGCCATATTCATGGACCTTTAGTAAATCAGAGCTGTCACTGATTGCAAACGCAGGCACTGAGCACCATGTAATACCGTTAAGCATGGGAACGGCCGCTCTTGTTTCTACAGAGGGCTGTGACAAGATTCGGAGTTGCCAATAACACGGCCAGATAGAAACGGGCGAGGAGGTCGCCGAGGAGAGGCGGATCTCCGTCGAAATTGGCTGCACCGGCGAGTGGCAGGGAGAGCAGGCTGGTCATAGAAATCCAGCATTAGCGGGTCTCCTTGCTCCCCGCCCTCACCCTGCATCACCACGTGCGCTTGGCCGCGGTGGTCGTAGTACAGGTAGCGACTGGCTTGCCCGTAAAACAGCGCTGCGCAGAAGGCCGGCTTC
This sequence comes from Symbiodinium natans, assembly GCA_905221605.1. NCBI lineage: Eukaryota > Dinophyceae > Suessiales > Symbiodiniaceae > Symbiodinium > Symbiodinium natans. The sequence goes on from CAJNDS010002332.1 coordinate 124,934, forward strand.
CGGGCCTGACCGCGTGCCCAGGGTATTGGAAAGGCGCCCAGGCCTCCGTCACCAAATTTTGCGCGAGCTTCCGCGCCACCAATCTGCGGAAAACATCCCCATGACGAGTGCGCGCACGCCCCCACCCGGTTTTGACAGCGCCACCATACGACCCAAACGGAGGGCATCCGCTACGGCTGCCGGCACTTCCGCCCGCGCGAGCCTCTCGGCATCGCACGACAAAAGCTGCTTGCTTGGTTGCTTGGTTCGAAGCATGAGTCATGTGACGCGTGTTGAATTCTACATGCATAAGGCAAGAGCCAACTCTAGTCTGCCTCCAGCAAGACTTTGAGGTGCTCTGCGTGAGGCAAATTGCCGTGTGCGATCAAAGCCCTGGTTCCCTTCCAAAACACCTGAAACTGGGTGCCCTTATAAGCACCGGTGTGACAAGTTAGCATCCGCTGGAAAACGTCTGCTAGGTCATTTGCACGGCTCAGGCCCGGAGTGGATAAGGGCAAGGTTTCGAGGGTGAGCGCATATTCCTCGAAAGACATGCCCAAGGCGAGGATCCCCCTGAACAGTTCTTGAGCCTGCTTAGCCAAAGCCCTCCCAACCTCCAGCGGATGGCATTTCATGACAAGTGCAAGGATGGCAGTAGTCAAGTCAGGACTTTCGTGAGATGGTGCAGGGTTTTCCTGCGGAGCCAGAGTGGCCCACCAGGGCTTAGGACCAAGCACTTTAAGAGGAGCTAAGAAAGCTTTCGCATCGCCTTTGACGATGATGCTGGGTTCTTCTATGTCTGCTGCAAGGTATGCTTGGCGACAGGCGGTCACGTTACGTAGGTGCGTCAACAGTCTCTTGGAAGTCCTGTGATCAATCATGCAAACATTGCACACGCTTCCGTTGGCCACGGCACTGAGGGGTGCCTGTATGCCATGAGTTTTGCGGAGATGTCCTGCTAAGGCAGCGGCTCCATGGAAGCTTTTGCCGCAATGATTGCACTCATGAGTTCGTTCAGCTGCGAGATCAGCTTTTCGTCCAGCAGGACGCGCTCATTAGTGCAACGAAGGCCCGGCTGCTGCCCCCCGTCTGGCACGTCGGAGGTTGGCGAGCGGTCTACCTGTGCGACTGGCGGTCTGCGCACTGGATCCCGAAAAGCCTGAATCGGAGAAAACCGAGAGCAGGCCCGCCAAACCGCCCTCAGAACTCGAGCCCGAAGACCACGAAGCGGCACCGCCCGCGCCCGTGAGGCTGTTTGCAGTGCGGTGGTGGCATCTGTCCATAACCGGGCCGTGCCAAGTTTCAACCCGAAATCCTCCTCCGCAAGTTGCTTAAAGAACATGGCGTCTCGCGCCCCTCGGCTCAACGCGCGGGTTTCAGCTTCGCCGGATGATGCGGCCGGGGTGCCAGGCTGTGTTTGCGCATGGGCAATGACAATTGTACCACCGACATTGATGATTGTACAATCTGTGGAGCGACGACTATCAAGGCACCTGCCCCAATCCGAATCTGTGTACCCGTCAAGCGTGAGAACTCTGGACGTTTTGCTTTCGGCGTTGAGAACAGTGACTCGAGCTAAGTCTGGTTTGTACAACAAGTAACGTGCAAGGACAACCAAGTTAGACCAATCCACGCATGTGCCGAGCGAGTTCTTTGGCTTCGTAGCGTATGTCTCTGCGGTCGATGCTTAAGTAAATCAACGAACCGACGCACTTGGCGTAAACTTCGGCGCGATGCTCGTCCACGGGTTGTATGTTACTCTCAGTGCGGGGGATCCGTTGGCCTGCGACTCTCGATGGCTTTGCATGCCAGAGGTCAAGCAACGTGAGCACGTTCTCGCGATGCTTGTCATCAGGAAGCGTGAAAAAGGCGTCTTGGGTTCGCAACTTTGTACGGCCTAACACATTCACTTTGGTGCCGGGTTTCTCGATGCTACCATTCTTCATGTCCAAATACTTGCCCAAACCCTCGTTTGACTGCAGGAACTCCAAGTCCACGTCAGATGCTCCTTTTTTTTCCGCGGACCTTTTTACCGGCAATCCAGAGTCCCGGCCGTCAGTGCCTACCTGGTCCTACGGAGTACGGAGGCGCTCCTGCCGGGGACACTAGTGAGGCCCCTGGCGGCTGCCCATGACCGGGAGCTGCCAGCGCACGTCTGCAAGCACTTCGTGCAGCTCCGGCGCCTCTCCGGCGACGTTGCACTTTCCCGCGAGCGGGAGTTCCAACAAGGACGCGGCGATGGCGCGCTGGGCGGCGACGGCGAGCAGCCCCGACCAACGGGCGACCCACGCCGCACGCGCTGCCGCTCGCGTGGCCGCCAGAACGTCCGACGCACGTTGCCCGGCGAGCGATGCTCCTAGGCGGGTGTCATCGACATGGTGCAACAATGTGGCATCTGTGTTGATACAAGTGTACACTGTTGGGTCGCGGGCCCCGCGAACGAACTGATAGCCTTTGCTAAGCAAACCCTGAGTCACCACTTGTTCAAATTCCTTCCGGTAATTACTCCCGGCAGGTCGCCTGCCGTACAAATTCCCCACAAGCTCTAAAACCACATCCCGTTCAGAGTCTGCAGACTTGAACTGCGCTCGGGTTTCATAGTCTTGTTCGCTGAGCCATGCGTGGAGATGCGGAATGTGCTCAGGAGGCACGCACATGAAAACAGGTTTGCCACTACTGTCACCTGAATCAGCACCTACCAAGTATGCGAATCTCACATCATGTGCCAGCCGTTTTTGAGGCACTTGAGCTCAAGAAGAATATGGGATTCTTCGTACGGTGTTGGTGCAAACGTGTTTGTTTCCTCCTCCAGTTCTTGTTTGGAGTACTTCTTTTTGACATCAGCACAAGTAAACCGCGAACGATAAACTCCACGCTTGATCTCATCCACCCATTTGTAGTTGAACAACTTGGATTTGCGGGGCATGTTTGAATTCAACCTCGGGATGGCAAAACCCTTTTCAACAAGTGTTGCCATTTGGGCATTCCTTGCTTTCTCAACTTCACGCGGGTCAAGCTGCGTGTCAAGCAAATCAAGGACGGATGATACTTTTTGCTCCCACTGGCCATCGCGCGCCCACTCCTGGATCTGCTGCAAAACACTACTAATGGTTCCAACCTTGGGAACCTTCGGCATTGATTCTGCGGCAGCAGTTGTGGGTTCCGATGGCTCTGGAAGAGAACGCTTGTCCACACCGGCAGCAGGATTTGGCCGTGGCACTGCATTGACGCCTGTCGGTGTGGCGAGTTCACGCTCGACGTGAAAAGAACCCGATCCCCGAAAAGGGGAGTTTGGCCTCGGGACGTCACGTGCCACTGTTGATGGAACATCGTGCGCAAACGGTGATGGGGGTGTTGGCGGAGTCATGGTCATGCGATGCGAGCTGTCTGGGGTCATGCCTTGTGCTTCTGATAGAGGAGGGCCTGGGACCGGGCTGTCACGGGCACTTGCAGGAATCCCTGTGTCGGATACCACAACATCAGGCATTGCCGGAGGACGGAGCAGGGCAGTTTCAGATTCAACCTGATTTGGACGTGACGCTGCCGGTTGGCTCGGCGGCACAGAAACGGGTTCAGCAGCAGGGGCTGGCACAGCGACGACTTTGCTCGCCTCTGCTTGGACCTTCGTGCGTTTGCCGTTGGGCGACCAAGGCAATCCACATGCGGCATCAAGGTACGTCCGATCGTGTTGATCTTCGAAGGGTAGGCGCCTGACAGTCCGAACTGCGATTGCTCCAGCATCGGTTAACAGCACGGCTGAATCATCAAGCTCTAGACGACCTACAAATACCCCCTTAAACCACCTCGGTTTCGCCTTATTCAGGGCTTTTGTGTTTGGGTCTTTGGCTAAAACAACCTCCCCAAATTGCACGATTGGAGTTGTGTACTCCCGCCCAGAGACAATGCGGAATGGCGTCATTTTATCCGCTTGCACATGGTATCGTGCCCACACGAAAGCACACCAGCGGCAGAGCCAAGGAACCACGGCATGGTTAATGTCCAGTGGCTCACGCGTCTGCGGATAGGCCTCGTTCAATGCTGACAACCACGTGCGAAGCATTCCAGCCAGTATGCGGTTACAGTTTTCCACTCCGCCTTGGCTGGCATGGCTGTAACGTGGAGACGCACGGATGTGTACATGGTCATGTCCTAATTCGTGTTGAACTTGCTTTGCCACGCTTCGCAAGGCCGACTCTTGGTCGTGCTGAAACACAACTTTGGCATACCCCAACCGTTTGATCCACGACACCACATCTCTGACCACGTAGGCATTTGATCCCTTCTGTGGGACGAACACCATGAATGGCCATCCAGAAGACGTGTCCGTGCCACACAGTGCTGTCGCTGCGCGACTTTCTTCTTCGACGAGTTGGCCATCACGGCCGAAGAATTGATAATCGAATTGCAAGATGGGCACTTCTTTGTCCTCATGCTTGTTTTGGCGGCGGTGACCGGACTCAGGAGCCTTCCCACTGACATAATGATGGCACCAAGGTGCATACGGTGCGTGTGTGGGGTTGTGCAACGCACGCTGCTCAAGCGTCGGCGTGTCGGGGACCGGGAGCGTGCGTGCTTGAGGCGACTCACGAGGCTCATCGAGGTCAATTTCTTCGACGGCATCTCCTTGGGGATCAGCGTCACTGGAGGGGTCCGGTAAAGAAGGTGCATACGAAAGGGATGACACATCCTCATGATTTTGCGCTGCGATAATGGCTGGCGGCACATGACAAATGCTGCGAGGTCCGCCCACCGCCTAGTGTCCCAGGCGTCGTCAGAGCGCTGGTCATGGGCGACGTTTCATCGACCGAAGCCGACCCTGAGCATCGAGGCCTACGACCACATCTCCCTCGCGAGCACGCTCGAGGGCTTCGCCCGCAACACGTCGGGAACGTCGGGTGGGACTTTCGCCCTTACCAGTCTCTCTGCAACATGAGTGCAGCATGCCCCAACAGCTCAATCGTTGTTGCCTCATCCGTTAAAAACACTGAGGTGCATGTTCGTTGGCGCACGCGGACGGGCCTGGGTTGAGCGAAAGCCCTCTGCGGGGATCGTGCGTGTCGGAGCGCTCCCGCAGTTGTTGCAGCGTCTTTGCGACTCTGCAATTACAGCAGAAATTGCAAAAGGCCCAGCAGGCAGCACTCCGCGCGGGTTGGACCCGTAGTGCGGGTACCATTACCTCAGGGGACGTTTTGGCGTTCCGCGCAATTTTGAAAGGGTACATCCCGCCTTTGTCCGCGGCCGAGTCGGCCGGTGCACCGACAGCCCCTGTGCCAGACACGGTCGAAACTGAACCTGAGCCTGCAAAGGTTGTGCAAAACAACTCCGAAACGGAGCAAGCAGTCCCAGCGGCTCCAGTCGAGCCCATGGATGTAGAACCGGCAATGCCGGTTGATGCGGCTCAGTCAAGCGTAGGACCTGAGGAGGGCTCCACCTACACCTACACTCGCACGTCTGAAGCGCCCACGTCGCCAGCCGAAGTCCCGGCTCCATCCGGTCCAGTGGACCCGGTTCACCCCAAGCCAGCGCCATTGTGCACAGGCATCGTTCACGACGTTTTGTGGCTGAGGGTGACGTGGCCACCAAAGCAAAGCCTAAGTCTAAGTCTCCGCCACCCCCGACGGCCAAGGGCAGTGCCCCCGCAACCTCGCCCACAGTCCATTCCAACAAGGGGGCAGTGTCCCAGTGAACGGCAACCTCATCGGGTCAGTGTCCTGGGATCGGCCAGTGGCAGCAGCTCACCCCTCCGCCACTGCCGCCAAATGCGAACCGTGCACCTGCGGTCTCCCTGCCCCCCAAATCATCATGTGTTGTTTGCAGCGTCGGTCTCACCTCAACATCTTAAGGGACGTTCCCTTTACATGCCGGGACTGCGGGTGGTTCGGCGTCCGTGACGATGAGCAAAAGCACCGGGCATGCAGCAGGCAGTGCCCAAACATGGAATTTTGCAGAAGGTGCTGCCGAAGTTACGTGCGGCACGCTCCGGCAAAGTTTGGGTCCCGCCCTCGGGGCCGGTCGCAGCCGTGAGCCTTCAGTGAAGGTTCCTTCCACTAGCCTTGAGTAAAGGTTTTCAAATAGTTCCACGTAGTTCCGCCACAGTGTGGTGTTGCGAACGCCCGAACACCTGCCGCGCCTTGTGGAAAATCTGGAGAGATACAGGCTGGGGGCTTTTCAGTTAATTACTTCCCAAACCCAATACAAATCAGTGGGTCCTGGTGGAACCCCAGTTTCAAGCCTCGTAGGTTTGTACGTTGGTTTCCGTAAACTTACACACATTTGAAGCCTGCGTGTCGCAGTAAATGTCCTCAAGAGTCCTTGAAGCTCTGTGTGTCACAGAAGCGTTGAGTCCAGCTCGTGTAGTTTTAGGCTGGTAGCCTTTCCTTTGCACAGGGTTTGCTCACTGAACCGTGCTGAGTGTGAGCATTGCCACCCTGCGAGTAACAAGAGATGCTTTGGCTGGTAGCCACAGAGGTTTAGGCACTAGTAGTGCAGTTTCGCATTGCGTCTTGCAAGTGAGCGAATTAACCTGCGTGTCGCAGTGTTAGCTTTTGGCTGGTAGCCGCAGCAAAATTTTGGCACTGGTAGTGCATTCAGAAGCCGAGTCGGCCGTTCAAAGACGTCCAGAATACAGCACCTAGATTTGGCGAAGCATGCAGCACACAACCAATCAACTAGATTAAAGGACCGGATAACCCCACATGCAAAGTTTTCCATTCATAAAGAGTAGAGAAGTGATAGAGGATAAAAGAGTGAGAGAGCGAACGAGTGAGTGCGTGGCCGTGAGTGAGTGCGTAAGTGAAGTGGAGACGAGCTCGTGAAAGCGTTCATGTGATGTCAGGTGCGTGAGTGAACGTAGTGTGCGCGTGATGTGTGGTGCGTGGCGCATAGTCCGTGATGTGTGTGTGTGATGTGTGATGTGTGCATGGTGTGTGGTGCATGGTGCACGGCCGAGAGCTTCGTGAAGGTCTGGAGGCCCTCGACGTGGATCGGACCCTCTTCACCAGAGCATTTCTTTGAACTCCTGAGATCGGAAGCACTGCTCACATAGACAGCATACACGTGAAGCCGAGTCTGAGTCTCATCTGCAAAGTGCACGATGTGCATGCATAGTCCAGCAACAAGCAGAGTCGCAAGCTTTTCCGCGAAGTCGCACGCACGTTTCTCTTTGCGCCGACTTCCCAGTACGGGTTGCACAGCGCGTCGTAGCTTCGGTGCACAGATGGCGAAGATGACCTGGGGCAGGCACCGGGTGGTTAGGCTAGGCTTGAGCGTTTGCGTTGATCGAGCTCTGGAGCACTATCATCCCTTATCCTAAACCTCAAGCCCTAAGCGACAGCAACAACCTAAGGAACCAAACATGCATTGCTCCAGAGCTCTTTTCTAAACCGACTATTAAATCCTTAGAGTTCCTGGGACCTAATTAGTGGGTCTTACCTTTTAAAAGCTTATTGGCAAGTCATGCACTGTTGATGGCCTGAAAGCTTGGGGAGAGGCCTTAGCCCCGAGAAGACAGATCCCCAAAACCCTGAAGAGGAAGCACGCAAGATTCAGCAGCAGCTTAAGTGGGAGGCCCCGAACTGGATTCCGTGCAGTTCATTTAATTGAAGCCTGCTGTATTGGTTCTGTATGTGTGCGCTGGCTGATTCCGGGGAAACCAGGACAGCAGTCGGAAACTGAGGAGCAAGCCAGCAGCAGCCTACAGATAGGGAAGAGGAAAAGGGAAGCCAGCACGAAGTCCATCTCGACCGGCCATTCTTCGGTAATCCGGAGGAGCTTCCTGAAGCTGAAGCGGCGGAGCTTTACCGGCGCCGCCGGTGGCGGAGCCTTCTTGTGTACCGGTGCCTGCATGTGCAGCACACACAGCATTCGCGATTTTCTTATTGCAGCTCGGATGCCAGTGGACAAGGTGCCTGGTCATTGGTCCCTTGACCGTGGCGGTGGGAACCGGAGCTTGGCCAGCTCTGAAGCTTGCAGCAGCAGCTGGATCCGAGACACCCGGTCGCTGGTCCCTCGACAGGCAGCGGGCGTTGTGCGACAGGTAGATTCTGCTGCGGCCAGGCCTTGCACAGGACAATCGTCTAGGTAGTAATGTCAACCCCAACACAGGCCGCCCGTAGGTAATTTTCAGTTTTGACTGCGCGCGCTGTTGTTTCTGTTTCAGGACGTCCTAGACCCGTGCTCGCGTGGGCGACCTGCCAAAGCGAAGAGGAATCTAACCTGGCTGTCAAATTTCTTTATTCATGGGTTTTTGCTGTAACCTCAGAACCGTCTTGTGTTTAAGGGCTTTGGAGCTGCCCCACCATGCGTTCATGGTCCAAAATGCAAAGCTGTTGTTTTCAAACCAGGAAAACTGGTTGCACAATTTTGGCAAAGCATACATGTTGGGGCCAGGCGTCATGCTGAAAGCATTAAACCCCTCAACCTTCTGTGTTTTCAGGATTTTGGTGCCCCCACATGTTGTTCATGCTCCAAAATGCAGGCTTTGCCAAAGAGAAATGCCACCACCACACGCCCCTGCGGGGCTCCACTTTTTTCCCTCGCGCAGGGTGCTCCTCTGCAGCACTGGCGCCTGTTTCGATGTCCATATTCCACAATCACACGCCCCTTCCCAACCATAACAGCCTGTGCGGCTCAAAATGATGAGGGCGTCTAGGATTGTCTGCTCCTAATTTTTGTCTGCAAAGTCCTTCGGCCCCGGTTTCCAACTATTCTGCGAAATCCTTAACCTCATGTGGCAATGAGGTTAAGGATTTCATATAGCTACTGGGAACTATCGCGATCTGCTTTTGGAGCCTGGTGGCCTGACCTTTGCTTTCTTTCTGCACAGATGTAAAAGAAACAAAATCTTAGGCCCGCGCAGCGGCCGAAAAATAATTTGGCTTCTTCAACCCGGAAGATTTCCCGGACCGACTCCGGAATGTTTTCCCTGAAAATCCTGAACCTCAGTTGGCCACCTGAGGTTAATCAAGGAAATTTGCCGGCCCCGGCTCCGGATTTTCTCCCGAAAATCCTTAGCCTAAGTTGGCCAACTGAGGTTTAGGAAATTTCCTGGCTCTGACTCCGGATTCTTCCCTGAAAAAAAAAACCTGTAACCTCCGTTGGCCAACTGAGCTTAAGGAATCTTCGGGGAACCTCACTTAGCCAACTGAGGTCTAGGAACTTGCCCGCCCACAGCTCCGGATTCTTTCCCGAAAATGCTTAATCTCTTAGTTGGCCCACTGAGGTTAAGGATTTCGAAAAACTTGATTGCCCCACACGGAGGATGCGAAAGATAGACGGGGCTTGCACCGCACGGACAATGTGAAAGGTTAACCCTGAAAACTTAGCCCCGCGCAGCGGCCGAAAAAATATTCGCTTCTCAGACACGAGGATTACCCGGCAGTTTTGCAAAAAAGCCTTCACCTCAGTTGGCCAGCCGATGTTCAGGAGATTTTCCGGCCCCGGAGTCCCGGTCCGGATATTGGCGAAAAATCCTTAACCTCAGTTGGCCAGCAGAGGTTAAGGAATTTTTCCGGTCCCGGGCGCGAATTTCTGGCCGAAAGGTATAAGATCCGAATTTCTGTGCAAAAACTGGCCCAACACCTTCAACTCAGCAAAATTTCCTTAACCTCAGTTGGCCAACTGAGGTTAAGGATTTGGCCCGGCGGGACGGTGTGTAAAATATGTTTTTTCCTTAACCCTGGCCAGGAAAAAACCGGTTTTATACACCGTCACGGCTGGCTTTGAAGACGGTGTATAAAACCGGTTTTTTCCTGGCCAGGGTTAAGGAAAAAACATATTTTACACACCGACCCCCCGGGCCAAATCCTTAACCTCAGTTGGCCAACTGAGGTTAAGGAAATTTTGCTGAGTTTAAGGTGTTGGGCCAGTTTTTGCACAGAAATTCGGATCCGATACTAAAAACCTCCTTCGATACTAAAAACCTCCTTAACCTCAGCCGGCCAACTGAGGTTAAGAAAATTTGCTGAGTTAAAGGTTCTTAGCCAATTTTCGTCCAGAAAATTCGGCTCCGATACCTAAAAATTTTCTTACCCCCAGTTGGCCGAGTTTAAGGTTTTTGGCCAGAAAATTCGGCTCCGATATTAAAACCTTAATGTCAACTGGCCAACCAAGGTTAAGGATTTAAATCCGGACCCGGACCGAAAAAACTTCGTCCATTGCGCAGGGCTAAGTTACCGGAAAATCTCCTGAACATCGGCTGGCCAACTGAGGTTCGTAAAAGAGCCAGGAAATTCTCTGTGCGAAGCAATAAAAATTTTCGGCCGCTGCGCGGGGCTAAGTTCGGGACCAGAAAACTTCCTAAGCATCGGTTGGCCAACTGAGATAGCGGATTTTCGCAAAACCTGCCGGAAAATCCTCCGTGAGAAGCGCTTTTCGGTCGGCCGCTGCGCAGGGCTAAGTTTTCAGAATTAACCTTTCACATTACCCGTGCGGCACAAGCCACGTCTATCTTTCACATCCTCCGTGTGGGACAAGCAAAAAATGTTCGGCTGCTGCGAGGGGCTATGCTTTCAGGGATAGTCTTTGACATAGTGTTTCTGCTCAGAACCGCAAGACCCAGCTCGGGACTCGGGACCCCTTAGATTTGGTGGCCTAAGCAAGCCCAGCCCCGAAACCTAATCCCCAACAAATTTATGTTTCCTTCACCACGCTAAGTCAACGACACAAATTCCGCCACTGGGGAGACAACCCAGGATGCATTTTCGGTATCGTACCACCACTCCCCACAGCCCAGCCACACATCTGAACTCGGTGGCGAACTTTCAGCCGGCCAACCTGCAGATCGTACCAACTTCACACTTTGCTATTTCGGTGGCAATTTGTTCCAACAACCACTCAACCGCCCAGGCACAGCACACACCCCCGTTGGCCCAGCACGGGGTATCCCAACAGCTTTGCAGCTCATTTGTTTTGCAGATCATCCATCATTTCCAGCCAAAATCGCATGTCGCCTGTTCGGCAACAATATTTCCTTAAACAGCAGCCCAAAACCCTTAAACACAGCAACATTCTTAGGCACAGCCAATAAAGAAATTTGGCAAACCTGGCTTCGTAAAGTCAAGCTATGCTATCGAAGCCAAGCGTAAGCAATGCAACCCCCCAAGACACTCTCAGTACTCTTCAGCAGAGCATCGCCAAGTGCCCAGCTTTCTGAACATCCGTAAGAGATGAGGCAGCGACTCTGCCCGAGCCGACCAGACGTGTCCGCGTCGTAACAGGGTTCCACCTCGCAGGTAGGCTTATAAACAAGAATGCATGGTGAAAGCGTGCCAGCTTGAAATCAGAAGTGATGCAAGGCAATGTCATGTCAGTAAAGCGGTGCTACGCAAGCCACACAAGTCTTGCTGGCAGAACACAACCTTTTGCTTCTCAATCTGAGTTGCGCGCGCTGTCCACAAGTCCAACATAAACCAGCGGCAGCATGGAAGCTTCAGGTTTCTGCCCAGACGAACGCTGGCATCCGTGGAGCTCTTCATGGCGCCGCGCGCGACTCTGAACCCTTGTCATGGGCAGCCTCTTTCTGCACCTGACATCGTTCCCATCCACGGGGTTGTTCAAGTTGTAAGGGTTGAGGGAAGCGCCAGACAATCGCAGTCACCAGGCGGCCGCTTCGGAGTTCCTCCAAAATCTCTGACCTTGATGACCGCCCGTTTACCATCACCGCGAAGTCTCCTTCTTGAAGCTTGCGTGGGGGACGAAGGCGCGCGTCAACGGTGCCGTCACGCGCAGTCTGCGCAGTCTGGGCCCTGCCGCTGGAACAAATTTCAATCACGCGCAGGCCCTCCACGTGCGAAAGTTTCTTATATTCGTTTGTCAGCTGTCGGCGCAGAACATTCGGCGCAACGATCTCCGCGAGGTGTCGCTGATCGCGATGGTCAAGATCTCTTATGGCAACGGAGAATGACATCGTGATTCAGCGCGTCAGTCAAGCTTCCGAGCAACGAACCTGGAAGAATCCAGGACATGGCAATACAAAAGCTTACAGCTGTGCTTCTTGCTTCACTTTGCACGCGCATCAGCAGCTCTGGGCTCAGAAGCGTGGTTACGCTGTTTACGCAAAGAATAGAATTGTTGTTGAAGGCATCGATTGCAAAGTTCCGGGCATGTTAGCCGCAACGCTGTCATCGTCTCGGCAAGCGGAAGAGACCTGTCAGGTACCCGTACAGCAAGCGCAACCGTAGGCGAAAGTTTGAAGCCAAGTCGAAATCTCATCTGCAAGCTTTGCGATACGTCTGCCAAGCGAAGCAACAAGCGCAGTCGTAACTTTTCGTGTTTGCAAGTTGCGTCCAGCAGAGCTTCCTAATTCGCAAGCATAACTTGGCCCTTTACGGGCAGTCCTGCACAAGAAAGATGCAACTCGTCACCGCTGGATATCCTTCCCATTCCGGGTCGGTCCCACAGGGGAAGATCATCTGTACCTGCACGGCCGAAATCCAACTACAAGGAGCGGTCGTCTGTTACCGGGGAGGCCACGCACAAGCGGACGTGACTTTTGCACACAAAAGCGGACCCAGAATCTGGCCTCGGAACAATTTCCTGCGCAAAGACCCGGAGCACATATGGAAAACCTACTCCTGCGGAAAAATACAGCTGGGTTAGCCCCAGCGGCTCCTGGCTGCCTGGCCGCGTCACTTCTGATTCTCCCTGCCATCAGCATCCACCTCCACAACCTCACCTGGCAGCGCTGCAAAGCCGCACGACACACTGCGCCGCTTGCATCTTGCCTATCTGGACGAGCGCCGACCGCATCATGTGACAAATTCCAAAGCTTGAAGTAACGCTGAGGAAATCCATGGTGCCATGGAAGCTCATGGAAACCCTCGCTGAAGCTTCTGACATCTTTTTCCAAAGCCGCAAAGCATGAGAAAACCAATCGAAACCCCGCGGAGATTTTGCAGGAACCCTCACAAAGCTCCACTGGAAGCTTTAAAGACCTGCGCACGACCTATATAAGAAAACCCACAGAAACCCCGCGGAAACCCTCACACAGCCCTAAGAAACCCACGGAAACCCCTTCAAAGCTGTCAAAAACCATGGAAAACCCACGGTAACCTTCACAAGACATTAGAAAAACCTTCCGAGAGCTTCAAAAACCTACGCAAAATCTAACAAAACCCACTGAAACCCCGCAAACCTTAGCTTTTAAAAAACCTAGGCAAAACTTGACAAAACCCACGGACATCCGCGGAAACCCTCACAAAACTTCAGAGAAATTCAAGGAAAACCTCCGGAAAGTTCAAAAACTGCGCGAAATCCCACGGAAACCCTCACGAAACCCTTGAGGAACCTACCAAAACCATCCAATAGGTTTTAACACACGCACGAAATCTAAGGAAACCCACGGAAACCCCCAGAAACCCCGCGGAAACCCTCGCGAAACTGTAGGGAAACCCAGGGAAACCCTCCAGAAGCTTAACAAACATGAACGGAAACCCTGCGGAAACCCCTTTATCAGGACTGGATTCACCCTTTGGCAATTTACAAAGTTATTAAAGGACAGGTGCAGGAAACCCGCCACCCAATCACCGCACGCCAATGTCAGTATTATACTACCGGTCGTCCCCTAAAGGGTGAAGGACGCAAGAGGTGTTCTTCTGCTTCTGGCGAGGACCTGTGTCAACCGGAGCGCCGAAGCTGGGGCATGCCTGCCATACGAATCAATGGTCGCTGACCGTCTAAGAAGCACTTCGCGCCTTCAGGCAGAACGTCAAGGTACACATTGGTCTTTCACCAATCGGGTTCAGAAAAAGGAATACAGTCTACGTCTGCCTGGCTTCACCGTCCACGTCACAACTTGCTATAGAACAAGACTGACTTCCTGCCTCAGGGTTCATGTCAGACTCAACCCAAGGACCTGACTGAAGGCATGACTGGTTTCTTGCACCCAAAGCTTTGACCCCGCGCATGGCTGTTGCTACAACCATACACAGCTAGGCCACCAAGCAGCGCACGGATGAGCTTGGACACCTCCGGCCGCGCACCGGCCGGCCGCGCCTGCGCCCCGCAACGAATGTGAAGCCTCTCGCATCGCCAAAAATGGCCCTTGAAGACCTCGGCAACCTCCTCCACTGAGTACTTCGCTGAGCGAGTTGCGAAGGGCTTGCGACACCTTGGAAGCACAAACATGGACCCTACGGACTATGTCTGGGCACTTTTTTCGGCCAACAAATCAGGCTCCGACGTGGCAGACGTGGCGCAAGTACGCTAGCTGTGGCCTAGGAGCTGCTTGAGGCAAGAGAGCGCTCAGCGGCGGCTCAGATGCAATCTGTTGAAGACACATGGCCCGTAGGCGCAAAAATTAGCAAAAGTCTCTGAGAGTCTTGCAGATCTCAAGGCATCTTGAAAAAACAATCCGGCACAAAATCCAGCAAAACAGGTCTACGTGCAAACAAAAGCAAAAGTACATTGCAAAAATAGCAAACAAACGCAAAACAACGCAAATCTCCGAAATCTCCTGTAAACAAGGAACAACATTTAGGGCTGCTAAACACAAGCTAAAAGACAACCGCATGAAAGTGGCCTCCACAGTTGCAGCTCCCTTTCTGCTGCAGCATTACAAAAGCAAGCAGCTGCTTCGGACAAGCCCCTGATCCCCAAGCTTATGTTCTGCACGCTGCTCCCCAAGGTTCCTGGAACAAGGGCAGGCGCAGGCACGCTGACGAGACCCAGCTGCGTGAGCCCAGGGCTCAAACTTGCGACCCCAAAAATGGGGCCGTCTCGCGGCCCCAAAAATGGGGCCACGAAATGCACCCAGCTTCCCTTATTATAATGTGTAAATACATGAAAAGGCTGGAACTGCGACCCCAAAATTGGGGCCGCCTGGCGGCCCCAATTTTGGTGTCGCTAAATCTGCATTTTTCGAGCCCCTGCGCTCCCCAGATTGCGACGCTACAGCAACTCTGACCCACAGGCAAGCTCCTAGCATGGAGAATTTTTTTTTTTTAAGAACAACGACCCCCCACAGGCAGCTTTCTTGCGGAAGTGATCAACATAATAGAAACGGGCACCGGGGAGGCCACGCACAAGCGGACGTGACTTTTGCACACAAAAGCGGACCCAGAATCTGGCCTCGGAACAATTTCCTACGCAAAGACCCGGAGCACATATGGAAAACCTACTCCTGCGGAAAAATACAGCTGGGTTAGCCCCAGCGGCTCCTGGCTGCCTGGCCGCGTCACGTCTGATTCCCCTGCCATCCGCTCCACCTCACAACCTCACGCACGCTGCAAAAAGACCACTGCGCCCGCTTGCATCCTGCCTATCTTGACGAGCGCCGACGCATCATGTTACAATTCCAAAGCTTGAGTAACGCTGATGAAATCCATGTGCCATGGAAGCTCATGGAAACCCTCGCTGAAGCTTCTGACATCTTTTGCCAAAGCCGCAAAGCATGAGAAAACCAATCGAAACCACGCGGAGATTTTGCAGGAACCCTCACAAAGCTCCACTGGAAGCTTTAAAGACCTGCGCGCGACCTATATAAGAAAACCCACAGAAACCCCGCGGAAACCCTCACACAGCCCTAAGAAACCCACGGAAACCCCTTCAAAGCTGTCAAAAACCATGGAAAACCCACGGTAACCTTCACAAGACATTAGAAAACCTTCCGAGAGCTTCAAAAACCTACGCAAAATCTAACAAAACCCACTGAAACCCCGCAAACCTTAGAAAACCCCAGGGAAACCATCTGAAAGCTTTTAAAAAACCAAGGCAAAACTTGACAAAACCCACGGACATCCGCGGAAACCCTCACAAAACTTTAGAGAAATTCAAGGAAAACCTCCGGAAAGATCAAAAACTGCACGAAATCCCACGGAAACCCTCACGAAACCCTTGAGGAACCTACCAAAACCATCCAATAGGTTTTAACACATGCACGAAATCTAAGGAAACCCACGGAAACCCCCAGAAACCCCGCGGAAACCCTCGCGAAACTGTAGGAAACCCAGGGAAACCCTCCAGAAGCTTAACAAACATGAACGGAAACCCTGCGGAAACCCCTTTATCAGGACTGGATTCACCCTTTGGCAATTTACAAAGTTATTAAAGGACAGGTGCAGGAAACCAGCCACCCAATCACCGCACGCCAATGTCAGTATTATACTACCGGTCGTCCCCTAAAGGGTGAAGGACGCAAGAGGTGTTCTTCTGCTTCTGGCGAGGACTCGAGGACCTCTGTCAACCGGAGCGCCGAAGCTGGGGCATGCCTGCCATACGAATCAATGGTCGCTGACCGTCTAAGAAGCACTTCGCGCCTTCAGGCAGAACGTCAAGGTACACATTGGTCTTTCACCAATCGGGTTCAGAAAAAGGAATACAGTCTACGTCTGCCTGGCTTCACCGTCCACGTCACAACTTGCTATAGAACAAGACTGACTTCCTGCCTCAGGGTTCATGTCAGACTCAACCCAAGGACCTGACTGAAGGCATGACTGGTTTCTTGCACCCAAAGCTTTGACCCCGCGCATGGCTGTTGCTACAACCATACACAGCTAGGCCACCAAGCAGCGCACGGATGAGCTTGAACACCTCCGGCCGCGCACCGGCCGGCCGCGCCTGCGCCCCGCAACGAATGTGAAGCCTCTCGCATCGCCAAAAATCGGCCTTGAAGACCTCGGCAACCTCCTCCACTGAGTACTTTGCTGAGCGAGTTGCGAAGGGCTTGCGACACCTTGGAAGCACAAACATGGACCCTACGGACTATGTCTGGGCACTTTTTTCGGCCAACAAATCAGGCTCCGACGTGGCAGACATGGCGCAAGTACGCTAGCTGTGGCCTAGGAGCTGCTTGAGGCAAGAGAGCGCTCAGCGAGCAGCGGCTCAGATGCAATCTGTTGAAGACACATGGCCCGTAGGCGCAAAAATTAGCAAAAGTCTCTGAGAGTCTTGCAGATCTCAAGGCATCTTGAAAAAACAATCCGGCACAAAATCCAGCAAAACAGGTCTACGTGCAAACAAAAGCAAAAGTACATTGCAAAAATAGCAAACAAACGCAAAACAACGCAAATCTCCGAAATCTCCTGTAAACAAGGAACAACATTTAGGGCTGCTAAACACAAGCTAAAAGACAACCGCATGAAAGTGGCCTCCACAGTTGCAGCTCCCTTTCTGCTGCAGCATTACAAAAGCAAGCAGCTGCTTCGGACAAGCCCCTGATCCCCAAGCTTATGTTCTGCACGCTGCTCCCCAAGGTTCCTGGAACAAGGGCAGGCGCAGGCACGCTGACGAGACCCAGCTGCGTGAGCCCAGGGCTCAAACTTGCGACCCCAAAAATGGGGCCGTCTCGCGGCCCCAAAAATGGGGCCACGAAATGCACCCAGCTTCCCTTATTATAATGTGTAAATACATGAAAAGGCTGGAACTGCGACCCCAAAATTGGGGCCGCCTGGCGGCCCCAATTTTGGTGTCGCTAAATCTGCATTTTTCGAGCCCCTGCGCTCCCCAGATTGCGACGCTACAGCAACTCTGACCCACAGGCAAGCTCCTAGCGTGGAGAATTTTTTTTTAAAGAACAACGACCCTCCACAGGCAGCTTTCTTGCGGAAGTGATCAACATAATAGAAACGGGCACCGGGGAGGCCACGCACAAGCGGACGTGACTTTTGCACACAAAAGCGGACCCAGAATCTGGCCTCGGAACAATTTCCTGCGCAAAGACCCGGAGCACATATGGAAAACCTACTCGGACCTACTCCTGCGGAAAAATACAGCTGGGTTAGCCCCAGCGGTCACTTCTGATTCTCCCTGTGCCATCAGCATCCACCTCCACAACCTCACCTGGCAGCGCTGCAAAGCCGCACGACACACTGCGCCGCTTGCATCTTGCCTATCTGGACGAGCGCCGACCGCATCATGTGACAAATTCCAAAGCTTGAAGTAACGCTGAGGAAATCCATGGTGCCATGGAAGCTCATGGAAACCCTCGCTGAAGCTTCTGACATCTTTTTCCAAAGCCGCAAAGCATGAGAAAACCAATCGAAACCCCGCGGAGATTTTGCAGGAACCCTCACAAAGCTCCACTGGAAGCTTTAAAGACCTGCGCACGACCTATATAAGAAAACCCACAGAAACCCCGCGGAAACCCTCACACAGCCCTAAGAAACCCACGGAAACCCCTTCAAAGCTGTCAAAAACCATGGAAAACCCACGGTAACCTTCACAAGACATTAGAAAAACCTTCCGAGAGCTTCAAAAACCTACGCAAAATCTAACAAAACCCACTGAAACCCCGCAAACCTTAGAAAACCCCAGGGAAACCATCTGAAAGCTTTTAAAAAACCAAGGCAAAACTTGACAAAACCCACGGACATCCGCGGAAACCCTCACAAAACTTCAGAGAAATTCAAGGAAAACCTCCGGAAAGTTCAAAAACTGCGCGAAATCCCACGGAAACCCTCACGAAACCCTTGAGGAACCTACCAAAACCATCCAATAGGTTTTAACACATGCACGAAATCTAAGGAAACCCACGGAAACCCCCAGAAACCCCGCGGAAACCCTCGCGAAACTGTAGGGAAACCCAGGGAAACCCTCCAGAAGCTTAACAAACATGAACGGAAACCCTGCGGAAACCCCTTTATCAGGACTGGATTCACCCTTTGGCAATTTACAAAGTTATTAAAGGACAGGTGCAGGAAACCCGCCACCCAATCACCGCACGCCAATGTCAGTATTATACTACCGGTCGTCCCCTAAAGGGTGAAGGACGCAAGAGGTGTTCTTCTGCTTCTGGCGAGGACCTGTGTCAACCGGAGCGCCGAAGCTGGGGCATGCCTGCCATACGAATCAATGGTCGCTGACCGTCTAAGAAGCACTTCGCACCTTCAGGCAGAACGTCAAGGTACACATTGGTCTTTCACCAATCGGGTTCAGAAAAAGGAATACAGTCTACGTCTGCCTGGCTTCACCGTCCACGTCACAACTTGCTATAGAACAAGACTGACTTCCTGCCTCAGGGTTCATATCAGACTCAACCCAAGGACCTGACTGAAGGCATGACTGGTTTCTTGCACCCAAAGCTTTGACCCCGCGCATGGCTGTTGCTACAACCATACACTGCAGCTAGGCCACCAAGCAGCGCACGGATGAGCTTGGACACCTCCGGCCGCGCACCGGCCGGCCGCGCCTGCGCCCCGCAACGAATGTGAAGCCTCTCGCATCGCCAAAAATCGGCCTTGAAGACCTCGGCAACCTCCTCCACTGAGTACTTCGCTGAGCGAGTTGCGAAGGGCTTGCGACACCTTGGAAGCACAAACATGGACCCTACGGACTATGTCTGGGCACTTTTTTCGGCCAACAAATCAGGCTCCGACGTGGCAGACATGGCGCAAGTACGCTAGCTGTGGCCTAGGAGCTGCTTGAGGCAAGAGAGCGCTCAGCGAGCAGCGGCTCAGATGCAATCTGTTGAAGACACATGGCCCGTAGGCGCAAAAATTAGCAAAAGTCTCTGAGAGTCTTGCAGATCTCAAGGCATCTTGAAAAAACAATCCGGCACAAAATCCAGCAAAACAGGTCTACGTGCAAACAAAAGCAAAAGTACATTGCAAAAATAGCAAACAAACGCAAAACAACGCAAATCTCCGAAATCTCCTGTAAACAAGGAACAACATTTAGGGCTGCTAAACACAAGCTAAAAGACAACCGCATGAAAGTGGCCTCCACAGTTGCAGCTCCCTTTCTGCTGCAGCATTACAAAAGCAAGCAGCTGCTTCGGACAAGCCCCTGATCCCCAAGCTTATGTTCTGCACGCTGCTCCCCAAGGTTCCTGGAACAAGGGCAGGCGCAGGCACGCTGACGAGACCCAGCTGCGTGAGCCCAGGGCTCAAACTTGCGACCCCAAAAATGGGGCCGTCTCGCGGCCCCAAAAATGGGGCCACGAAATGCACCCAGCTTCCCTTATTATAATGTGTAAATACATGAAAAGGCTGGAACTGCGACCCCAAAATTGGGGCCGCCTGGCGGCCCCAATTTTGGTGTCGCTAAATCTGCATTTTTCGAGCCCCTGCGCTCCCCAGATTGCGACGCTACAGCAACTCTGACCCACAGGCAAGCTCCTAGCGTGGAGAATTTTTTTTTTTTAAGAACAACGACCCCCCACAGGCAGCTTTCTTGCGGAAGTGATCAACATAATAGAAACGGGCACCGGGGAGGCCACGCACAAGCGGACGTGACTTTTGCACACAAAAGCGGACCCAGAATCTGGCCTCGGAACAATTTCCTGCGCAAAGACCCGGAGCACATATGGAAAACCTACTCCTGCGGAAAAATACAGCTGGGTTAGCCCCAGCGGCTCCTGGCTGCCTGGCCGCGTCACTTCTGATTCTCCCTGCCATCAGCATCCACCTCCACAACCTCACCTGGCAGCGCTGCAAAGACACACTGCGCCGCTTGCATCTTGCCTATCTGGACGAGCGCCGACCGCATCATGTGACAAGTTCCAAAGCTTGAAGTAACGCTGAGGAAATCCATGGTGCCATGGAAGCTCATGGAAACCCTCGCTGAAGCTTCTGACATCTTTTTCCAAAGCCGCGCAAAGCATGAGAAAACCAATCGAAACCCCGCGGAGATTTTGCAGGAACCCTCACAAAGCTCCACTGGAAGCTTTAAAGACCTGCGCGCGACCTATATAAGAAAACCCACAGAAACCCCGCGGAAACCCTCACACAGCCCTAAGAAACCCACGGAAACCCCTTCAAAGCTGTCAAAAAACATGGAAAACCCACGGTAACCTTCACAAGACATTAGAAAAACCTTCCGAGAGCTTCAAAAACCTACGCAAAATCTAACAAAACCCACTGAAACCCCGCAAACCTTAGCTGTTAAAAAAACCTAGGCAAAACTTGACAAAACCCACGGACATCTGCGGAAACCCTCACAAAACTTCAGAGAAATTCAAGGAAAACCTCCGGAAAGTTCAAAAACTGCGCGAAATCCCACGGAAACCCTCACGAAACCCTTGAGGAACCTACCAAAACCATCCAATAGGTTTTAACACACGCACGAAATCTAAGGAAACCCACGGAAACCCCCAGAAACCCCGCGGAAACCCTCGCGAAACTGTAGGGAAACCCAGGGAAACCCTCCAGAAGCTTAACAAACATGAACGGAAACACTGCGGAAACCCCTTTATCAGGACTGGATTCACCCTTTGGCAATTTACAAAGTTATTA
This sequence comes from Symbiodinium natans, assembly GCA_905221605.1. Lineage (NCBI taxonomy): Eukaryota > Dinophyceae > Suessiales > Symbiodiniaceae > Symbiodinium > Symbiodinium natans. The sequence goes on from CAJNDS010002332.1 coordinate 146,080, forward strand.
AAGGACAGGTGCAGGAAACCCGCCACCCAATCACCGCACGCCAATGTCAGTATTATACTACCGGTCGTCCCCTAGAGGGTGAAGGACGCAAGAGGTGTTCTTCTGCTTCTGGCGAGGACCTCTGTCAACCGGAGCGCCGAAGCTGGGGCATGCCTGCCATACGAATCAATGGTCGCTGACCGTCTAAGAAGCACTTCGCGCCTTCAGGCAGAACGTCAAGGTACACATTGGTCTTTCACCAATCGGGTTCAGAAAAAGGAATACAGTCTACGTCTGCCTGGCTTCACCGTCAACGTCACAACTTGCTATAGAACAAGACTGACTTCCTGCCTCAGGGTTCATGTCAGACTCAACCCAAGGACCTGACTGAAGGCATGACTGGTTTCTTGCACCCAAAGCTTTGACCCCGCGCATGGCTGTTGCTACAACCATACACTGCAGCTAGGCCACCAAGCAGCGCACGGATGAGCTTGGACACCTCCGGCCGCGCACCGGCCGGCCGCGCCTGCGCCCCGCAACGAATGTGAAGCCTCTCGCATCGCCAAAAATCGGCCTTGAAGACCTCGGCAACCTCCTCCACTGAGTACTTCGCTGAGCGAGTTGCGAAGGCTTGCGACACCTTGGAAGCACAAACATGGACCCTACGGACTATGTCTGGGCACTTTTTTCGGCCAACAAATCAGGCTCCGACGTGGCAGACATGGCGCAAGTACGCTAGCTGTGGCCTAGGAGCTGCTTGAGGCAAGAGAGCGCTCAGCGAGCAGCGGCTCAGATGCAATCTGTTGAAGACACATGGCCCGTAGGCGCAAAAATTAGCAAAAGTCTCTGAGAGTCTTGCAGATCTCAAGGCATCTTGAAAAAAACAATCCGGCACAAAATCCAGCAAAACAGGTCTACGTGCAAACAAAAGCAAAAGTACATTGCAAAAGTAGCAAACAAACGCAAAACAACGCAAATCTCCGAAATCTCCTGTAAACAAGGAACAACATTTAGGGCTGCTAAACACAAGCTAAAAGACAACCGCATGAAAGTGGCCTCCACAGTTGCAGCTCCCTTTCTGCTGCAGCATTACAAAAGCAAGCAGCTGCTTCGGACAAGCCCCTGATCCCCAAGCTTATGTTCTGCACGCTGCTCCCCAAGGTTCCTGGAACAAGGGCAGGCGCAGGCACGCTGACGAGACCCAGCTGCGTGAGCCCAGGGCTCAAACTTGCGACCCCAAAAATGGGGCCGTCTCGCGGCCCCAAAAATGGGGCCACGAAATGCACCCAGCTTCCCTTATTATAATGTGTAAATACATGAAAAGGCTGGAACTGCGACCCCAAAATTGGGGCCGCCTGGCGGTCCTGGCTGCCTGGCCGCGTCACTTCTGATTCTCCCTGCCATCAGCATCCACCTCCACAACCTCACCTGGCAGCGCTGCAAAGACACACTGCGCCGCTTGCATCTTGCCGATCTGGACGAGCGCCGACCGCATCATGTGACAAGTTCCAAAGCTTAAAGTAACGCTGAGGAAATCCATGGTGCCATGGAAGCTCATGGAGACCCTCGCTGAAGCTTCTGACATCGATCCAAAGCCGCGCAAAGCATGATAAAACCAATCGAAACCCCGCGGAGATTTTGCAGGAACCCTCACAAAGCTCCATTGCTGTTTACTTGCAATTTGAGAGTCCCCCCAAAGCCCCCCACCCCCCCGGTACCCCCCATCCCCCACAAAAAGGCCTCTTCTGGCCCAGACCTCCATTCTGGGCTCGAAACCCTCGGTCTGGGCCAATGAGGGCTCATCTTGAGTGGTTCGAGGGGAGCAAAATTCGGTTTTTTGCTTTGGAATTTGTGCCTTGGTGATCGCGCCCCCTGTTGGCTCCTGCAGGTGGGCAGTGGGACTCCAGCAGAACCCTGCGCAGGAAATTGTCCGAGGTTTTTCCATTTTTGCTGAGCAACCCTGTGAACAACTCACTTTGTGGAGGGAGTGGACAAAAACAACGTGTTCAGAATTAATTGCAGTCATTCTCCCACCTCCCCCACAAACTCGTAAAATCCCACAATCCAATGCGTTTGGGGGTACTGTATTTTGGGTTCTTGGCTTTACACAAAGGGTTCGCCGGGGATGTTTTGAATCTGGGGCAAGTCTTTTATGAACTCTGGGATTTCCAACACCTTTAGAAGATAAACATCGGAGGTTTTGCAGAGTTTCACGTCATATTTCCGACCGGGTAGGTAGCTGCTCCTTTGCGCCATGGCAGCGTGAACCCCTCGGTCACGTGTCCACCGTCCTCATGGAGATCAGAAAGGCAATTCTTCTTCATGAGTGTAGTTTAAGTGAAGCCCTTCAAACCTTTTCAGCCTTTCGGAGCTTGCTGCATTGTCATCCTCAAATTGACCACAGTTACGTAATGACGCTTTTACTCCTCCATCACCCTCTTAAGATCAGGCAGCTGGTCTTGCGGCTCGACGGTTTGAAAGAGCTGCATCAGCTGTCCGAAAGCCTTGTAGCCGTTCTGCGATGGAACGCCCTCGGCCCTTGTAACTGCCCTTTCCACCTTTCCCTTCCAGTTCCGGACGAAGGTGCTGTGCATTATTGGCAAGTTCACTACGGACTATGTCTGGGCACTTTTTCGGCCAACAAATCTTCAGCCAGCAGTCTGGAGTCTGAAGGGGTTAGAATCGTATTGGCTTTGTCTGGAACCGAAGCTGTCCTCCAAGTAGCCTTCGGCCGAAGTGAAACTTTCCGCATCTTCGCCTTCCACCTTCGCCCCCCACCTTCGCCCGTCTTAGCTTCAGGGGCCAAAGTTTTTGTGCTGGCCTTCAGCTTCAGGTCGCACCTCAAAGCAGCGAACAGCTGCTCTTGTTCCGCCGGGTTTTGGGCGTATCTTCTGGAAAATTTTTAAAAATGTGCAACGGTGAAGGTCTATACAAGCTTGGACCCTTGGTGTGAAGCACTCTCCATGGCAATTTTTTCAAATTTTACAAAATGCAAGTTTCAGCACTTTTCAAGGTTTTTGGAGTTAATTTTCATTGTTTGCAGGCGTCGCTGCAGTAGTCTTAGCCGGAATTTACCCAGACGGAAATTTCTGAAAGCTGCATATTTTCAAAAATTTGGATTTTTGTGAAAACCATGAAAAATGTGTTTTTTTTTTCCTTTTGTTCAAAACTTTTTTGTTTGCTTCCATTTTTCCTGGCAAGATAGCATGGAGGAATTCCAAATGATTTTTTTTTAAACCAACCATTCCATTGGACGCCGCGTTTCTTGCAATGTTTTTTGAAAATTTTCAAAATTTTAAATTTTGATCCAAACCAAGCCGGTTGGCTTAGTTGCAAAAAGTTAGTAAGGCTTATTTTGTTTTCAGATCATTTTGTTAACAATGTTTCTTAAGGAAAAGTTGAAAAAAAACATTAATTGATGTTTTTAGAATTGTGCTCAAGCGATTTTGTTTCTGAACCAAGGCATTGCAAAATCAGTATTTACACTGCAGACTTTGAAATGCTTGAAAACCAGTGTTTCCTGTTTTAAATGTTTTTTTCATTTTTGGAAATTTTGAAAACAATCTGCTTTGATCAAGGCAACTTCGAAACCAGTGTTTTAAATGTTTTTCATGTTTGAAATTACAAAAATAATTTGCTTAACAGAGCATCTCCAATTTGCTCAAGTTTGGTGTTGCCTTGCATGTGTCAAGCCAGACAGCTGAAAAACACAGCCAAAGTTTTTTTGAGGTTATGTTTCTTTGCTGGTAGCTTTGTTCAGCCTTTGCAGGTGCAAACAGGAAAAAATGCACGTTAAGTCAAGCAGCAGAAAAAAAAATGGGCTGAGTTTGAAGTCTTGGCTTTCACGCGAACAGGGGAAACCGGTAGATGGGCTGCGACAACCGCAATTGCAGACCGCGACGGCGACGCGTGGGTGGTGGTGGCGGGCCGTGGACATGAGTCATGACTCAATGACTCATGACTCATGACTATGACATGACTCATGACTCATAACTCATGACTCCCATGTCTTTGCACTTTCGTTTGATGTTGGTTTGATGGTAGGTGCGCCGTCTCATCCCTCTTTGAATCTCATTGCTCTAGCTTACTGGGGCGCTGTTGCGTCGAAGAAGCAGTGGAGGAAAAAAATGACTCATGACTTCCACAAAATACATTCTGTTTTTTTTGAACGCCGCGTTTTTTCTAATGTTTTTTAAGATTTCCAATATGTTAAATTTTGATCCAAAGCAAGCCGGTTGGCTCAGTTTCAAAAAGTTAGTATGGATCATCTTGTTCATTTCGTTGACAATGTTTCTCAAACAAGGAAAAATTGAACAAAAATCAATTAACGTTTTTTTTTGATTTTGTTTTTCAGGCAAGTTTGTTCAGAGCGATTCTGTTTCTAAACAAGGCATTCCAAAATTGTTATTCATATTGCAGACTTTGAAATGCTTCGAAACCAGTTTTTTTCTCTGTGTTTTAAACGTTTTTTCATGTTTGAAATTTTAAAAACAATTTGCTTTAAAAAACGTAGCAAAAGAGCATCTCCAATTTGCATCTCAAGTATGGTGTGGCCTGCATGTGTCAAGCCAGGACAGCTGAAAAACACAGACCAAGTTCTTTGAAGTCCTGTTTCATTGCTGGTGGTTTTGTTTCAGCCTTTTCTGCAAACAGGAAAAAATGCACGTCAAGCCAAACAGCAGGAAAGAAAGATGGGCTGAGTTTGAAGTCTTGGCTGGATTCGACGCGAACAAAGCTGAAAGGAAACCAAGGCAGTTTTTCATTGTTCATGACCCGTGTTTGTGGCCGATGGGTTGCGGCGGCCGCAATGACTCACGTGACTGCCGTGACTGTGGCTGTGACTGTGACTGATTCATGGTTCCTGATTCATGATGATCTCATGACTCATGACTCATGACTCGTGGCTCATCATGATCTCATGTCATGAGTCATGACTGAATGAATGATTGATGACTGATGATTGATGATTCATACTTCACAATGCATAATGATTCATGATGCGATGCGATGATGCGATTATGATTGATGCCAATGCCAGGCAATGCGGCGGCAATGCCAGTAGGTAATGGGGCCATGTAATCCATGTGGCCCCCTGATTTGATGCCAAGCAGAGAGTGCTTCGCACCCCCATTTTGCCGTCAGGCAAAAAACCCAAGTCCAGGCTGCATCCAACACGAAGCTGCGGGCAAGACGAAGCGAGCTGATGCGGTTCAACTGGGGGCGGTTAAGGCTACAGGCAAAGACGCAGGTTGCCTTCTGATTACAGAGCTGGATTTTTGGTGCCTTAAACTGTTAGGCACCAATGGTCCAGCTGCTGCTTAGAAACTTTGTTCTAGCGTTTGCGCGCGCGGCCTGCGGCCATCTTGCCTAAGCTTTAGGGTTTTTTTGGAAAACACTACGCTGCGCACAGCGATGCCATCTGTGACCATGTGTTTTGCCACCACTTCTTGCAGCCTTAGCAGTGGGTCCCTTTCTTTTCTTTGCAGGTCAGGTTAACAGAACGCTGATTTCGCGGATGCTAAGACAGTTCGTGTTGTGCGAGGTCAAGTGCTGCTTCTCAGTTAAGGGGTGCAAGTCTCGTAATTGGCGAGAGGTGCACTGCTGCAAGTTTTGTAATTGCAAGAGTTGCGCGCAAGCTGTTGCATGAGGTTGTTATTGTGGACGTAGGAGAGGAAAGAGGGAAGAGTTTGTAAGCTTTGCTCTTGGAATTGTTTTTTCCTTCCAGCAACTTATCAAAGGAAACAAACAAGCCCGAAAGATCCCAAAGCTCCAACCTGAAGCACAGCTTGCTACACCAAGCCAAGAACCAGACGAGCCAGCGTCTGCAAAGGACTTTGCCATGGCTGCGCCGGGTGGTTGCCTGTCTGGGTATAATCGCAGGTCTTGGATGTAAGAGTGCCCGTGCCGGGTGGTTTCACCACCGTGGTCTACTTACAAGGAGTTCCTAAAGCAAGAAGGCCTTGCCATCAGCGACAAGCTGTCGAACGCTTCCCATTTACAAGAATGCAGACAAGCTGACGCGGTGGGCAAAAGAGACCGTGACAAAATGATGGACACACGCTTTCAACCCAACTTCCAGGAAGAGTTGAAGGTACAGTGGGAGCTGGTCGCCGAATGAGAAGTTCACCTTCGCAGTACTTCGCAGTGCAGCCGTCGGTCACTGCGGAGGACCCCACCATGACTCTGGAGGAAACTTACCTTAACGTCATGGTCTATGCCGACGTGAACGAGAAGGTGCGCCGTGTGTTCGCGTCGCGCTTCACGGACCCAGCAATCTTCACGGCGCCACGACCGTGATTTTGATCACGACACGGTGCAGATGTGCGCCGCTTGCCGAAAGATGTTCCGTAGTGACAGGGGCTCCGCCGGAGTCATGTTCTCCCTGGGCGATGTCGTGTTGCTCACTTCTGCCTGCGGATTGTGTGAAACTGTTGTCGGTGGCACCGTGAACTCCGATAAGTGTGTCCTCAAGCCATCCCTTGCTAAGGGCAGGATGTCCATCATCTCGCGCGCCATGGGCTCCAAGCTCGTGAAGATGGTGCGCAAAGCCGACAGCGGCTCAGAGACCATCGACGGGGAAGCTGGTCGGCGACAGACGAGGAGGTCTTGGCCTTGTCGGCGATGGCTGTGAAGATCGAGAGGCGCTATGGATGGCCCATGTACATCGAGTGGACCCGGAACGGAGGTAATGGGAAGCTGTACATTGTGCAGGCTCGTCCGGAGACAGTTGCCGCTCAGAATCACCAACAACGAGGAGCGCGGGGTGGGAGCCTGTGGTGCAGAAGGCCGGTGTTAGCTGCGTGCGTAAGTCATGAGTTGCGTGACTTGATCTGCCGCTCTGTCTCTGAGGCGGCTGCCATCACCAACTGCGGTGGCCGCACTTGCCACGCAGCCATCATGGCGCATAAGCTTGGCATCCCGGCCATCGTCGGTTGTGGAGATGCCACGGACAAGATCAAGGAGGGCGACGTTGTCACGGTGTTTTGTGCCGAGGGCGACACCGGGTACATCTACAAGTTCAAGAAGAACGCTTGAAGAATTTTACTGCCCGCGAAGCTACACGTGCTTGGTGGTTTAGGGTTTAAGGGTCTAAGGGTTTCGGGCCTCGGCATGGTTTAGGGTTTAGGGTCCAGGGCTTTTTGGGGTTTAAAACATCGGGAGCCCAAAAGCAGTATCCATACCAGAAGTACGTTGATGCGGGCAGCTATATGATACTTGTACGGCTGTGCGGGAGCAGTGCCTGCTGCATGTGAGGGAGTGAGGGAGTGAGTGAGCGAGGCTTATCTGCAACTTGCAGATTGTTTTCAGTCTTATGGAGGTCTTGGATGGCTGAGGCCCGTGCGTTTCTGCGATGCGACAAGAGGTTGCGCCTTGTCGTTGACATGTGTTGAGTTGACGCTTGCAAAGCTTGGAAATGATGCAATTGGAAGAAGATGGCGCTCCCTCTGCCACACATACCTGTGGCACGCCGATCAACCAGCTAAGCTGCTCACGCCCTCAATCTGTGAGAAGATGTGTGCTTGGAGTTTGTGTCGCATTGCGTATTCCCAGCCTCGAAATGCAGGCTAAACCTTAAACCTCCAAAATAAAGACATCCAAATAGGTAGTAGTTGCAAAATAGACCCCAAAGTATTCTCTACCACAAATTACCCTGAAAATCCCAAATACAAGCAACACCAAATCCCAAAAGTCTTGTCTTCCTACATCCTAAACCCCCTAACACCCAAAAAAAGAACAGATACCAAGTAGTCATATTCATAAATATATCCCCAAAATATTATGCCGGCGTAGACCCCAACAGTGAGGAGGGCCAGAAAAGGCCAAAGAAGGCCAGAAGAGCACCGACACTCCCGGGGACAAAAAGTACAAAAGTTCGTGGGGGCCGAATTCCCTTGGGGGTCAAAAGGACGCCAACCGTTGGGGGATTCGGCTTTGCACACGTGTGGAACTTTTCAAGCGTGTCGCAACCCCCCAAGCCACCGTTCAGGATCCGACTTACACGACTCGCAATGCCTATACGCCAGCTATACAACGGTCTGACGAGACATGAAAAGCCAGCTAAAAGCTCCGGAATATACGCCGAAACGAAGGCCCCGCCCCACCGCGTGCAAGCCAGCAGAGGCCGGAATTCACGGAAGCGTCGCGCGAAACCACAGTGGGAGCATCGAAACGCACCGGAATTCACGCGAAACCACAGCGGGAACATCGAAACGCACCGGATTTCGCGCGAAACCACAGCGGGAGCGTCGAAACCAAGGCCCCGCGAGGCCGGAATTCGCGCGAAACCATAGCGGGAACATCGAAACGCACCGGAATTCGCGCGAAACCACAGCGGGAGCGTCGAAAACAAGGACCCGTCCCACCGCGCGCGCCCTTGCGGTCGGCAACCTAAGTGGCCCTCCCAGAAGAGGCCTGAAGAGGCCAGAATTCGCGCGAAACCACAGTGGGAGCATCGAAACCAAGGCTCCGCGAGGCCGGAATTCGCGCGAAACCACAGCGGGAGCGTCGAAACCAAGGACCCGTCCCACCGCGCGAGGCCTGAAGAGGCCTGAAGAGGCCAGAATTCGCGCGAAACCACACCGGGAGCGTCGAAACCAAGGCCCCGCGAGGCCGGAATTCGCGCGAAACCACAGCGGGAGCGTCGAAACCAAGGACCCGTCCCACCGCGCGAGGCCTGAAGAGGCCACGCGAGGCCGGAATTCGTGCGAAACCACACCGGGAGCGTCGAAACCAAGGCCCCGCGAGGCCGGAATTCGCGCGAAACCACAGCGGGAGCGTCGAAACCAAGGACCCGTCCCACCGTGCGCGACGTTGCGGTCGGCAAGCGAAGTGGCCCTACCAGAAGAGGCCTGAAGAGGCCACGAGAGACCGGAATTCGCGCGAAACCACAGCGGGAGCATCGAAATGCAGCGGAATTCGCGCGAAACCACAGCGGGAGCATCGAAACGCAACGGAATTCGCGCGAAACCACAGCGGGAGCGTCGAAACCAAGGCCCCGTCCCACCGCCACGCGCGCTGTTGCGGTCAGCATCCAATTCCCTTTACTCTGAACGTAAGAACCCCATCGTGCAAGCACTGTTTGGGGAACAAATGCCCGGAAATATATAGGCAAATCCCACACAAAATATCCCAAAATCCCCAAAAATAAAATATGTCATAGACCCTAATGCATAACATCTAAAGTCCCCAACCTTGCCCGATGGACCGTAGATACAAAGAAAACTATTTTGACTATTAGAATGAGAGCGGGACGACCTCATTTACGACACTGACCTCTTCAAGTGCAAAGCACAGTCTCTTCGGCCATGCAGGTGCACGTGTCCGAGAGAAAGCTGAGCTGTGCAACATTGCAGAAACTTCCGCATTCAGGTTGAGAATGATGCGGAATTTGGGACTAAACCTGGTTGCATCGTGCGCCCGCACGTTCTTGATGTCTGGACAGGATGGAGGAACCACTGCAGTTATTTGCAGAAGTAAGTTCCAGTGTACAGATGCACTGACCTTCTGGCAAGCACAGCGGCCATAACTTTAGACAAGCCATGAGCAGTTCAGCCTAGCCAATTGTGTAGCATGTGTGGGGAGCCTGAAAGTGGTAATCACCAAGTCCACGTCCATAGCCTATCTCGCAGGATTCGGAGGTTTCCTAGCAGTTGGGGGATCTGAAGAATCGCTTCCAAAAAGAAATCCTCAAACATTGTGGAAGTTCACAGGCCATCAAATCATGAAGGCTTTCACATTTCCGGCTTTAGACCAAAAAAGTCCTCAACAACGGCAAGCATTTGAGCTATGACACTACAGACGTGCAGACAGCAATGGTTTGAGTTCACCAGGGTTGTTAAAGATCCGGCATTTACTTCGTCCTGAGCCGACAAGAGCCATGCCAGTGCCAATCAAGGTCGTTAAGATGGCGACGATGCTGGGTGTGGCAATTCTTGGAACGGTTTGTAGCCTGAGCTTTTGGGCCGACCTGATCTGCAATGAGCCGATACGGCCGTCCAAGCCGTTGATGCCGTCCGTGCCGTCAGCTTCGGAGCTTTCAGGCATAGTGGATCACATCGGGAGTCCTCGAAAATATTTCGTTGGATTGTGCAACCGGAGCTACACAATTCCAGAGGTGTACGATGCTTTTGCAGCTCATTCAGTTGAGTGGTCGATTTTGGGGAAGACTGATCCTTGGTGGAGTGTCATTTCTGTCCCTGATTTAAAAGGAAAGGTGGACCTTCCGAAGGAACAGAAACAGCACTTTTACGCATCTGGAAGGTTTGATCGTGACAGGATTCTTCGAGATGTACGAGCAAATGGGAGCAGGCCATTGGACAATGCTTCCATTTCAGTGTTGGATTTTGGCTGTGGGGTCGGGCGCTTGGGAATGGCCTTCGCATGGAAATTTGCGGACGTGACCTGCGTGGACCAAAGCGTCTTTCATCTGCAAATCGCACAGAAAGAGTGGCAGATTCAGAACAAGCGCGCGAAAGACGACCGCACTCCGAAGGGGCAGCTCAATCTGAAGGTGTCTGGGCCCGATTTGCTTGCTGCTGTGGCTGGGAAAAGGTTCGACTTTGTGTATTCGATGATTGTTTTTCAACATATGATTCCACCTCTGCAAATTGTCTACTTGGAGCAAATGTGTGACATATTGAAACCTGGAGGGCAAGGATGGGTTCACATTCCCACCATGATACCGGTGGGCTTGGCATTGACACCTTGTGACGTGCGCCGCTCCATGAGAACAGGAGGAATCCAAATGTATAATACTCCGAAGGATCTTCTCGAAGGAAGTTTCAGATCACGAGGCTGCAATGTCACAGTGCTTGAACGAGGCAATGCCTATATCAATCCGGGCAGTACTGCGGGCATCATCTTCTTCAATAAGTAGAACCGCATCAGTACATGTCTTTCATGAGTTGGCCGACCAAGGGTCTGGTCTTTCTGGTTTGGTCTGCTCACCAGGCTGGTGAACAACCTGTGAGTTGGAGGTTCTTGGACACCCGGTCCCAAAGGGACGCAGTTTCCCCTAATTCAACACGGTTTAGGATATCCCGCCGGGCACACACGCTCACTGAGACAGAGCAAGCAGGATGCCGGAAAGTGTGGTTCAAAGATGAGACAGGGGTTCAGGGTTTCGAGGTTGGGGTTGAGGGGTTGAGGGTTTGGGGTTTCCACTTTCCACACAAGCCATACACACCCGAAAGTGCTATCTCTTGTCCTAACAGGCTGAAACTACATGCTCCATAGCAAGGTAGCATTGCAATAGCGCTTGTGAGCTCACCCGCCTCACCTCTACCTGCTCAGCCTCCGGTACAGGGTTTAGGGGTATTTTGCGGTGGTGAGCATGCTGAGGGTAGGGATGAGAGGTTATAGGGCTTATAGATAGCCTCGAGTTTAGGAACGTTTGTGCTCGGAGGACGGGGGACTACGTCTTTTTGTTAGGGTTTAGGGCTGAGGGGTTTAGGGCATAGGAAATGGGAACGAACCGATTGGGATTGGGGAGATACGTGCTTTAGGCAGGGCCGTTGGTCATAACAAGAGCAGCGTTCATCGAACAAATTCTCTTAGTTGGTTGGAAGCAGTGCTTTCAGTTGAGGGCCTTGCGTTGTGGCTGGTGCTGAGCCATGTTGGGGCGGGATGACAGCACTGACAGCCCGCTAGGATCTGCCTCCAAAGTAGTCCCCTGTGATATGTAACGGCGTGGATGTCCAATAGCACAACTCCCGTTGATTCAGACTTCGTGGTCGGACCGTCTGCAACATGTAACATGAAACGATGGACCGCTCAGGGAAGACGCCAGGAGCAGCGCTGAACACAGGTGCAACAGCGAATCATGAGGAGGTGTTGCCTAGAGAATGCCAAACCCTACACCCTCAAGTGGCAAACGATGTAAACATTGCAACGGACTCAATATCTTTGGCAGATGCCAGAGCTAGACAAAGAGGTTCAACTCGTTCATGTTCCGGCTGGCGCGACTGTCGCAGCCACACGCGCAAGTGCCGAGCCAACAAATAGCTCAGCGCGCGGCATGAACCAACAACCCAAGCCTCAAGAAGAAGTGTTCAATGAACGCTGCTTTTGCTATGATCAGATTAGCCTCGGGCCATCCAATCAAATTTACAGATGACTGTGTCCGACTGACGACAAACGCTGCGCGGTTTCGGTTTTGCATTGGCGCTGCGTGCATCTTTGCTTTGGAACCCTTCGCCCGCGATGGCATAGCTTCCTATGCAGCCGGCCCTCTTTTAAGCGCCGTAGCTGCCTGACCCTTCAATTCTGCAACTGGTTTCGCACGACCACGTTCAGCCTGTAAATGCTGCAAGATGACAGTCGTTAACAAATACCCGGTATTGAAAAGGCACCAGACAGCACCCAAAGGCCACGTCCCGAAGGTGAGGATTGTAGTCCGCTTTCTTGTGTTATTGATGACATCATTGCGCTTAGTTGTTCTTCATCTTCATCTTCATCATTCCTACTTGCAGGCCACGGTGGGGGGTGGAGGAGGCGGTGGAGGGGCCGCAAGGCTACAGCAAGGGTGCCAGGGTGGAGGTGGGGCGATCTTCGGCTGCGCGGGACCCGTTCCAGGCAAGAAACATCGGAGAACAAAAGCAAAAGGGACGCGGGGCATCAGGCATCAACCTGGGGGCTTCCGAGAGCGGGACTAGGTGGTACCTGAGAATGCTCCCCAAACTCCTACGACCCGAGGCCTCGCCGGACACTTGCATTCTCAACTATTGCTCGTCAGGCCAGTGGGGACCTTGACATCCGAAGATCCACTGCAGCAACTTACCTCGCAACTTGCATGGTCCTGTTCCAGGAGCTCTTCGAATACGTACAAAATGTAAAAGCGCGTGATGACGCATGTCTCTGGGGATATTAGGTCCGCCATGTGGAGGAGTGCCCGAGTGCTTCCAGCTGTTGCACGGACACACCATCAATGTGGCATCCACTCGCTGGAAGCTTGTTACAAGTGCGTGAAATGCAACAAAGGTTTGGCGCGTCCCTGCTTGTTGAAAAAACCTTAGGCGCCTCACGAAAACTTGTGAACTGATTGCAGACTACTTCGCGCCGACCATGGCCGCAGTCACAAAGATGCTGTTCTGGGCGTCCAATGATCTGCCCTGCAGGGCTTCTGCATCCCGCGTCGCGCAGACCTGTTTCACTGACATCGCCTAAAATCCGGGTGTCCTGTGGGTCATCATACGCATACCCCATACCCTAGTCTGCGTTTCCCCTTGCAGCCCTGCAAGTGTCGGCCTGAAGCCTCCGCAGGGGGGCCTTTATGAAGCGGCCCCCCCCCCCAAACAGTAAGACTCCCCTTGTAATAGTCAGGGAGCCTCCCAATAAGTACCCCCCGAATTTCGGAAACCCCGATTTCGCGGTTCTTCGGCTCAAGGAAGCTTTTCGGGCGTCCTTCTAAAAGTCTGGAGAGCCGGGAGCCGCAGGTCACCGGGTTCCGTCGGCAACGTGGCAACGCGTTGGCTCTTTGAACCGCCAGCTTGCCACAAGAACTTGCGCAGGAGGTCACAGTGGGCGATTAGATCTTGGGCCATTGCTTTTTGATTCAGAGTTGGTCCGAAAGGTATGACAGGTATGAAACATGTAATTCTCAGCAAGGCTGCGCACTTGAAGCCACCATCATATCCTAGACACAAGGCAGAAGAAACCTTAAGGCCATTGCAAGCTCATGCAGACGGTGGGACCCCAAACTCCAACCACCGAAAACTAGCAAGAACGGACACCCCGAGGCACGATGTCCAACAACGAAATGTTCGATTGGAAGAGAAGCTTGCAGCCAGCCGGGGTCCCAAATGGTTGAGTTCAGGGCTTGGGGGTTTAGAGATGCCGGGGCCCCAACCCCAGAATGTGTTATTTTTCGACCCGGGGTTCAAGGGCTTCAAGGGCAAGCATCAAGCCTTTGACGCCCCGAGACTTGTTTTCGGAAAGGAGATCACCACGAGACTTCCTCGCAAGGATCGTGCAATGTACCCTCTCACATGCTACCACCTGGGATCCCAGCTTCGAAAGCTGTCCTTGGCACATCGCACCTGCCTAAGTTGCCTAAGCTTTCCATGAGGTCCAGCGCAGCAGCTGGAACGAGCTCTTGGAAAAGGTGCCAGAGCCGAAGCAGACTCAAAGTCAGCTCCAAACCGTCATACTCACTTGTCATACCCGATCGTCTCCTCCCTGCTGCTGAAAACCCTTCAGGCCTACAAATGACCTCGAACTCAGGTGAACTCAGGCCTCCGAAAAGAGGGCACGTGACCAAGCCATGCCTAGAAATTCAATTAAGCGTTCGGGGGATTGCTCTTGTAAGGGACCTCCGAACCTCCTGGAGATGCTTTGCCTCCTCAAGTCGACAAAGCATGGACCTGACAGGTGCAGGTGAAAAACACCTTCATTCATTTCCTCCACGCCATCGACTCATCGGATGAGGAGTGTGGGCCGTCTCTGTTCAACTTATCTCCACCGTGTTGTACCTTTTTTCTCATTTTCCGAGGGTTGTTTTTGTCACAGTGCCAGGAGCCAGACGAGGAATTCATGTGGGGAGCCCAGTGTTGCAGATTCTGTTGCAACGAAAGAGCTTGGAGGTAAGGACTCAATGTTAAGGCTATAATGTCAGACTGTGGTTAGAGCGGTTCCTCTTGCACCCAGCCGTTTCCCCCAGTCCTTTGAGAATGCTGAGACATGCGCGGGAAGCCCTTCAAAGCCTTCGAGAAGCCCATCGAAGCCCCCAAACCTCAGCCCCAGAACGTTGAAATGCCGGAAGCCTGATCCGTTTGGCTCCGCGCGATTCAAGAGTCTGCAAAGTCCTGAAGTCCCAGCCGTGGTCCAGACGTTCGCGACCCCCCACAGCTCTCAGGCTTCCCTCGGCGCTTAGGAGGACGGCGTCCGATCCAGGAAAGTTTGTGGCACGCCTGCATTGTTTCTGAGAACCCTTTTGGAGTTTTGGGGGGCGGGTTTTGGGGAAGGACAGCTAGGTGCTCTTCCCCATGCTTGGTGTGTTGGTGGATTTTGAGCCAGCTCTGCACTCCTTCCTGATATCCCGGGTCTCCTCGACCGGCTGTCTCTTACCCTCTACCCCTAGAGCATTCCGCAGAGTCTCCCTGGAGTTAGGAGAGCGTTGCATGACAATCCCACAGCATTCCATCGAATACCCCTGGGCAAATGCAATCATTCCCACTTTGCATTTTGAGCAGACTCCCCCAAACATGAAACGAATAGGTTTTCTCCATATGCACGATTTGCAGACCACGTATCCATTACATTCAACCATTACAACATGAAGCCGTTTCTTTGAGGGAAGGGTTAGGGGCTTTAAGCCATTTAGCCCTGCAGGGGAAGCATTTCGATGGTGGATGATGGCTTAAGTAAGGTTTAGCTTCGTTCTGTAACTTTGATGGTTCCATTGTTCCATTGTGAGTAGGTCAGAGGAGCCCCACAGGCAGTTTGGAACATGTTCCGAGTCCCAAATCCCAAGCCCGAGCCCTGAATCTCAAGCTGTTCAACCATCCTAAGTGCCACCTTAATCCAGTCCCAAAAGCCCCGAACCCTGCAGCTGTTTGGATTTCGGGGAGCGGAGTTCAGGGATGATCTTCTTGAAGGTCCACGCCTGCCGAAGTTCGGGAGGCATATTTGTTTGCCTTGTAAGTTTGAAAGCATTTCAGGGTCGGGAGTGAGCATCCACGAGAGCGGCTCAGGCTCCCGCTGATGTTGGCGATGCCTCCACGAAGGCCTCATTGAGAGGACGAGTTAGCAGAAAAGAGAACACACCCCCTCTGGCCCCGTACTAAGCAACACGACTTGCCTTCCTCAAGCCCAACTCCAAGCCCGAATGACTCAAATGATTCTCCCATGTTCAGCAGCAGGGCAAAGGACTACCGGTCCAGGGGCCCGAAAGGTTCGGATTCTCGCACCAGGTTGCAAGTGAGGTGATGCGGCTATGAGATCCAACTCATCAAGTCTACTTAGCAATGGAGGCGGGTGGAGGAGAGTCCTCACGTAAGCGATGAGAGTCCTCACGTAAGCGATATCCATCGCGGTTCAGGGTTTCCTGGCACGGGATGCTCAGGGACTGGAAGTCTGAAACCCTGGAACCCCCAGCCGAATCCCTTGCACCGTAAGCGGCCTCAACTCCTTGAAGTCAGCGCTTGCAGGCTCCCTCCTCGCTCGCAAGCTCCACGCATGCCTCAGGCACGTTAGGGATTCCTGAGTACAGGTTTAGTGGCCTGCTCGGGCCTTTTTCTTGTGTGCCCAAGGCAGGCCAAACAGGCACTGGAGGTTTACGGAGGTTCAGGGTTCGGAAGAGTCCCTGCTGAGGAGGAATTGAGGGGCTTCACAGGCCGAGACCTCTTGAATGGATGAGGTCTCCTGAAATTGTCTAGAGAATTATGCATCTAGAGGTCGAAAAAAGGTTCAAGAGAGGGCCCTCAAGAACTCGAAGCCTTTTTAGGCATTGCATCCAAGCTTCCCCGGGCCGTGGGGTTGTGCTTTCACAATTACCACTGCAAGTTTTCAGTCTGTAGGAAGCTTTAAGAATTTGTTGCATAGTCATCATGCAGATCCTAAGCAGTCGCAACTTGCAGTCTGTCTTTGCAGATGGAGGTGCAGTCTCTGTGGCCTAGGGTCTTGGATCAAGGGGTCGCATGCCGGTGCGCCTTTGCCCCTTCCTCTCTACCAGCTTCTCAGTCTGCTCTCTTGTCCAGCCATGTCCAGCCATGTCCAGCCTCGCTGCATCGACTCTTTTTCGTCAGCTTTGGTTTTGCTGTGGTTTTCTTGGCTGCTGCCTACTTACCTCACCTTCTCTGCACAAACTCTGCGCAGGCGCCTGAATGATGTTTTAAAGGTTGGGACTCGCAACAGCCCGCGACACATTAAAGGTCTTTGGACCTACGGCCGTACATGGCCAACTGAGTAGCTTGCCGCTCCCTTTGTGCTCCTTCGTTACGCGGCAAGGCAGCATCCACAAGCAGCCACCGGGCACACTCAGAAAACTAGCTCGCCACGTTTCCCTACCGGTGTGTGGGGGTGGTGCAAGCTTTGGATTGCCCGATCCTGGCCAATTGCAATGATTTTTTGGGGTCTTCTGGAACGGGTGCATTCCACGCGTCGCTTCCCTGTGCAGAGGGCTGGATGTGAATTCTCAGCCGGTGCTTTCGCCAGAGCCACGAGAGCCCTGCGAGCTTTTCTTCGGGATGGTTGCAGGCATCGTGCAGTTGTCTAAACCAACACTTTGTCGCCTCCGAGACTGGGGTTAGGGCGGGGAGAAGGAAGGGGGGGGAAATGGTTGGGGAGGGTAGTCTTGATTCAGCCCTCGTCCGTCAGGTTACGTCACACCCGCTGATGGGACTGACGAGAGGCCGGTCGTTGGCAGAGGTCCTGGCTGGGGGGTTTTGCCATCGGTTTGAGGGGTTTGCCATCGATTTGAGTGCGGGTTTTCTTAGTACTTTACATGCTCCTGTGCGTGTTTTAGGTGTAGCTTTTGCAGGTTGGACCGTTTACGTTGTTGATCCTGACCTTCTTTGTGTGGACTCTACCTCCAATGCACAAAGTTCCAAAGTGAGGTAAAGCGACAAAGTTCTTATTTGACAAGAACTTGATTGCAGAATTGTGGTCCCTACACAGCTACTCGGCTTGCCATGCGCAGGCGCAATCACACACTGGGTCTTTGCCGACCCTGCGGTTACTTCATCATGAAGGAGCTGCGGATGTCCAGCTTGGTATTGGCGCTCCTTGTGCAGCCCTTGTGCAGCCCTTGTGCAGCCCTTGTGCAGCCTGCAGGAGGATGGCTGTCGGCGAGGCAGCGACTGTGACTACTGCCATTTGTGCACTGAGGAGGTGGGGGGGGGGCATCAGCCGACGTATGATGATGGAAGTTAGGTCGCAGCCTTTCATCAAGAGGTCCTCTGGTCAAGCCCGAGATCTGTAAAGGTGTCCCCATCCCAGGACTCCGAACCCTGAACAGCCCTGGGCTTGGAGCCTCACAGGACGTCAAAGCGCGCAAGAAGCGCAACAAGCACAAGGCTCGCTCGGAGAAGCGGGCCGCTGCGTGGGGCGGCCAAGGGATGGGGGAGGAGTGGGGAGGCTTCTTGTGGGTTCAAGTCATCTGGCCTGAGATGTTACGTGTGCACTCAGTCTGAAACAGAGGCCCCGGATCCCCAAGCACACCCCAAAAAACCCCAGATTCCTCAGCCTTTCGCTGGGCTCTCGTTTGCCTATCTTCCAGGCATCGGTTTTGGTTCTGCAGGACAGGGCCCGCTCAAGAGTCCCGAGTAAAGACTCATTACACAGCCACTCCACCCTGAACTTTTCCCTGAACGACTTGCGGACTTTCTGGACCCGGTTGTCAAGGTGCATCGCCAGAGCTGCGGCTCGTGCCCACGAACTCCTTCAGGACCGGGCCGCTGGGAGTTCGTTCGCATACTCTGAACTTGACGCCAACTGGCCCAGTGGTGCAAGGAGAGCGAGAGTCTGGACGAGCCGCACCCACAGCAGAAGGGCGGATCGTTTCGAGCTTCACGGTGCTTCCAGACAGCAAAGTTTGTCCAAGAGTTCGTGCGACAATTTACGAAGTTGAGGGCTGACATGCTGTTCTCAGGCCTGGGAATCTCAGTCTTGAGGCATGAAAGGCATGAAATCATGAGGTTGTCAGGAGGTGTGCATGTATACCGAACTTGTTACCGGATACTCTCAGGCGCCAATCCAAAATCTGAACCAGACCGGAAGTCCAACCCCTCAACCTAACACAACCACAAAAACCCCCCCAGAATTGTAAGATGTTTTGTTCCGAATCCGCCGAGAGCTCAGGCCGTAAGCCCTTGGCCAGACCTCACCACGAACTCTCCAGGTGGGGTTTGGGCTTTCTGCGTTCCGGAAGATCGGGTTCAGGGCACAAGCTTGGCGACGGTGATTGCAAGGAGGGGAGGGCTTCTCAACAAATAGGCTCGCCTGGCCTTTGGTGCACCTGCGCCGACACTTCTGATCGTCATGAAGTCATCTAATGTCACCTTTCTTTCTCCTTTTTGCTGCCTCTCAACTTCTTCATCCGTTCCATTCTGTTTCAGGCCTTTTCTGTCCCAGGCAGTGCACTGGGTCAGAACCATGTCTTTTTGGGCTCACGCTGGCTTATTGCAAGTCCTGGCTTACTGCAAGTCCTAGGGACCATGTAAGAGCAAGAGCCTTATTGAATCCAAAGCAAGCGTGGCGGCGCTCGTTTTCGAGCCACGAGGTGGAGTCTTTTTACAGGTTCCCAAACTTTCCCAAGGTTGCTAGAAGCTGGCAGCTTCAACCCCAACAAGTAAACCCGAAGCCCAACCCCAGCATACAACCCTCAGCCCGAAGCGCAAAAAGCGCAAAAAGAAACTCTCAAGATCCCATGTTCCTTCCGCCCAGCCTTGTTCGAGGCTTCTGGGGAGAGCTCGACTTAGGGTTCTCACCGCTGCCGCACGCAGAAGTCCATGGCAGTCCAGCGACTTGCCCCTTAGTTTCGCTTGACCGCCTCCCACCACCCCTCTGATGTTTTCAAGAGACGGCGCCTTCGGGTCTCGGTGAAGCCTCCGCGTTCCCCAGAGTTTTCGTGGAAGCCACGCATTCCGGTCATTTCTGAACATCCTCCAAGTCGATTCGAGAGGCGTAGGCGTTGCAGGCGAAGGTTTGGGGTTTGGGCATGTTAAGGTTTTTCGGCTGAATCCACCGCAGGTTTTTTGGAACATCTTGGACCCCTAAACCCGAAGCTGCAGGGGCGGGTTACGTAATGTGACGCAATGCGCGCCAGGCTTTCTTAAGTCGAGGAAAAGTCAGATACCGAAGTTTGTGCAGATGACTTGGAGGAGAGCCGCTCAGTGGCATCCGCGCCCTCGTACTGGTAGCTTTGTAGAGCTCTTGCTCTGTTCCAGCTCTCGCCACTCCCTGTAACGTAGTGATCCGTAGAGGGGCAGTTCAGTTCAGTTCAGTTCAGTGTAGTGTCGATAGTGGAGGTCAAATGAGTTAAATGCAGGGCCCAGCAACTTTGGGGGAAGAGCAACCCAAATGCTGACAGAGTGCGCGGGTAGTTCGAAGAGGAGTGGGCGCTTTAGTTGCAGAAGCTTGTGTGGAATGGCTGCTTTCTCTGACATGCAGACCGCGTTTTGCTTTTAAGAGTGAATGTAGACTCTGTCGACACTGATGTGGTGATGGGGCGGAGCCCAGCTTCTCGTATCTACTACTCATTTTTGTCAACAAAGATTTAGCAAGGGTGATGGTTGAAAAGGTTTGTGAAAGACATGGAAGGACCCTGAACGAATTTGCCAGGTTAGGTTGGCTCTAGATGGTTCCGAGGATCCGGGCAGGGCTTTTGAGAATTCAATTTCACCGGGCTGTTTCTATTTGAGAGAGGAACTCCGAGGAAGGATGATTGACAAGTCACGGTTGTGCCACTCCCTGCACGTTTTTGTTTGGGTGCTTGTCAAACCATGAGCCTGTCATTTCTCTGAGAAAGCTCCAGCTTGTGGATCAGCAGCACGTTTGCTGCCTGTAAGTGCATGACACCCAGGTCTCCAGGGCTCCGAGCCCCCTCAAGCTTGCAACTGCAACAATAACACCCGTCACGGTCTTCTGTTCAGCGTCTTGCGCTCACCGGATGCCCAGACCCTAATCGACCCCGCTCCCCAAGAGGTGCAAAACCTGATGCTGCGGCGCAACATGTGCGAGCCTTTCTTACTAAGAGACCCTATATTTTCTGCCCTAGAGAGACCTCAACACCCTGGAGGCCTCGATGCCAAGTTGCCACACTTAGTGAGAGTTAGATCTCCAAGCGATCCGCAGGATGTTGTTTTGTTCGATGTGGCAGCCTGTCATGGCTGCAGGGTTTTGGGCCCTAGGGTCTAGGGTGGCGTGGTATTCGTTGTAGCTGTTCAGGGGCCACATCGGTATCACTCCCAAAATAGCACGAGCTCTTAGACCACCCTTCCTCTTTAGACTTGAAGCATCAAAGCATCCGAGCCCGGGTCCTGCGCTCGCTTGGGGTTGTTTCCCCCACCTGAAGCTGAGATCTTCGGGTCCGGGGAGCTTTCGGCGGTGGGAGCAGCGCGGCGGATCCCAAACTAATCCTCAAAGATCCGAGCAGTGCCGTAAAAGGAAGTCCATGATTATCCATCGCAAAAAATCTTGACCTAGTTCCGCAGAGGTGAACCCTAGGTGATGCGCACGCCAAGCATGCAAGTACAAGCCATCCTCATTCACCCTATACTGCTTGCATTTGAAGCCCCGACTGCTGAATCCAAGCCCGAGATTCCAATGGCATCCCTGCGCCAGCTCGCATCTTGGGCATTGGCAACGTCTGACCCCGGAGGGGCAGTGGAAAACATCTTTCCGCCTTCAGCACCTGCGCAGTCTTCTGCGTAGGCTTGAGGTCTTGGTACCTTGCCTTGAACAGCCTTGCTGCCCTAATGCTACTGAGTACTGTAGGATCCAGAGTTTGGGAAAGCGAGCTTTCTGCTTCTATCTGCCGTAGCAGCGGGGGCCAAGTGAACCATGATTGCTTGTTACTTTCAGCCCCTCATGCGCCCCTCCACACTTAACGCGAAGAGCTACTTTGGCTCATCGCCCCCTCTCCTTACCTCATGTGGCATTGACCTCATCTTCGCTTTCGTTGGCCCTGATAGTGGTGAATATTGGGTTGGATCGGCGGCCTGCGTTCAAGGAGATACCTTGCACAAATGCCGGGAAAGGCTCACCATGTGCCCCCGGAGATTAATCACAATCTGCGCAGGTTGCAAAACAGCCGTCCCATTCTTGCCACTCCTTCCAAGAGATGCTGCCCATGGCTGCCCCGTAGCCGTAGCCTTCACGCCCCAAGTTTCGGGAACTGTGTGTGCCTGGAACCCTGAAGCCCGAGGCACACTGCAGGAACCCTCCATCATTTGAGGGAGGTGGCGCCTTTTCCAACTTTTTGAGACGGCATACCACGCCTGGCCCATGTCAGCACGTGGGCGCCTGCGTCTTTGGACCTTGGACCCTGTACTAGGCGGCCATCGGGATTTCGATTTCAGGCTGAAGGGTCTTCTAGAGTGCTTCGGGCCGACGGTTTGGGGAGTTCGAGTCGCAGTGAAGGGCCTTAGCAGAAAGGCCGAGAGGAACGTTCTGAAAGATGCAGCAGCCGGCCCGCGATTTGCATTTGGATGCATGAGCATGCTGAGTCTTATCTCCGAAGTCTGCGGCAACCCGGCAGAACTCGAATCCCTAAACTTCAAAGTAACACCCTTGCAACACTCTTATTTCTAAAGACCGCGCTCCAAGTCCTCGCCTCTGAACCCCTTAACTGAGAAAACTCCCTCGGGTTTTTAGGGGCCCCCAAACACTAGGATCCCCTCACAAAATAGTAGAAACACACAAAATACACTCAGGGGAGACAGGTGATACTGCTGATGCCAATAATGTGCCCCACATTTCGAAACCCCATACTGCCTGCATACAAATCACATTCGGCAGGCTCTGGATGAGCCCTGACTTTTCAGGTGGACTAGAACATGTTACCACAATATTATGTGTGTGTATGTATGTGTATATATATATATACATATTTTTTTTTTGAATATTTGTTGTTTTTCGTTGTTTGGGGTTCAAGGTTTGTTTCCTTCCTGCACAGCTGGATCTGATCTTAAAGCTTCCCTACAGTCCGACGTGGACTCCGGGTTCTGCTGCTTGCCTGGCCTTCGCGCGTTTCCGCGTGCATTTGTTGTCCTGGCAGCAGACTTGCTTGTCAGTGCTCTAAACGTGCATTGGCTGCTGTGGCTCTGTGCCTAAGCTCCTTCAGCCTTCATGCTGGCAATGTGCAACGACTGCAAGGGGTTTTGAGGGCACCAAGGGAATTACACTACGGCCTCACAGTATGACTTCGGCCCGGACCGGGGCGCAGCTGGACTGCTCGCAAGAAACACCTGTTCTCAAACCCACAACCAATCCATACCGATCCCCACACCCCAAGCCCCAAACAGACTTCCATCAAGGAAAGGCATCGCACCAGGCTATCTGAACACGAGGGAATCCTACGTCTTGTTGTTGGAGAGCGTGTTGGATGCATTTTTCAAAGGGAGCGAGTTTAGTTTATGGGGGTTCTCTCTCATGCTAAAAAAAGAGCTTCTGCTGATTCCATTGGGACGTCTTCGGCCTTCGGGGCTTGGCATCGAATTCGATGTTACAATGTTGGGTTCCCCAGAAGAGGCCTTGAGCCCTGAACCCGTGTTTTTTTTTTCGGATTCCTGAGCCCTTGCAGCCTGCTTCAAAGTCCTAGCCAGTAGCCGCAGCCTGCCTCTGCGCGATCTCCACTATCGTCCACAAGAAGTATGACGCCGACCTGAACTGCGCAGTGAAAACGACTCCGAGAGCCCGAGTTGTCCTCCTGCATGTGCCCTTTTCAATGGTATTTCATCCGCATCTGCAATCGAGGGAAAGTCCCTAAGCTTTCAGCCCCAAATCCCTACTGAAGTGAAGAAGGGGAGAGTCTCAAGCGTGTCCTACCGAAACCACAGCCCTGAAGAGTGTGAACTGCCAGGCTGTGCGGTCACCGGCGTCTCTGTGTTCATTCAGATTCCTAGCACGCCGAAATCAAGCCCCGGCATGGCCTGCAGGGTGGAGCCCTCCCGAACAGGGACCTCAAAACAGCAGCCAGCATGCAGGGCGCAAGGATTGCGCTTTAAGGAGACGAGCTCTCTGCTTCTGCTTTTGTGGCTCATTGGTGACCCTTTTGCTGAAGCAGGAGCCATGCAACACAGGGAACAAGGCATCCCGGAGTTCATCGAAGGTATCATACAGGGGTAGAAAGATACCAGCATGACTAGTGTAAGAACCAATATTCTTTTGATGTTACATAAGCTATATCTCAGGGACTCAGCAATGCAACAGCACAGTCATCTACTAAACTTAGAGCCCGCCAAGTGTGAAGCGGAGCTCAGACCGCAACCCAGATTCGTACTTTGACAGTCGCAGAGTGCACCCCGACACAACTTCTTCGGCAAGGGAAGATTAAGGTCAACAACGTCAGTGCTTGAACTTGGAAAGGGGCGGCTGTGCAGGTTTAAGGGCGCAGGGCCCGATTATCGGCTTGTTTTTTCACCCCGCCTGTATCGAGCCTCTGCGGCTCTGATCCGTGATGGAGCCGGAGTGCGGGGAGTACTTTTTGCTGAACTATCGCCGGGGGGCTCGGAGAATGGGTTCAGATTGGACGCTTGTGCCCAACTGACACGCGCCAGAGCGGAAGTGGTGGCGTTTTTGGCTTCGATGATGCCTTGTGGACCTCACCTTCAGCTAGTGCTCATGCGGAGGAGTTCACAGGGGTGTCATGTGGGCTCCCATTGAAGGGAGCCCCGCTCGATTTGAAAGAGGCTGCTGGTCTGGTGGTCGGGATTTCATGAGGGTTCGGGAAGCTTTCTTCCATTGCTGTTGGCAGCGGCAAAGGTCCAGCGCCCCTGCCCCTCAGCATCGAGAAGCTGCAGGGAAAGGCCCACGAGGCCCGGAGATTCGGGAAGCGTTTCGCGACCCTATTGCCTTGCATACAAAACGAAGAGTACGAGCGTGCAGTTTCATCCCAGGTCCACTGGGTGCTCCTAGCTCCCCTAGCTCCGGCCGTCGGCCGTAGGCCTTAGGCATTCTCTAATGATCTCTAATGCTACTGTATCGACGGCTCAACGTATCACCTGTGACCCAGAAAGGCCCCTGAATCCCAAACTGACACTTCAAGAGAGCATTGGAGGCCGCGACCGTGCTTCCGCCGCTACAGCGCCGACCCTGCGAGTCCACCACCTCCACCACCACTCCCGATGGCCCGATGGCCAAGACGAAGGGGATGCACATCACACCCGAAACCCCTAAACCCCTAAACTGCCCCAAGCCCTGCAAACCATAGCCCCTGAGCCGGAACCTCCAGCCTGGCAGGCAGTCCCAGAATGGGCTAACCCACCCTCAACTCCAGACTCTGATCACAACCCCAACCTGACAGACCCTGAGTCCCCACCCCGAGCCTTGATCCGAAGGGGCCCAACCCCACACTGCATCCCACGCTGCACACTTCGTCACTTCGTCACTTGGTCACTTGGTCACTTGGTCACTTCGTCACTTCGTCATAGGGCACCAACCCTGCAAACTCTTAGGAATGAGAAGCTTCAACTGGGGCTTGTTCGTTGAGGGCTTTTCTTGTGGACCCCCTTTTTCTTTGTTTCTTTTGGAAGGGACCCCACGAAAACACTAGTCCTGAGGGGCTGAACCCGAAAACCCTTGGACCCCTAAAATGCGAGGCTCCAGCGGCCTTTTCCGTCTCGCGCCGCCACCGCCACCGGTGAACCAGCGAGGGCCCGAAATCATTCGGAATCTTTGTAGGATTTCGATGGATTTGGGGTGGTTCAAGGCTTTCAAGGCTGCGCGGCTTCGGGAAGCTTAGGGCTTAGGGTTCGGCATTGTGGCATGTCCTGTTCTCCAGCTGGAAAATCCCAAGTGCATGGCCCATGGGGACTACGCCCAAAGGCTGAATCCCTTTGGGAGCCCTCAAGTGCGGAACTCCAAAGAAGCCCCTGAGCTGCCAACCCTAAGCCGTCTGAGCCCCCGCGCTGGCCTTTCACACCCTTGCCGGGGTGTGAATGAAGTGTGACTATCGTGGTGTGCATCAGCCTGGAACTCGAACCCTGACGCTCTACATGCCCTGTTCAAGGTTCAGCGTCGGCTCCAGGACAGCTCCAACCCTTGCAGCATGTGGCAGCTGATTTAGGGGCACCAGGGTTCCAAAATGTCCTTCAGACCTTCAACTCGGTACCCACTTCTGGGCAAATCGGGAAAGGTATGACATACCATAGACAGTGAAAAAATGTTTAGTAAACGATATACACTCTGTGTTGTATATTGCCTACTATATGGTATGTTGTCTAGAGGCTAGTAGGACTGGAAGGAATCCTCTGGCAACAGGACGCCGGCCGAGCAGGTTGTGAAGATCGAGACGCTCCAGGATTCTCAGCGATACGACACCTGTCGCATATGAAATTTGCAAAAGACTCTCACCGAGTGCAACAACATGCTTCAGGCTTCATGAACGAGAACAAGCAGTTTCATGTTATGCATGATAGATGTGTGTTCTATGAATTATTGTATTATGCCACTTGTATATTGTTGTTGGGTACCCGGGTATCACCCACTGCATTTTTGCAACATGCCTTGTTTGGGCACAAAAGTCTCCCAGAACTCATCAATCTTCAATATTCAGTTTCAGGACGAAAATTCAACAGTCTCCCCAGAATCTTTACTCTTCAGGCTTCAGTTTCAGGATTAAAAGTTCTTTGGAACCTTAAACTTAAAAACATGGATCTTGGGGGGAGTTAGCATGCATATTTATATAGACATATGTATACAAATATTTTCTATTTTTCATTGTATATTTCATGTTTTTTTGTTGCATTATGTTGTCTGTTCATTATGTTGTCTATTGCCATATTCGGTACTCTATATTCTTTATAACATTCAAGATTGAGTGCTTTGTACATGCGCTAATTTATGTCGTGTTATAGAAGCTCTCCCTCATTTCAAGCCTAGCGCCTGATGAACCCAAGTGGCTCTAATTCCCCCGGCCCTGGAGGAGGCCAAGCCCGCGAATTCCGTGCGCTCAAAGGCGGAGGATCCCGCAGCTTTGTGTTTTGCAGTCGGGGCATTGGCGCTTGGCGCTTGGCTTTGGGGGTGGCCCCTTCGGGGGCATCTTTGCCCGCAAACAGAACTCATGCATTCGTACAGGAGGTTGGGCGCTGTTGGCCCCCGCCAAACATCCTGCTGGAATTCTTCGCCCATGAAAATTTAAACGCTACGCGACCCGCCCCGGCCCAGCGCATCCACGTGAGCATGGTGATTCCGCAGCGCCCAAGTCGCTGGACCCCAAGCAATAAGGGTTGGGTTTAGGGTTTATGGTTTTTGGGTTTAGAGTTCAAGGTTCAAGGTTCAAGGTTCAGGGTTTAGACGGTGGGGGCAGAGGGGGGGAGGGGGCAGGGGGGGGGGGCAAGGGAGTGGGGGGGAGGGGCGGGGCAGGGGCGACAGAAGCAGGGGACGGGGCTGAACCGTCCGATTGCAGATCGTGGTCGCCTACAAAAGTTACTCGTACCCATTCCAGGCAAAAAAAGGGGGCCGACATGTGGCTTTGGGCTTGGGGGGGGGGTCACAACCTATACACCTTCGGCCCGAGGCCTCGGCGGATTTCCTCATTCTTGTTTCCTTTTTCCTCTTTCTGATGTCTATGAATATGGCGAGCCTGGAGCAGCAATGCAGCCTGAACTTCAGCTTGGCCATAAAGCTGCTCGCCCACCCTGTTGAAGCTCATACCATACTTGGGTAACATACCTGTATCGAAAGCCCGGCGATCGGCGAATACATCGCCGCGTCGACTTGGGCGAACCCCAAAAGCCACCTGCTTCCCCTCCATACTGTATGGCTCAAGCCATTTTGGACCGACCAGTTTGTCCGGATCGTGTCTCGCGCCCTGCCTTCGCTCCGTTTTCCATTCGTCACCATGGTGGCACGCGAGGGACAGCTTCACTACGAAGGCGCCGAGGATGCGGTTGAAGAAGTTCTCTTGTCGGAGGCTCCCGCTCATCCACCAAAAGGTTCCCGTTGGTACCTTGCCGGTATCAGCGTGGCCATGCTGGCCTTGGTGGGTTTGGCGGCGAAAGCTGCCTTTCCATCATCCCTCTCCTTCACCAAGTCCAAGAGCACGATCGGCCTGGACGAAGTGCAGCACTGGGAGGACATTCCGGGCATGGACCAGGTGATTCTCAAGGCGCAGAGCCTGAAGCATGACAAGCCCATGCGCAACCTCAACGACCTCTTCTATGATTCGCAGCCCGAGGAGCTGCCCTGGATCAGAACGGAGTGCGTCATCGACGTGGTTCAAGCAGCAGCATACCTCGACCAGGCCGTTGTCTTCCTCTACAAGGCCATCGACTACAACGGCCTTGAGTGCCCAGACAACTCGCCGGTGGGCTGCGCTGCCAGCGTTGCTGGCTTCATCACCTCCATCTCCTGGATTGCCTCGTACTTGTCCTTCGCAGCGAACGCCTGTGGGCAGGCAGTCAACTCCGGGGCACTTTGTGCTGGCGACTTCACCGCCCTCATGGCCAACTTCGGAGAGATCGCCACGGTGGGCGCCGCGGTGAAGGCGGACTGCGACTTCGGGAAGAACGTGGTCAGCATCCTCACGAATCCGGACCCCGTGAGCCCGCCTTGGGCGCAGTTCGTGCCAGGCGGCGCCGGACCCGAGGCGGAGAAGATCCTGGCGATCAAAGGCCACCAGGAGGCGAACCGCAACCGTGGCTTCGACATCGCACAGTGCGTGGCGGACGTGACCAATTCGGCCTCGTACATCGTGCGCGTCATCCTCCAGATCCGCACCGCGGCTTCGGCCTGCCCCGACCCGAAGGCCTGTGCCATCAACATCATGAACATCATCTCGTCCTTCGCCTGGATCTCGCAGTTCACGGCGCTCGCAGTGTCGGACTGCCAGGTCGGCGCTGACCAAAAGGCCGGGAGTATCGAAATTGTGCTCCGTCAAGTACAGATTCTAACGAGATGCAGTGATGATGGCGGCTTTCTGTTATGAGGGTTCGGCTCCTCTTGAGATGTGGCGTCTTTTCTCTTATGAGGGTCGCTCCTAAGATCTCCAGGCCTTGTGCACGGCCGACATCTCGGACATGGTCGCAGCGGTCACCAACGGCCCTGCCGCCGGCATCGCCTCCACCTCCGACTGCGCCGACCTTCCAGACCCATCCGCCGAGGAGATGCACCTCCCCATGGACTGAGGCGAAAGCCCAAGCGTCTGGGTTTTGCGAGGTCGACCCTGGTCTGGTTCAGCAGCACTCTAGCAGCTAGCAGCACTCTAGCAGCTCTAGCAATTTCGAGTTTGGGTCTATTTGGGTTTCAGCGCTGATTTGAGTTCAGGCGTTGACCGGGTGCAAAGAACCCATCGATGCTCCAGGCACCGTCATGTCGTCGCAAGCTTTGGCTTATCTTTTCGGGGCCACCTCGAGGCACTTCTGTTTGACCCCGCGAAGATGTTTGCGCGATGCTTTTAGAGTAAATTTTGCAGAGACTGGTATAGACTTTCCATGCGTTCCGGCTGCAGATGACATCCACGTTGCTTCTCGACATGGTAGGCAGCCGTGGGCGCGGCAACACATCTGCCATAGGCGTTGTGTCTTGCCATCCTAAAAATGTTGGGAGCTCTTTCCTGCTACAAGTAGTGGCAGGTGAAATCGTTGACTCTACAGAGACAGTGGGTTGGCATGCCTCGCCTGGATTGTCCGAGCGTGGGCGACTAAAACCGGGAAAGATTGCCTCAGCCCAAGATCCCTAGAAAACAACAAGCTTCATAGACCCTCACAACCTTTGGAGAAGAGCCTGGGACCTAAACACCAAAACCCTCTTAACAGCCATAGAAGCTGAAAAGCCGAAGTGTCCCCTTCGAAGCCGAAGACGCTCCCAAGACTTCCAAAGCCCAGGAGGAAGAGACTGCGGACTTCGGGCCTACGGGGGCCGTGTGCCTTGGCCTTCCTCGAAGCACTTCCTTCGTGTCAAGTGGTTTACCCTAGGAATCCCTGGGACTTCCGCGGATTGCAGAGCCGTGAAGGGTGGTGTGATGTGGCCTTCTTTTTGTTGCAGGAGGTGGCGCTGGTCACACTATAAGGCTGTTTTCGATTCCAGCATGACGTGTGCTCCACAGCGCCCCGAGGTTTGTGGATGATGAGGACTGCCGCGGTCAGTTTGTCAGGTTGTGCCACAGTCCTGTGGCCTGATCTGTCAAAAGAGCAACCTGGAAAATGCACAAACATCCCCCAAAGTTGTAGACTGTGAAAGAGCCAGAGAGCGAAGCCACCGAAGCGGAAATCTTAAGCCCGCCCCAGCGACTGAAGAAAACCCTTAGAAACCAGAAGCCCTGCAATGCGTATCGGGCTGCAGTGTGAGCTCTCTTGAAACAAATTGGCAGCCACATGGATGCGAAGCTGTCGATAGTGATGCGACACAGCTAGGGGAATGGCAAGGCAGAAGCTGTGCACGTAATCCTATACGCTTTCTTGCGGGAATGACGGCCTCAAAAGCCCCTCAAAGGCCACAAAACGAGTCGGCGAATCGCCAGGAGTCGCTTCTCGGTGCGGCGGCACCGGCGCAGCGAAAAGGCCTCAGCCTGGGAACAAGAGACCCAGACTCTGTCAGAGGAGAGCTAGTTTGTAATCAAGTTTGCTGTACACTTTGGATCAAGGATTCAGGCCGTAGAGCCTACGGCTGCAGGCTTTGTGCTTGCGGCGGTGAGAATCGACGCCAAAGAATGGCAAGAGGATCCAAACCCCGTGTGGGACTTCTCCTGCCAGTTCCTTCGTCGAATGACACGGAGTCCTCCTTGAACCTTCAAACGCCCTAAAAACGTGAAGCCCTCTTCATGAGAGACACAGGATCCTCCAGAAGCGGACCTCGCTAGCATTGTCAAAGGGGACAATTGTCCAAGATGTTTTCTCTCTCATTTTGTGTTCGTCCCCTTGGTCGCTCGTGATGACTTTTGCATCCGTGTTGGGGGTCCGGTAAATTTCAGGGTGTCGAGGCCTGGGCAAGTCGATGCAAGTCACCTTTCCACAGGCAAGCCGCGCCCGGCCGACCTCGACGACGATGCCGAGGCTTGTGGTGGGCTTCAGGCTTCAGTTGTGGGTGCAAAGGATATGGTCGGTTGGCTCGAGTTCAGGATTGGGGGCTTCGTGTGAGAGTTCTTGTGTTCTGGGTGAACTGCTTCGCCGTGTGCCTGCAAACTATAGCCTTCTGATTTCGGAGAAAGCCCCAAACCCGTGTAGCTGAATGCTGGGCAGTGCGACGCAGGCTGAGGATGCGATGGATCGGAAGTACAGTGTCCAGGCCAGAAGAGGGTAATCTCATTTTGGTGTCGAGTTAAAAAGAGACACATGTTGCAAATAGAGGCTCGGCAAGGAGCACCAGTTCCAGTTCCAGCAGACAGCACGCTAAACAGGGTGAGCTCCAGCCGGTGGCAGAGCTGGCTACAAGACGGACAATCGTAACTTCGACTTGTGTTGAGCTTCACTACGAACGAGAAACGATCAAGCCGAGTGGGGCCCCAGGGCCATCATCCAACTGTGAGTGCGATCCTGCGAAGACGGAGCCGTTCATTTCCCCCTGTGGCGAAGTTGCGCGCAAGCTCCGGCAGATCCCCCTTCGGAACTTCCCCTTCGCGGAATGTCCGGAATCATCCGCAATCGTCCGGAATCATCCGGAATCCTGGAAGGTTTGCTGAAGGATCGCCCTCTGAGGATCCTGTAGGGCTTAGTCACAGTCCTCGTATCCGTGTGCAGTTTACGGCGTCGCGACAGGAGCACTGCCAGGCTTTCCACCTGGTAGGAGGGTATCATCAATGACGCTCTCATTGCGCTCTCTTTGCGTTCTCTCTTCCTTTGCAACCGACAACAGCTGGACCTGGTCAGGGATTAGTTTAGCCTAAAGGCGATCTGGTCAGTGTGCTCTTTCCCATTGCACATAACGAGTTGGTGTCTTGGTATCTCCCGACACTTGCATTCCCTTCAAGTGAAGTTCGAACAAAGCCCTTTGCATCTATCACTCCATCATGGGAGGAAGTTTGTGTTTCCCAAGCAGATCAGATTTGAATTCGACCGAATTCGGTAGTTCGGCAGATTCCAAAGGCTCGCGGGGCCAATGGATACAGTGGGTAAAAGAGGTCAGGGATTAGTTCAGCCTAAAGGCGATCTGGTCAGGCAGACATTGAGTCTCCATGCAGATGCGCATCCGATAGTTTGCGCTAAGACAAAAAACAAGCTTACAGTCCCTGCCGTCAGATCCTCTTCCCCGCAAGCCTGCAGCCTCCTATGCAGGTCACGCCGCCGCATGAGGAGGAGTTAGGGTATTTTTGCTGTAGGAATGTTAGGGTAAGATGGGTAAGCTGTGTTGGGGTGCAGGGCAGATAGCTTTCTGCCGAAGCCCGAGTCTGGGTGATGCTCTAAGACTGCACTCGCAGCGTGCACGTTTACTCGAAGATGTCAGCATGGTGCGCAGTATCCTGAAAACCCAGGAGCACGCTGCCTGGCCTCCGCCGACGCCACTGCATGTGGCGAGCGAGGAGGATTGGGGGGCTGAGTGGTGGAGTGTTCGGGGTCCGGAGCAGTTTCAAGAAATCAAGGGCAAGGCAATAGGCTCGTTCTCTTCATGCCGTCCGGGCTTTTGCTCCATTTTGAGGTTTGGGCACTATCTCGCTTGACTTCATGGCGTATGTTATTAACTTTTTTGCGGGGGTGGAGGGGGTGGGGGCGTGGGGGGGGTGGGGGGTGGGGGGGTGGGGGAGGGGCTAGGAAGTTGTCCTGATGGGATGCTGCTTCCAGGTATGCATGGCATCATGCGAATCAAGAGGTAGCATGGGTGTAGCAGGTGTCCCACCAACTAGCTAGCACGTGATCTAACTTCGCACAAGGCTCCTCGAACTTCAGGGCACACTGTGCTGCTCCACTACGATACACGTCCGTGTTCATAGGGTAGTCGCCGGCTTCGAGCCCTAAGCCCTAAGCTCCCTGAAGGCCCATGAGGGCCCACGAAGACCCGAGGGTTCCATAGTCTTGTTCCCCAGGCCGTGGGTGATGCTGAGCCGCAGGACACGCGAGCATGAAGCCAGAGAAGCCCCAGCTCCCAAGACCCAACTTAGATGAAAACTCTATCAGAGTTCTATTTGCTCATACACATAAATTAGTACAAGTATGCAAGCTTGCGTCATAGTACATCGCCGGAGTTGCGTGAGACGGCAGTATGTTGTGCAAAAAATGAACACGCATACACAGATGTATGTGTATATGCAAATGTGCACATAAACGTATGAAAATTCACATACACATACATAGCAATATGTGTGTGTGTGTGTGTGTGTGCGTGTGTGCGCGTGTATCTATCTATCTATCTATCTATCCATATATATATATATATATATACATACATACATACATACATACATATACATGTATACTGTTAGTATGTATGCGCATTGCGTACATGCGTAAATACATATTCATATACATACACATGTATGTATATACACATGTATATCTACGTATATGTATATGTATATGTATATGTATATGTATATGTATGTGTATGTGTATGTGCATATGTATATGTATATGTATATGTATATGTAGATGTAGATGTAGATGTAGATGTAGATGTAGATGTATATGTATATGCATATGTACATGTATATGTATATGTATATGTATATGTATATGTATATGTATATGTATATGTATATATATATATATACCTGCGTGTACACACGCGTGACATTTGTATCTTGAGCCCGAGCAATTCAAATTCAAGCTTCGCAACCTTGGTCGTGGAAGGACGCCTGGCAGCCAGCCAAGGAAGTTTATGGGGAGGCGGACGAGGTTGAGGAGGAGCCAGCACAGGCCCATCTTACAAGCCCCTGAAGCCCTGAAAATTTCAGGGGTTTCGGATGTCGGGGTTTATGCGGGACTTCGGGGTGGCGGGTTCGATGGGATATCAGTTGCAGATCCTGCTTGGATTTCACAGGTTCCTACGACATGTGCGACTCCTGTGAACATCGCAATTAAAGAGCCCTCCTCTGATAAACGCGTATCCGGGTCCCGCAAAGCCTAGGCCCTTGAACCTAAAGTATTCGACTTGATGCCAAATCCCAACTCCCAAAGAATCATAGCACCCGCAAGAATGGGTGAGTGTTGCCCCTTTGGACAAATTCGTTGGTTCAGCACAGGTAAGCCAGCTAAGCCAAAGTGTAGGTCTCACGTACAAGAAGATGAAGAGAGACTCCGAACAACCTCGCGGAAACGGCATGATGGATTAGCAACTGCAACATGATTGATGGAGGTCGCACTGCAGGCCTCGACCCTACGACCCCACCACAAACTTCTCGCCACTGCAGAGGCGCAGGAGCCAGCGAAGGTCGCCTTCTCCGAGGCCGCGCGAAAGATTTCAAACAAAAAAATCTGCGGGTGCGGAGAGTGATTCGTGTGAGCTCAAGCCGCTTTCCGGGTTATCAGGGTTCTTGGATTTGGCATTCTTTTGGTGGTGGAGGTATGGGGTGCCAGAGAGGCGGGGGTGGGGGGGGTGGGTGGCTCTCGGGAGGGTCCCCTCGCTTGCGAGGCGGTCGAAGAACCACCTCCACCAGCTGTGGCAACCTTCGAGGCCTTGCGGGGATCTTTTCTTGGGTGTGGTTGGGTGTCGGCTTCATCTTTGACCTTCAAGGGTATCTGGCGGAAGGCACCTTCGTCTGGAGTGACACCTCTCAGTGATGGGAGGCAGTAACACTCACAGGTTCCCCAGGTGCGAAACTGGACTTGGCAACGGCCGTTCGATGTAGATCCATCACTTCGGGATATGCCGTTCACTCTAGGAAGAAGGAGACGTTTGTTGAAAGGCTGTGGGCACTTCGGCACGGTCACATCGGCACAGCATCCGAGCGGCGGTGCAAGCACTGCGGGGATCTTCCAGCGCTCGCATCATGTGACTCGTCCTTTCCCTGGACAGCCTGTCCTGGTTGGCCTCCGACAGCGGCGTCGAGCGGGTGATCACGATCAACAGTTCAGTGGCCGTGTATGCCCGCAAGCCGGTCGCCGTGCCCTTTTGCTCCCCTGGAGCAAAGTGGGGCGGGGGAATTGAGCAAAATTGAAACCCGAAGTGAATCCATATTGGGGCCCTCCAAGAACGTCTGGCAAGCACTCGCAAGCTTTGCCCAAACATCCCGAAGACCCCAGAAGCCCTGAAAGTCGGCCCCAGGAGTCGCACGAAGTGCTTCCTCCACCGCTGAAGGAGGTAGGGGGAGACGGGGTCACTGTAGCTTTGAAGGGGGGGAATTGTGGCTTTGTCGTTCGGCTTGAGGGAGCTTGGGTGTATGCGGGCGCCAGACCACACAACGATCCAAACTCCACACCGACGCCACCATTGAATAGCTCCAGGCTTGATACCGACACCCGTTTCGTGAATCGTCGGCCCGTTTGGGCGATGAACGGTTCAGGCTCCAAGATCGATTCCCCTTTCAAAACGGCTCCAGCTCCACATTGAACCCCTTGTGAACCCTCCCCCAAAAAATTCTGCACCCTCACAGGGCAAAGGCGTCACGCCGGGCCTGTCGTTGCCGGGACAAACCGCACTTGCGACTTTGCGGAGATTGGGGGTTCTTTCATTAATTTGGTGCAGCGGGACATGGTCTTGTTGAACAGTGTGCTGTGCTTAGCGCAGGCATCTTTTCCCAATTTAACCACAGGACAGGACGTATTCACCTTTTCATACAATATGTTAACCGCTAGCTGATGTTACAGCCAGCGGGGCCGGCGGGGGCGGCGGGGCCGGCGGGGCCAGCGGTCATTGCTTGTTGCTGTCACGATGGCTCGTGTGGTCTGGGAAGGGATGGCATTTATATTCCGCTAAGCGTCTGCTCCAATGGCGGTTGTAACAACTCAAAGTTCGCACCCCTAAGAGGCTTCAAGATGAACGAGTTTAGTTTAAGTTTAGGGCTTCGGTGCCTTCGAATTCCACGGCTGAGGTTGAGGGGTCTCCGTCGTCGGCTGCTTCGCTCGGAGCCCGGCGCTGCGCGGCGTCAGGGTGTGTAGGCGGTGTAGGCGGTGTAGGCTTACGTTGCAGGTCCAGGCAGCGTTATCTTGGGAATTCATTCTCCTGCAAGGGGTCGGATTGCCTGAGGCCGTGCGTTACGCCTGGACAAATGCAGAGCTTCCGCATCTGCGTGCCGGGATCGCCAGGGGGTCTGCGCAGCTTAAGCATCCCCAAGCCCTGAAGTTCAGGGCGGCCTCGGAGGTTTTGAAATGTTCTGGAGAGGTGCTTTTAGGTCCCGGCGAATTGCGGGTGAGTCTGCGGAGCTCTTCCCAGCCTCCACGAAGTGCCGTCAAAGGCATTTCCTGAGACCAAGAACCCGAAACCCACAAGCCTCCCAAGAACCAACGAAAACCCGACAAAAAACACCAAGGCCG
Source organism: Symbiodinium natans (assembly GCA_905221605.1). Classification (NCBI taxonomy): domain Eukaryota; class Dinophyceae; order Suessiales; family Symbiodiniaceae; genus Symbiodinium; species Symbiodinium natans. The sequence continues at coordinate 182,058 of CAJNDS010002332.1, forward strand.
CAGCCGTATCCTGGCGTCCAGCGCCGCGCCCATCTTTCCTCGGCGTCGGACTTTTTAATCCCTAAACACAGCTGAAGCTGTCTTGATTCCTAAGCCACACAACAGAGCTTCGAAGTCCACGGAAACCCTCAGCGCGTGGAGGGGGCTTTCCTTGCTTATCTGGGTTTGGGGTCTGTGGGGACCTGCCCATCGATCTAACTATTTGCCTATAGAAAGGTGCTTTCCTGTATCCTGAAACCCTAAACCCTAAAGCCCTAAACCATGTGAGGATACGCAAGTCGCCGAACCTGGATGACAAGCACAATCGCTTCCTCCAGGTCTGGGCTACAGACTCTGCTTTGTAAGACTGGTCCCCTTAACAGGCAAGTTCGTTCCTAACTGCAAAAGGGGATCCTAACGGAACCGCCGCCTTGTTATGCCACACGGATACGGAGCCAAACTCCAAACCCTGCCCGCTGCCTCTTCAGCGCCGACATCCCCTACCACCGCGCGTGGCCTTGCTGCTGCTCAGGGGAAGTCCCGCGCCGTTTTGGAAACAAGGCCACAGTCGTCGGGCACGCTGCGGGCAGCCTCGCTTCAGTGCTGGCCACCGTGGTCGCGTTGCCAGGCGACCGCATTCGCGAAGCGGTGCCACCAAGCCTCCGGCAGCAACAGCAGTCTCAGCTTGTTGAGGCTCTCCACGATCGCGTACAGCGTTTGCAAGAGCCGGAGCAGCCTCGATTGCTCTTCAAGGTGATGCCCCGCGTGCCGCTCAACCAGCTGGCGGCTGCGTCTAGGCCTGTTTTCGACGTCGGCCATTCTTTGACCGCAGCCGGTCCACCCTCTGCCACAGGCTTCGGTGAAAGCACGAACTGCAGTCCTGTTTCCAACCATAACCTCTAAAGCTCACAGGACGGAAAGTTCGTCACAGGCACAGCCGCAGCCTCAATCTTCCTCTGCATAGGGGACTTGCGGACGACCCCGAGCTGCGCTGTTTTTTTTCTTGCCGCTGAGCAAGAAGACATGACACGGATGTAGGCCAATGTTTAGGGCTTAGGGTGATGTGGAGCTGGGCTCTTCGCACCCTGTCATCTATCATGCAAGTTGTCATGCTGGAGTCCCATTGTACGCAGTATGGCGCAGTCAACACTTCTGCACGTCCGTGCAACAGGAGTGACGAAGTCATGTCTTCCGACGAATTCTCGAAATCTCTCAGGTCGACAAAGATGGGCAGTGGGTCAAGCTCAGCGGCAAGCATTTCTTGCCCGTGAAGGTCACTTGGATGCCACTTCCATTCGCTTACAGAAGGATTTCGGAGGGGCTCAGCTCAGAGAGGGCTCTTCACAGCCAGCTCACATGCACCAAACTGCTACCCTGACCCTGACGCAAACCACGTAGACTATCGTTGGCTATCGTAAGCCGAGCCGTGTTAACCTCTGAGGTTGGAGGCATCCAAGTGCTTCATCCTGTTGAAGCCCAGACCATTCAGGAGGTTGGGGGGTTGGGGGGTTGGGGGGTTAGGGGGTTGGGGATGGGGATGGGGATGGGGTGAAGGCTCAGAGATAAGAGGGGGAACTCAGCGGAGAAGTAGCATTAAGCCTTGCTGTAATAAGCACCCCCTCAGGATTTGTTGTGGGCCTGGGCCCCTTCTCTCTTGTTGCAGGCTTCTAGAACAGCTTTGCAGGTGGGGAAGCAGGTGGTTGCAAGTTCTGAGACAGTGTTGTTGAAGCGAACCATTCGCAGCCAAGCTTTCTCATTGTCTCTCTCTGTTACCATCCACACCACCTTACTACAGCAATAGTATAGATAGGGATTACGGTGCGGGACGGTGACCTTAACCCACAAGCTCAAAGACCCAAGCTGCTTGGCAAGGACGCTCCACAGGAACCGTCACCCAAGCCGGCAAGCGAGGACGGCCCTTTCGCAGAACCAGCATCCAATGCGGACTGGCACTCGCCCCTGAGCCCCAAACTCCCAGCCCTTAGCCTTCCAACCCTGAACTCTCATGAAGCTCACAAAGCCTTCCTACACAAGTCCTGCGTGCTAGCCATCTGCAACTCCAAGCCCTCAATGCTGCAACCCTGCAGGGTGTCAGTCGCAAGTCTGGGGTCCTTAGGTGTTCTGGCTTGAGGCTAGGGCGGCTGGGGCTGACTTGTCTTGCGGTTGAAGGCTTGGGCGCTGTATTCCGTTATGGCATGCTCGAACGTGGCCGGATGTTGTGCAAGACCTGAGGCCTTCCAAGCGGCGCATGCGCCACAAGCACTGAACAATCGCACTGGAGAAAGTACCACCCTAGACCTTTTCTCATGATCTGATGGCAAGAACGGTGTCAGATGGTTTCGCTATGACCACCATCCTTTTTGCGCGGAGAAAGGCGGGGCAAGTCTGAAGAGCCATATCCCGAGTGCCACGAAGGACGAGCCGCCACCGATTCGGCAAGCACCGGTGCAGATAGTGCCGGCGCCAGAGCCGGCAGGCTACTGGCCGTCGGGCCCTCGAAGTGTAGCCGTAGCTTTTCATGAGGGTGTGTCCGCACAGCCGCGAAGCCGGGGCCTATTCTCGCCTACTTCAAGCCCCCTAAGTTCCTGGGACTCTGCTGAGGTGGACTTGCTGTGCGCGCGCCTTAGTACTCGGGTGGAGACGGTGAGGCTCTTAGCCCCATAAGAGTCAGCTGTTCTCCGAACTGGGCTGTTGTCATTATCGTACCTTAATAAGCGGAGAGTCTCAGGGCCTAGGGCATGGTTTCGGTCTTGGGGGCAGCAAGGCTTCCATTGTGGGAGAACACTTTCGGTGCTTATGGGCGCCTCGCATGGAGGGTCCCATGAATTCGATTTCCCCAATGGCGCCAACAGAAAGAATGAAGCCCTCGGGCCCCATATCAGGCTGGAAGTGGGAGACGGCCACAGGGTAGTTGTAACAAGAACGTCCCAACGGAGAACCCAGCCTTCTCCCAATGAAGCTTTCCAAGACTGGGCCTGCGGTATCCTTGGCGGTCAACGAGTCCAATGATCTCCACGTGCACCCGCCGGACTGCTTGTGTTTTCGGGTGTGTTGAGTTCTGCCGAGCTTCGCTCTGCCGAGCCATGCTGAGTCCATATTCGGTTGGGTTTAGTATGAACCGCTCCTGGCACCGAACCGTTCAGGGTTTCCCGAATCGTCCCGAATCCGCGTCTGCTCCGCACCAAAGGCTTCAAAGCCCACGGCTCCGTGAGCTGTTTTCCATAAAGGCCGCAGCCCAGTAAATCTCGAGCTGTCGAACCTCACCACGACAGGCCAAAAAACACCCTCAAGCCCTGAGTTTCTACAGAGCCACGAAGAAGCCAATCCCCAAAGCCCCTCACCAAACATTCTTCCGACGCATATGGAGGTTTTTGAAGCCTTCCGGATAGTCTTGTTCCCCGAAGCACCGTCTCGAGGAGAGCGCGGCCGGTGGCGGGGAATCGGGGAGCTCCTCGACGTGGGATGTGTTGGACGTTCCATGGGATGTGTTGGACGGTGTTGTTTTTTTCATTTTTTTCCCTGCTTCCCCAGTTTGGAGTGCTGTGGAGTGCCATGCCCAGCTCCCCCCCGAGCCATCCCGAGTCCCAAGCCAGTCCCAAGCCCAAGGCAACCTCCTGACCCCCATCGTCGTCTCCAATGCCGTCGGCTGCTAAGCTCCGGGTTTAAGGTCTGGGGAGGTTCCTTTGCATGAAGCTCTGGTCTTCTGGCTCCTCTAAGGTCAAGCATTTTCTTTGAGCATTGCTTGTTTGCAGTCCTCAGTTCCAGACCCTACAATATCCTAAGCCGTAAACGCTCAACCCTAAGTGTGGAATCACGCCCGAAGCGACATTCTGAGAGCCAATCCACGAAGCCCCACGTCCCTGAATCTCAGAAGACGGTTGTAGTCACAGTAGCATCAGACAGGCGGATGAACCTTGTTAGTGTCTCCCACCCCAAACTTGAGAAAATTCGTCAGGCCGGATACGCCCGCCTTGGCCTCAAGTTGCTTCTGGGTTTACGAGTTACAAGTGTGGTTACAGCTTTCTGAGTGAATCTGTGCAGAATCAACTCGCTCAACGGTGTCGATGTATTTGTGGTCGTGGCCTAGCTGCTGCCTAACATGAGGCTATGTTTCTTGGCTTAAGTTGTTGTACAAGCCAACAAGTGGACCCTGTCTTCCGGCTGGTCTTGCTTAGCCTCATACAGCCTATTGCGGATTGATCGCCAGCCCGGGCAACTGCAATTTGCGCAGCAAACCACAGGAAAAGGCTATGCTGCCGGGCTGCACGGGCAAAGTTCGCACCTTTGAAGCATGCGTATCTTGACATGCCCCCGAGAAGCCTGAACCTCCACGGGCCAACGCAAAGCAGGGAGAGGACGACACATTCGCTCATGTAGCCAGGGGAACACGGTCAGAGATGCAGGTCCAAGGCAAGACAGGACAGGACACGACTCTCACGACAGACGCCCCCAGCAGACAGAGCAGCCCCAGAGGTCCCGCGGAAGACCGGCCTGTGGAGAGCTCAGTTGCCAGTCCAGCGCCTCAAAGTTGCAACCCTTCAGAGCCCCAGGCCATGTCCGCCTAAACCCCCTCATCCCATCCTTGGTTTTCCTCTCCGCCCAGAAGACGATGAGCGTCACTGGCTTCAAGAACCTCCGGATGCCGCCCGCAGAGGTGCCGAGCTCTGGGCTTCGAAGGGCCCGAAGCTTTGTCTTAACTGGGGTTTCGAGTTTATTGGCACCGTTAGGCAACCTGAAGATGATGGGAGAAACATCGGGGACCTCAAGTTGGGAAGTTGCACTGAGAAGGCCCCCCCCCTAAACCCAGACCCTAAACCTTGAACGAGGCCTTCAAGAAAACTCCTCCAAACGAACAACTCCAAACTGGCCTCAGGGTTTCGGCCCCGGGGTCTCCACGCTGCCCAGGCCGGGGCCCCCTATAGGGTTTAGGGCGCTTTCGGGTCATAGGAGTCATCGGGTCATAGGGGTTTCAGATGTCAGAGGCGGCTCACGGAGGCTGATGTGGACCCCCTAACCCATCAGTTTGTTGAGTGCCCTGCGCCCCATGCCGCCACTCCGACCGTGAACCACTCGACGAGGTGACCCTTAATGAGGACCTCAGCCATTTCAGCATCCTGTTCCGGTACCAAGTTCCTTGCTCTTTCCCTTACAGCAACGCAGCTTGGTACCTGCTTTCAGCAGCTCGCAAAGTGGCATAGTGCACTTGCGCTGCCATGCCACGAAAGAAGCGCCCCGCTGCTGCATCGACTGACGCAAAGCTCCGGCGAAGGATCGCCGAGCTCGAGCAAGACAACAGGTAGAGCTAACGTCAGGAAAGCTATCTCCTTGGAGCTTTGCGTGGTTGTGCTTTACGATTCTCTTGGTGGGCCACAAGTGGCCTCGAGGCCTTATCTGGTTGACATTTCAATAGTCAAAGGTACGCGCGCGCGCGCGCGCGCGCGCGCGCGCGCGGGGGGACCTCTCGTTTCGGTCACCTCCCGCCCCCTCCGCCCCGAGAAGTCAAATGCTAATTGAAGTTATTGCAGGCCCTCCCCCACGCCCATTCCCCCCTCCCCGTTTTTCAGGCTACATGTGGGTGCGGCTCAAAAGTCTAGGTATGTAACTGGCTCCCGGGCATCTTTCCGCGACATAGGGTTTGTAACAAAGCCGTTCTGCTTGCGACAAGCAGTCCGCGACAAACCTCCGCGACAAGCCTCCGCGACAAGCTTTTGCGACAAGCCCCTTCTTGGAACTGCATGGGTTTCGTATCTCTTTTTCAAGACAGCGCGAAACAGCCGCGACAAACCCCGCGACATACGTCTGAACCAAGTGGGCGCGACATACGTATGTAACACAGGCGGGTGGCGGGACACCGCGGCATACCCCTATTTAGAGCCACAGCCATGTGGGATTGAGACCGCGGGCAGTGCCCTTGCCTTCGACAAAAAAGGCATTGTCTAGCTTTCGTGGCCCTACTTTACTTTCCCCCAAGCTTGAATTTGCCTTTCCACGCAGGTATTTGTCTGTTACCGCCAAAGAGAAGATTATTGGGCTGTTCCCCGAGCTGTGTGTGGGACCACAGTGTGTGGTAGGCTCAGGGGCGCCGTCGCAGGATTTGGCCGCCTGTGACTGCCGGTGCCCGGAGGCGGACCAACCCACACGGCCCTGCTAGGCCTGGTGCTGCTGGCTGGTGCTGCCTACTACTTGGTGCCCTGCTGGGCCTGGTGCTGCTGGCTGGTGCTGCTTGGTACTTGGGTGCCCTGCTGGGCCTGGTGCTGCTGGCTGGTGCTACTTGCTATTGGGTGCCCTGCTGCTGGGCCTGGTGCTGCTGGCTTGGGTGCCCTACTGGGCCGGTGCTTGCTACTTGGGTGCCCTGCTGAGCCTGGTGCTGCTGGCTGGTGCTTGCGTGCTACTTGGGTGCCCTGGTGCTTGCGTGCTACTTGGGTGCCCTGGTGCTTGCGTGCCACTTGGGTGCCCTGCCGGGCCTGGTGCTGCTGGCTGGTGCCGCTTGCTAATCATTACTGTTTTCAACCTCCTCATCATCAGCGTGATCTTCCTCGTAGTGTTCCAAGATTCTTGGAATGTCTTTGCCAATCAAGTATATGCACCGTTTTTAATCGCCATTGCTTGTAGCGTGCTGGCAGCCGAAAGGTGAGTTGGGGTCCAGCTAGGAAATCGAGCTTTCAGACACTCCCAAGCGACTCTGGAAAAGACTGCCAAAAGGTGAGTTGGCCTAAAGCGTGCAGGGTCCAGCTGGTTGTGTTTTTTTGCGCCAAGGCGGCTTCGTAAACCCTACAGACTTTCGGCCAAAGTCCCTTTCTGTGGTTCAGCGCAGCGGTTCTGGTTTCCTTGTTGCAGCCCGGTACTAGTCAAACGAGGCCGCTACATTCTTGGCAGTTGCATGGCAACTGCCATTTTCGAGAATCAGCGCCGTTTTCGTGTGGTTTGTGCAGGACTTGAAAATTCATGAGGTTTCAAGCGTGCACCGGAAAGTCAGTTTGTGCAACATGAGGCAGCCACATTCCTCAGCTTCCGAGTGTCTTTCGACGGCTGAGCCCATACTGGCGCAGGCACATCTCAAACCCCATCGATCCTTTCTCCGACAGCCCATGTCTCAGCCAGTGCAGAGGGATTGTGGTCGAGATTTTCCGTGCACCTCGAGCGCCCACGTGTACGCGGGTTTTGGGGATTTGGGTCTGGGTCAGGTGTCGGGTTTAACATGAGGGCTTGTGAGCTTGTGATGTGGGAGTTCTTGTTGTGAGAAGATGGGCTGGGGTTTGAAGACTGAAGTCTGCAGGTTTCTGGCAGTTCGCAGCTCGTATCGAAAGTCATTCGGGCCTCTTGCTGGTACGATTCGAAATCTAGTTGCACCAGTTCAGGCTGCTTTGAGTCTTGCATCCACGTGCTTTGTTCGTCAATCTTCCACATGTGTAGCTGTTGACAGTTGGGAAGGGCGAAAGGATGTCTGCGCAGCATGCAGCAATAGTCTGAAACGGCTGAAAGCGCACCTCATACCCGTGCTAGCACCGAACTTCAGCAGTCCAAGCCAGTAGTTCTTTGTTATTTGGCCGTTCATCAGCTATAGTTTGCAGTGCAGTGGGTTGTTTCTCATCAACACGGTTTGCCAGGAAACGTTTTTCTGTGGAACTCCCGTTGAAAGCTTTCCTTACGCATGTCCCTACACTCATGGCGCGTTGAAGTCATGCTGAGGGTGACTTCCGCTGAGCCACCTTCAGCATTCTGAGCCGTAGGCCCCTGAAACCTGCAGGGTTTCGGGCTTAGGGGGCTGGACTTAGAAAGTCGCGGGGCGCAAACCTGGCCCTTCCTGCTAGGTTGCACTAGGTTCGGGAGAGCCCTGATAGGGGTTGTTCGTCTGTGCAAGGATGTGTCACTACTGCCTTTCCGTCACTACTCGCAAAAGGTTGGCGTGACACTTTGGACCAGCCCATGATGTAATTAGCCACCGGCCGGGCATATCACGCAGAGCTGGTTGGGGCCACGAGACGCGAGAAGTTATGGGAGTCCTCACCCCACCCACCCCCGAAACAACCATCTCCAGCTCGTCCGGGCGGAGAGTTTAGGGACAGGGCGACATCGTCAGTAAACTTTAGGGCTTCGTCTGGGACCCTCTTCAGATCCCCTCCCACCCCGAGACCTTGTACCCTTGTACCAATTTCTTTATCCTTCCACGCCTCGAGCGCCCTAAGAACGCCCCGGCCGTGCACCGATGCTCAACGGCATCCTCCCCTCGGCCGCTCGAGAAGTCCAAGGGGTTGCTCCCCAGACTCGACTCGTGACCTTCGGGGGCTTCTTTTTGGGTTCGGGCTGTTTGTTTGGGGCCTGTAACAGGCTGTAACATGTAGGGGGGGGGATTATGATTCTGAGATGTGTTGGGGGTAGTATAAAAGCTTCCCGGCAACCTTCACAGCTCCAAACATAGCCGTGCCCAAAAGCACCAGATGCAGTAGGCCATGGTTGTTTGGTTTACATTGTTTGGTTTAGGTACTTAGGTGTGAGCCTTGGCTACTCGAGTGCCGGCTTGCGCCAGCAATTGGCTCTTAGACGTTTCACACACTGATGTTGCCGGGCACTGGGGAGAGGGTCTGCTTGGGACTAAGTACCCTTACGAAAGCGGAAACCCGCCTCCATGTCCTGCCTCACGTGCCCAAGGGGCTCTCCTCCCAGGCCGGGCGATCTTGATTTCTTAGCCAGCGTCACGCGGAGAAACCTTGGGGAGAAACAGGCTGTGTCTTGAGACGGGGCTTCGTCGCTAGGGTTATCCTTTTCGCAGTGGCGCCATACCAAGATCATCCCATTATCATCAGTCATACCAATCAAATGCTTCGTGCTTCGTTGCTAAGCCAGGGTCGATGGGCGACAGGAGTGTAAAGATGCTTGAGGCGAGAGGACCTCTCATATGCTGCAGAGTTGTTGTGATCTTGTTCTGCTGCGTGCTGATGCTGCCACTGGAACGGTGTCCATGGGCGTAGCAACAGACATGACCTCCTTTTGGAGCACCTGCGGGCCTGGGCCAATGTTTCGTCCGAGTCCCGATGCTACGTGTATTCGCCACTTGCATGGACAGCATCGCAGGCCATCGACAAGACCACTACAGCTGTTACGGCGGTTGAGACAGGCCACGTACCACCGTGCGGCGGTGCGCGATAAGTTGATAATATGCTTCCACTTGCATCTTTAGGCCAGAAGGCCAGCAAATGATTGCAGACATCGCTTTGGTGTCAAAGGCTTCAGGGCAACAATCAGAAGCATGTGTATGCAAGACCCTCAGCCATTGTGAACTTCTGCGTGTGGCGGCGTTGCTCCCATCAGACCAAACACGGGGGTAGTATGGGGGTAACCTTCATCAGCATGTTACGTGTACGGGGAAAACAGTGCAGCAGATCGACTGTGTCACGTGCGAGGGCCCACTGCCGAGACAAGGAGCCAAACATGGTTGTGAAGGTGATGTTGCGCATGTTGCACCAGGCTACCTTCAGTCTTAATTAGCTTGCCGGTGCGCTGTTCCGAGTGGCGCCCTTTGAGCTTTGGGTCACTGCCTCCAGGGCTCGTGCCGTTCCATCGGCTTTCTCGGCCCAGCCCAGGCCATCGCCTCCTGCGTCGCTCACTGGTCCGCGCAGCTCGCCATCTCTTTTCAGCCGGGCCTTTGCAGCCACCTTGCTTGCCTTGCCAGCTTGGCCGCTAAATTTTGGCGGTCCGGCCGATGTCCTCGGGCCCGCTATTCGGAGGCCCGCCACAAACCAGTCACCTGCCGGCTTGACCGCGAGGGCGCCGTGGGGAGGTTGAACCCCCTGATCAACAGCCCCTCACTGTGACCAGCGAGGACTTTCTGTAAAACGGTGCGAGAGAAAATCCGATGCGCCCACGTGGGATTGCATCTGAGCTATTCGATTGTCTGAATCATGGGCGTTTAGGTCTGTGGATGAACCATCTGCCCACAGCGCAAGCTTGGCCTTTAATTCGTTAAGGCCACGAAGCTTGTCCTTGAGCAACTTGTGCTTTCCCGTACCCGGTTTGATGACGATACAATCTGAAAGACTCCATGAATGTCCCAGGTCTTTCAACCCCGCATGCAAGCTTTTGAATTCGGAATGGACCTTCGTACGGATTCAGGCTTGTGTCGTTCATCTGACACCATCAGCGACTCCGCATTGTAACGGGCTGGCTTACGGAACGTCCCACGCCAGCGGCGAACTCACGCCAGTGGCCAACCCTTGCGACGGTGCCGCAGCGCCCACGGTGCCTGACACGCATACGCCCGATGCAGCCCCCGGCACGCCCGTCCCTGCGCAGCCCGATGCGCTTACCGCGTCCTGTTGGCAGCGAGGAGCCCCGACCAGGCCGCGCTCCGAGGGCAGGGTGGGCTGCCCGGTGGGCTCATTGCTCTGAGCAGACTTCGCATCGACCTCCACGCCGAGTTGCGACGGCCCTACGGAAATCCGCCTTCCTACGTGCCGGTCCCGTCCGGCTCTCGTGCCCGTTCCGTCCGGCTCTCGTGTTGGCTCTGCAGGTGACGTGCGAGGGGGGCAAGGCAACGCGGAGGTCACGCACGCCCTTCCTTGCTTGGGCCTTCTTGTTGACATCTCGCATGTTACCGGCACGGCCTGACGTTCGGTTGGCAGCTGCTCGAGCGTGTGGGTTACAGCCGTCGCGTGCGTACGCGGAGCGCCCCACTGACAAGGACTCGGCGTTGCGCAAACAGCGTGAGGCTGCTATCGGAAGTGACCTGCTAACGGGCTTTGCGTTGGCCCCGGGCGACGAGGCCCCACTCAATGCCCAGCTCGCCCAGGCACGCCCATTCTGGATGACCCGGACCAGTACTCCTCGGTCGGGCCACCATCGTTAACGCAATGTTAACGCCCTGCAAAAGGCCAAGCGCGGCGCGGTGGCCTGGCTTTTTGTAATGGAAGCAACCAGCCTGTGGTGTGGGGGTTGGGGATTTCGCCTGCACGCTGCAAGCTGCGCACCTGTCGCGTTGGGGACTTCGCCTGCACGCTGCAAGTTGCGCACCTGCCGCCGGCGGAAATCGCCGACTTCGCTGCCGAGCATGATGCCGCCATCCAGCATTGCCTAGCAACGATTCTGGCGGGGTGATGGCGACAGCCGCAGCCGGACCTCGAAAAAACCAGCTGCCCCCGAGCCGCGCTTCCGCTAAGCATGGGAGGCATAGGAGGCCTGGGAGGCCTGGAGGCCTGGGATTGCGGTCTGCCAGTCGACTGCGCGATGCGACGTGTTAGAGCTCGTGGGGTAACACCGTTCGCGCGAAAGCGGGAGCACCAGCCGGGTGTACTAGCCGGCTTCTTCCGCCCTCCGCTAGACGTGGCAGCGAGCGGCACCCCCCCCCACCCAATTTATGACCCAGGCGGAGGGTGGGGGACCCGCTCATGCTGGCCGTCCTCCCGGTTGCAACAAGCTCGCCGGGGCTCCACAGTTTGGTTTGGCGATCCCGCCCTCCACACTGCTGAGCAAGGGGCTGTCGTCCCGGGCGTTCCCCTTGGCAGTGAAACATTCGTTGCCGCCCACTTGCAGCAAGTGCTCGCTCGCCACGCCGCGCTGTTGGACCAGCTCCCACACAGGTCGCGTGTCTGTTTTTGGCATGACAATGGTGTCCGAACCCTTGGGCAGGCATACGCTGCTCGCAGCTCTGGCACGTGCCGTGGAGGCCGCGCCAGCACACGAGCACCACCTGCCGGACCTCGTCTCACGCATCCACTTCACTCTCTTTTTATTAGCCTTTTTTCTCTGGTCTTTTGATTATAAGATTTCTATAATTAAAACGTAAAGCAAAGAGCCCGGAAATAAGGGCAAAAACGAGAACTATTTTATTTCAGTTAATTTAATAAGGTTTTCTAGTGCATTAAAGAGGGCTTTTATAGTCTTAAATTAGGGTGTCTTGTACACCTTAGAAATTATATTCATATAATTATAGGGTCTTTTGTACTGTATTATCTTGACGGAATAAAAAAAACCAAATTTCATGCATTTGCAAGTTATTTTTCATGAAATTTTGCTATTTTATTTGGTCTTTTTCATATCTTTCTTTTCTCGCCGAAAAGAGAACAGCATTTACAATATTTTTTTTGTAGGGACTTTTCTTCATCTTCCTTTATTATCTTTTTGCGCGTCGGCACTTGACCGGCATTCCGATCGCTTTCGCCCAGCGCCTGCTCCCGTGGCTCATGCGTCGTCGCGCCCCGTCGATCAGGGGGAGCCGGGTTCGGCCGCAGCACCAGATGCTGATGGCTTCCGTGCAGACAATGATGAGGCGGAGGGCAACGCACAAGACGGAGAACCCCAGAACCGCTCCTACCAGAGCCGGCCATCTTCCTGAAAGCCAGCAGACATCCCCAAGCGAACAAGACCGACCATACTCCATACTATGATGTATTATGAAGTGAACTACCCACCTACCCACCTGCCTCCCTCCCTCTCTCCCACTCTCCATCCCTTCCTCCTTGCCTGCTTGCTTGCCTTCTGAGCTGGCCAAAACCCTGGCCCGTGAAACGACGAAAAGTACCTGCTAGCCTGCCTGCACTTTGCACTTTGCACTTTGCACTTTGCACTTTGCACTTTGCACTTTGCACTTTGCACTTTGCACTTTGCACTTTGCACTTTGCACTTTGCACTTTGCCCGTTCGAGTCACGAAGACTACGGTCCTTTCAGGACAAAGGACAACGGTGGGTGTTACGAGCTAATTAATTTGCGAGGCCGTGTCAGACTACAAAATCATGTCTTGTTGACGGCCATCTTGGCAGATGAGTTACATCAGACCACGAACTACATCCAGGGAACTGCGACACAACAAACTTGTTCAACTCATCATCCCATCGCTTGGGGGGGCGACCAGGTCGTCGTCTCGGCACACTATTGAAATTGTGCTGGGATGAGGGACTCCAGGTTGCAGCGCATAGTGGCCAAGCATTTTTCGCAGTCAGGTACATTACTAGCCTGCCTGCCCCGGTGCATAAACCTTCAGCGAAGGGAAACCAACCTGACAGTCAGAGAGCACGGCCAACAATGAGAGGCGCTGAATGCAGGCGCTGCTCGCATGAAATTTGTGCATGAATGAGTAAAGACAGTAAGGGGCGTTTACATTTCACACATGTTCAACCGGCATTGAGCATGCATGTAGAGTTAGAAAGGTAGCTGGCATCCAGTAGGACCCAGTCGGAAGTTTGTTAAATCTGTTTGGATCCACCCGGTCAGATGTTTCTACATGTTTTAGGATTTTTTTTGCCGTGTGAAAAAATATTTCCGGACTTGATTTGTGGATGCTTCTTTGTGTGACATCGCATCACGTAACGTATGGGCTTCGCGGTGGTTTGACTTCGCGGTGGTTTGACTTGGCGCTGGAGTCTGGAGCCCATAAAGAGTAGGAGACACTCTGCTCGCGGGTTTCCCCCCTTCTTTTTCGAAGAAATGAAGCATCCAGGAATCGTGCCTCGCATGGCTCCCTTTCTAGTGCTGGCTTGGCTGCCTGTTTCGCATCAAGTGAAGCTTTCAAGGTGCAAGGAGAATCATCAGAAATGCGCGTGTACGTGCGCAAGCCGCTTCTCGCCGTCGCTCGGCGACTGCTTCTGCGTCGAGATCGGCTGCCGGCCGGGGCGAGGCTCGCGCAGGGCGCGCAGCTGCAAGGAGCGCGGGCCACAGGCCTTGTTCGTAATGCTGGAGTCGCATCAGAAGGATGCGGCGTCCATCACTGCCCTGCTCGGCCGGCCGTGTAAGGAGCTTGCGAGGAGTAAGCAAGAACAGCTTCCATGCGCGTGCGCGGACGCGGTCATCAGGCTGTCCGCAGTAGGCTGCCCGGATGTGGTGAAGGCTGCTTGCGAGCGCCCAGCGCCCGGCGCACGCCAGCTCGCACGAAAACGGGCACCGTCTGCAGCGTCGGCACAGGATGGCGAAGTTCGTCACCCTCGACGTCGTCAAGCGCGTCCAAGGCGGGGGGCCTGAGAATACAGGGCGAGGGGAGGGAGGCAGGGCACTCGGGCACCTCAGAGGCTGGGGAGTCAGGCAGCACGGCGGCATCCCTGCGGTCATGACTCGCGGCACTGGCGCGACGTTGCGCGCGAGTACGGCGTGGGCGGCACGGTCGCGCGGGCTGGGCTCGGTGGGGGACGGGGTGTGGCCGCCGTATGCTTCGAGGAGCGCGGCCTGGGCCAGCGAGGTATGTAGCCGTCGCAGTCCACGAGGCAAGGAAGTGCTCGACCGAAATGAAGGTTTGCGGCACCTTCCCGACCAAGAGCACTGCTGAGCGCATCGGCCTCCGCGGATCCCTCGTCTTCGGCTTCCGCCAGTGCATGTAGCAGGGCGGCAAGTCGATCGACATTTTTTTTTTTGCGTACGGCCTGTCCTCGTCCAGCGTGTCGGATATCGTTCTGGCAGGCGAAGGTGGCCCGTCCGGCAGCAGCCTCATTTGGGCGAGCGCGTGCAAAGCGCGGGCGCGTTGGCCGCGGAGGTCGGCTCCTGGCTGATGGGACGCGGGCGGCGTGTCGGCGGTTCGCTCGCTGGGCGGGCCTGGGTTCGATGGTTCGCCGACACGTCGTCGACGGTGCGTGTCATGCCCCTCGCCTGCACACCTAGAAAACGTCGATGCGCGCTTGAGGTTGCGCACCGGCGGAAGAATGTGCTCGATTCGCGAGACATCATGCCTCAATCTCTTTTGCGGGGGTCCGTCAGGAGGCGTTCGCACACGGTCCACGCGCGGCGGCGTGCAGGCGACGCGTTCCTCGTACGCGTCCCTCGTCGTCGCGACCCCGGCTGCTTGGTGAACACACGCATGTGGGCTTGCAGAGCTCCATCCTGACCGGGGCGCGCGAGTTGGCGGGGCGAGGGACGTCCTGCGCTGGCACCTCGTCGGGCTCGGTCCGCTCGACTATTATTTGGGGTGCATGCAGCAAACATGCACAACCCGCTATTGCGCTGCGAAGTGCCTGCCGATATTGACTTGAAATTGTGGAGGTCAGCTGTTCGGGCGATCAGCTCGCTTGGCTTGTTGGCCGCTTGGCTGGACTCCTGCGAAGGGTCATGTGGGAGTGCGGCCTCCCTGTCAGCGGCCTGTGACTGCTTCCACGGCCGCCCTGGCTGCTGCAGCTGCCGCCCTCTGCACCAAATCGTCCTCGCCCGAGCGATTGTTGCCGCGCCAGCCTTTTTCCGGCCGCTTGCCATAGCCCTTGCCGCCATTCTGCTTGCCACCGCTTGGCCTGCCGCCGCCCGACCTGCCGCCGCCCTTGCCACGAGGCGGGGAGCTGCTGGAGCTGCTGGAGCTGCAGCTGGATGCAGGGGGAACGGGGGCCCTCGCCCCCCTCACCATCCGATATGCTGGTCGCTTCGGCAAGCGGAGGTGCCGCTAACGGGGGCGCCTGTGCAAGGCCCTCAAGCCCGCGGACGATTGCCGACGCCGACTGCTTTGCAACAAGGCCTCTTGGGCGGAAGCTGGGAGATATCCTTCGGTGTCCTCCCACTAATTATATGGTTTAATACTTGTTTAATGTGGATTGATGTTCTCTTATCAGTTCTCCTTCTCGTCGTGGAAGTTAGCTAAAATTTTCACATGGGCATTCTTTAAGAATTCAATATATTTTCTCTTCTTAATTCCTTCATTATTGTATATAATTTTATATATTGTTTTGCTGTCACACGTAAGGTGTTGTGCCATTCTCTGACGCTGGCCCACACGAAATGCAGCACAGTTTAGCATGCCCGCTTCGCGTGCAAACGACTGCAATACGCTGGTTTCGGGAGGGGGCGGGGGGCGGCCCTCGGCGGAAGCAAGCTGCTGTAGGGCATCCAATGAACGCTTGCAAAACGGAATCCGCGGCAATGGTGCCAAAATGACGCAACTGGAGGAGGCTACGCGTCCACACATCCCGGTGGCGGGCTGCGGCATGCAGCATCGGAACGAAAACCAGCTATGTGTGGGAGGTAGTGCAGCTGAGGCCTCGGGAGGTGATGCCGTTTTTGCTCACACATGCAGCCGCTGGTCGGGTCGCCGACCAGCCTCACGCTGCAGCCTGCCGGCACCGCCGAGGCTGGCCGCTGTCGCAGCCGAGCCAAATGCGCACACCAGGCCGATGCAGCGGCACGGCCCCCGCCCGAGCGACGCCTTGGATGCCCGAGCACGTTGCCCGTGCAAACCGCACGGCAGGCCACATGTTGCATGCGCTGCTGCAGTTGGTTGGCTCTTTTACCTTGCAGCACTTTTCGGCTCGCCCACCGCATCCCTCGTTTAGGGCCAAGTTTTACTGGGCAATTGCAGACATGGAATGCCAGATCTGCCACACCCGTGCCGCTGAGATGGAAGGCCGCTGCTGCCGGCCATGCATGGAGGTGGCCCGCTTACAGCGGATGGTGCATGGCAGAAGCATCTGCCGGCCTGGGCCGTGCCGGCAACCTTGGCAATTTTGGTCGGAACAGTCGATGCCATCAATGCTATGGTCTATGGGCCGTCGTCTCGCAGCCCAACGCCCGAGCGTGAGGAACCAGCGGCGCCTCGCGACCGCAGTCGCACCAGCAGCTCCAGCAGCACCAGCAGCTGAGCTCCAGCAGCACCAGCAGCTCCAGCAGCTCCAGCAGCTCCAGCAGCACCAGCAGCACCAGCAGCACCAGCAGCACCAGCAGCACCAGCAGCACCAGCAGCACCAGCAGCACCAGCAGCTCCAGCAGCTCCAGCAGCTCCAGCAGCTCCAGCAGCTCCAGCAGCTCCAGCAGCGCCAGCAGCGCCAGCAGCGCCAGCAGCGCCAGCAGCGCCAGCAGCGCCAGCAGCGCCAGCAGCGCCAGCAGCGCCAGCAGCGCCAGCAGCGCCAGCAGCGCCAGCAGCGCCAGCAGCGCCAGCAGCGCCAGCAGCGCCAGCAGCGCAGCAGCTCCAGCAGCTCCAGCAGCTCCAGCAGCTCCAGCAGCTCCAGCAGCCAGCAGCTCCAGCAGCTCCAGCAGCTCCAGCAGCTCCAGCAGCTCCAGCAGCTCCAGCAGCTCCAGCAGCTCCAGCAGCTCCAGCAGCTCCAGCAGCTCCAGCAGCTCCAGCAGCTCCAGCAGCTCCAGCAGCTCCAACTCCCCCACCCACGCATCTTCGTTTGAGGATGTTGCCCTCCTCCACACTGCCAGTGCCCGTGGCACTCCACCACCCCTCACTGCCGGTTTTGATGCCCTGCAAGCCCCGCGGCTGCGTGCAGCTTTGGCTAGTCTCGACCCTTTCTTTGCCGAAGTCGTTTTGTCGCAACCTTGCAGTTTGCTTCGAACCCCACCCCGCTTTTGCAAAGCACAACTCCGCCACACTCTCCACCTCGCCCGCCAGCTGATCCGGGATGCCAGTGGAGGCCACCCTTCTCCTGAATTCGTCAATGCCCCGATGTGGTGCGTGCGTGGAAGCTGTGGTAAAAAAAAAATGCCGTGGTTGTTCCTCCCACGCATGTTGCTGCACCGACCGACTGGCAGTCCGCGGATTCCAAAACCCGAATTGCAGCGAGAGCGAGAGTGAGAGCGAAAGGGAGAGGAGAGCAAGAGCGAGACTGACTGTGAGAGTGAGATGCTGGGGCTCGGTTGCATCCTTGTGGGAGATTGACAGCAATGATTGTTCGGCCGACCTACCTTGGCTGAAATTTCAGCCCGCCGGTGAGTTGTCGCTGCTGCGGAGGAATATATTAGGGTTTGCTGGTGGCACAAGAGGACGACGCTACAAAGTCTATGCTGATTTCTCTCCAGGTTCTAAAGTTCGAAGGTGTCCTCTGCGTGTTGGCTCGACTCAGACGCCACTGGCCCTCCGATGAACGAAGTATTTCTGGGGTGGCATTGCCCAATGCGGGCCAGTTTGGCCAAATTTATGGGCACTGTCCATAGCTGGGGTGTGCGAAGGATGATCTGTAGAATGCAGCCGTGAAACAGCCAGTGCTTAGGCTCGTCCGTAGATTTACAAGTGCTGAACTTGGCCAGTATCCGTGATTTGTCCTTTCATCCTTCGATGCACATTGATATGCGAGAGAGTTCTGAGTTCTGACAGCACCTGTATGATGCTTTTATGCAGCAGAACTCCCTCAACGCATATCACACCGCACTCTAGAGTGTTTAAACTGAGACTGATTTAGATTGGCTACTGTGGGGAGAACTTTTCGTTCCTAGAACCTCATGGTAGTCCTGATGTCTCACGGTAGTCCTGATGTGAATGGGGATGGGGAACCTGTGTTGAAAAAGGTCTGACCTTGTCCGCAAGGACTGCATCAGCCGGCAGCGCAAAACTTGGTCCGATACTCGCCTCATCCGGAGACATTGTTCGACTTCACAGTTGTTGATCAAATGTTTTGAGTTCCGTCAGCATCAGGGTTGTGGCAGTCGTTGAGCCCATGTTTGTTTGGAGACCGATCAGTGTAATGTTTATAATAGTTGTTCCCGTCATGCCGTACGGCACATAGGCTTTTTGAGCTCGCTCTGCGGCATGAAACGGCATCCAACGTGTCAAAGAGTCCACGAGGTGTGAAACTTCGT
The DNA here is from genome assembly GCA_905221605.1 of Symbiodinium natans. Taxonomy (NCBI): domain Eukaryota; class Dinophyceae; order Suessiales; family Symbiodiniaceae; genus Symbiodinium; species Symbiodinium natans. Next base: position 200,506 of record CAJNDS010002332.1, read on the forward strand.
GCCTGGGCCATCTTTGTCGGTTCCGGAGGAGGGTCCTGGAGGTAAGGAGGCCAGGAAGTGGGAGGATGGGGGCGGGAAAGGCGACAGGGCTGTTTCCGGCTCCTGGGAGATCCCCGGGAGTCCCTCGGTCCAAAAGTTTAAAAAGTCGAAACGCATCCGACAAGGTCTGCAGAACTTCCATATGGTGGGATCATTGGGGAGAAGATGGGCTCCTGACGGGAATCTGAGGCGCTCAGCCAGCTTGGCGCGGACGTTTGGGCCGGCGCATGAGCGTGGGCTGGTGATCTCCGTCAGACCAGAACTCCGACCTTCGTGATGAACAACACTGGCCCCCTCCTCTCTTGAAGACGGTGTGCCGACCCTCCACGTACAACGGGGGCGACCAGTTTCTCCCTTTTTTCCGGGGCTTGCGCACTGACTTGTCGAATGTGTCGTAAGCCAGGAAAACAAAGGCAAGATTGGATCAAGTGCCGAAAGCATTGTGGAGCTGGTGTGGGTACATACTACCAGTTGTGCACCCGGTCGGCTTGCTGGATACACAAAGGCTTGCTGAAAGCCGTGCTTGTCACTCAGCAACGAAGGCCCACAGGAGAGCTAGCTGAAATATTCTCACAGGTCGGTACACTTGTACATGGGCAGTCGGCCAACGGTTCTGAAACTAGGTGCAGTTGAAGGGTGCGAAGTGCTAGCAGCGGTTTCGCAGATCCTATATCATGTCTGGGGCATCCGCCAAGATGTGGCATGGCAAGGCCTCCTCTGATGGCTCATGTGCGACCTCATGTGCCATGCTGCTACTGACACGCCGAGTTGCACGGGTGCCGTTGCTAAGGGAAGTGGTCCCGCGCCACTGGTGGCCTGCATCCCTACACCGTTGAGGCCTTGCACCACCTTGCGCTGCCCATGCAATTTTGCATGCTCGTGTTGCTGGGTACGCAAAGCCGACTTGCCATGGTTCTGAAGCGCGCGAGCACGTTAAAGCAACATGTGTCGGGCATAGTTGGCCAGCATGAAGGTCCCAGCAGCGTCGGCCTCCTTCAGCGTCGCATCTCGGACTCCAAGATGACATCGCCTTGCAATCGAAACTGCATCCCCGGACATTGTCCCACAAGACATTGTTCCCTACGACTGGTCGAGCTGAGGTATTCCGTGCCTACGGTGGTTCAGGCGCCAGTACAGCTATGTGATGAATACACTAGTGGGTTACAATGTTACAACGGTCGATGTTTGAAGACGCCGGCAGCACTCAGGCCGAGCTCGTGCAACGAGGACCGGCCCCGGCTCAGCAAACAGCCCGCGCCGTGACCAAATGGGATTGCGTTGGGGTGTTGGAGGGCAACCGGGTAGCTCCTTCGAGGCTGCGGGCGTTTCTTGCCGTAGTTTCGCACCAGTACATCGCACAGTCCCCCCATTCGTTCACGTAGTGGCCTTCCATTACATGCATCTGCAGGCGAAACGACCCTCTGTGAGTATTCCAAGCACAGTCTCACACGCCAGTGACGATTAACAACAACCGCTTCTGTCAAGGAAACCTTGCCGTTGGAGGCAACCAAAAAGAGGCCATGGCGAAAACTCCCAGAATCTTTTTTGTGCTCTTGAGGCCAAGCCTTGAATGCCCCGTCACGGCCGCCAGCGTCATTGTTCCCTGGCATTTTTGTAATCGCATGTTGGATCCACATTGAGGCTGAAGTGCGTAGTTGGAGCGCCGGGACTCTTGCTGTTGGTCCAACGGTTGCACCGACGAAGGTCCTACTGCCCGAGCTTGGTGGTGGACACGCAGACCAGCAGCATGCCGCTTGGCAGAGACGTCAAGCAAACATGTTCGGACTTCTGGCGCGGCGGGATTGCACGAGGGTCAGAGCTTTTGAGCAAACTACGTACGTATTAGCTGAGGTTTGCGGGACACCCGGCCGCGACTTCTACGCCTCGGCATCAGGACGTGATGTGATGTAGCTCTGCGTGAAAGCTTGTGTGGCTGGATGGTTCATGCCTGAGTTGTCATCAGATACCTTTCTCGAGTCGTCCATGCCGTGCAGGCATCATTGCCCTCCCTTTTGAAGCTTTTGTGTTGCTTGTTTGTTTGATTAAAAAGTTTCCATCCATGAAATGAGATGAATCATTATTGGCCATGGGCCTTGAACCATGCAGTCCTGAAGCTTGGAGCTTGCAGGAGCAAGCCAGCCTTGCACAACAGTGCCGCGCGACGCGCCAACAAACTGGACCCCCCGTGGTTGTCGCGCCTTGTCTCTGAGGAGATCAAGGGTCCGGATTTGAGGATGTTTGGCCTGTGCTCCCGAGCCTTTTGCATAAGGTTCCGCAAATGTATCACGGATTTCACGGTGGAACGCAGCCTCGGGGCATAGTTGCAGTTCAAAAGCGTTTTGAAATGTCCGAATGCCGAGGCATATCCATCCCAGCTCAGCCCGGCCAGCTGGCCACGCGACCTCCCGAACCAGCAGCCTGGTCCAATTTGTGCTGAGTAAGGAGCAGTGTGGTCAAGGAAGAGCGTGTCCCAAAGGTTTGAGCAGGCACCGCAAGCCATCCAAAGCCCCAAAGCCGCTGAATACAAGGCCCGGCGGAGCACTGGAAGCCCCCTCTGCACGGGAGCCGAGCACAGGCAACCCGGGCCTTTGGCACGGGTGCAAAGCTTTCAGGATGAAGGGGGCAAGGGATGGTAGGGATGGTAGGACTGGGGACGGGACAAGATGAAACAAGGCCTCGGCTGTATGGACGAGACCTAGGTGTCTAGGATGTTCTTGCCAGGTTCTAGCTGTTGATGTAGAGTATCACAGTTTCGAGCCCTCCTGCACGGGTAGACTGGTGCACCTCTGACTGCCACACTCGCCCGGCTAGTGTGTCGCTTTGCCGTGTGTTTTTCGTTTAGTCTTCGCCATAGACGCGTAGACCCAGCCTAGACAATCCTGAAAAGGCAGAGTATCAGAAGGCGCAGACCGCACACACTTGAAGGCCAGTCCTTGACTGCACCGCCACGGCGGCCGCCGGCGTCTTTGTCACCTGACAAATTCAATAATATACAATGATAGAACTTTCGGAAAAGATGTGTAGCGCGGTTGGTGGTTGTTGTCCTTCATGAGTTGTGAGGACAAGTTTGTTGAAGTTTGACATTGTCTCGCGTTGATTCTGGATTGGTCATTCTCGTTGCGGCCGCTCAAACCATGATAATGTTCAAGCAGTGAGCCGCCTCAACTTCCGGCCAACGGAGGTCCTACTGCCCCAGCTTGGTTGTGGACGTGGCCAAAGTGAACCCTGCCCGTGGCCAGGCGCGTGGAGCAACGCCACTCAGCACTTATTGTTGATGGTGTTGTGGGGATGGTAGGGATGGATGTCTGACGCTTAGGACCGTAGGGTGTGTACTGTACCCGCTCAAATCCCTTGTGCGCGTGCACATGAAGGGTCTCGTTCGTTTCAACTTGCCTCAAGTGCTTTGCCTATCTGCGAGTCACATCGCTCCCTAGACTTTGGACACAGAGGTCCTACTGCCCCCCCAGCTTGGTGGCGGATGTCGCTAAAGCGAATATGCACGGTCCGACGCGTGGGTCCACGCGCCATGACGTGCAAGTTTGGGATCTCGGTGTTGCTAGAGGTTTGGATTTGGATGTGCATCCTGGGGCGACGATGATGACACCGTTTCAGATGCACGCTGCTTTGCAACAAATCCAGCACAGCTATTGCTCCCGAAGTTGCACTGAGTTGCCCAGAATGAGCTCAGAATTTGTACAACCTTTCCACAGGTCCTACTGCCCGAGTTTGGTGGCGGATGTGGCCACAAGAAATGCTGCTCAAAGATCTCAGAGCCAGACGAGAGGGTCCATGCCGCAAAGCCTGCATTTTTTAATTTCGGAGTTCCGTAAGGCGCTAGTTGAAGAAGCAGACGCGCGCATCGTGCACAACTACCTTGAATCTACCGATGGCACTGAGGTCCTACAGTCCAAGCTTTGTGGACGTTGCCCAGGCGAAGATTGCCAACGGCCAGAGGAGTGGGTCCACGCCACCAAGCTGGCTCTAGTTCAGTGCTTGCTTCGATGGTGCTCAGGATTGGGCTCAAGGGTATTTTCTGGGCATTCGGGCTCAATCAATCGGACCTCCCTTTGCCAAAGCTCGGGCTAATCAACACGCTGCCCTTCAGTCTCGAGCCGCGCCTTAACACTACATCCCCCCCAACCCTTTTCAAAAAAAAGCCAAGTGAGTGTTTGCAACTGGATACGTTTTGTTCTAGACATGTCTGAAAAAAACTAGTAACCCTTTTCAAAAAAAGCCAAGACAGGTCCTACTGTCCCAGCTTGGTCGTGGACGCTGCCACTACATCCAGAGCCAGTTCCGTGCGCCCGGGAAGTGGGCCCATGCCACCCGGCAGAATGCCAAACTCTTCCTTGGGGCTTGTTTCACCTTGAGCTTGGGATGTTGACCCCTTATGCTAGCAGTCCTTAACAGGGATTCTATATTATTTTTAGGAAGCCTCAGGGTGAGCATCCCAACTTTGAGCTTTCGTCCATGCACCCCCCCCCCCCCCCCCCCCCCCCATTTTGAGGCTGGCTGGGCGCCAGGCCATGGTGGCCACTCCCCGGAGGGAGGCTGGAGCCGATGTGCTTCAAATTCCAAGTTTCCGGAAGGCCCCGGACTCCGGAAAAGCCAAAGAGGTTGAACAGTAGTGCTGCTTGAGTTTTGGCTATCTTGCCTGCGGAGTATCGGATCTTTGCACCTAGTCTTTAAGGTTTTTGGGGGCTGCCGGCTTCAGAGGTGCTGACGGGAGCTTGGTTTCAAGGTTCGGCCCATATAGCTGGTCGGCCCCATGGCTAGTATACCTGGGCTACTTGACACAGCCTGACTCCTGAGAAAGCTTGTGAGTTCTGAGTTCCAACAGCCAGGAGCCGGCAGTTGTCCAGCACCAGGTGCAGCGCCATGCGATCTGCAAGCAACCCTCGCTCCCAAATTGCCAGTCCCTCGTGGTCGCACCTTGCCCAAGCTTGCCTTGCACGTCTTGTGGATTCTTTTTCAAAAAATGCAGCTTATCTATTATCTATGCTCATAGCGTTTCACGGTAGAGTCCTGAGACCACATCCCTGAACATTTCCTTTTTTTCGTCTGCTTATCAAGGACGAAGCCAGTACGAAGCCGTTATGGAGACCACCCAGCTGCCCAGGCATATCCAGCCTTCCAGCAGGGCCCAACAAACTGGACGCGCGATCTTCCGAACCTGAACCTTGGATGTGTTCATGCTTTCAGGGTTTTTGTCCTGTGAGCACAGACAGAGCCCCACGCAAGCACGAAGTGCACTGGGCACGCAGAGGCCCCGTGGCGCAACTTGCGACTCTACTCTTTGCTCGTTCTGAGGCAGTTTGCTTCGGCATATTCCTCGCGGCAGCATCCGGCGAAGGCCGTCCCAATATTCTTGGCAGGACGCCCATAAACCCGCTTCCATATTTTTCTCACCATGTTTAGGAAGTCTACTGCTTGTTGTGGGGTCGTGGTTGGTGTGAGGGTGGCAGTTTGAATCACCAGTTTTGCCCCCCCCCCCCCCCCCCCCCCCCCCCCCCTGCCCAAGCCCAAAAGTCCGCAAGGACGCCCGAAGCTGAAGCGATCATGGTTGGCACTTGCACTCCACAACTCGATCGACAGGTCGGCACTGGAATGCCAAATGCAGATGCAGTGCTCGAAGGCTCTTTGGACGTTGGATGTTCAAGTCTTGGGGTGTTGTGGTAGGGATACCATGGGGAGGGGATGCCTCGCAGTTGTGTCACAGAGAAGCTCAGAGAAGAGAGATCAATATCTAACGTCCTTCGACTTGCTCTTGGCGGCCACTGCGTCTCTGACGGAGAGAACACAACTGAGGACTTGACTACCTTGGCATCGCCGATGGTGTGTCAGGCACAGCTTCATCTGCAAGATGCACCCAAGAGCTTTGGGCTCCTCTGGGAATGATTTAAGAGGAGGCACCTCCTATGGCCTAAACTCCGCTCTCCTCTTGCCGTCTCTTATTGTAGCCTTCATGGGCGGCATGGGTTCCTCCTGGAAGGTGTGCACCACCTGGGGCTAACGCCGGATGCACTGCCGTGGGAGTCCTGACGCAAAAGTTTGGGTGCAGAAGCATCGACAGAACACGGAAGCCGCTCCCCGTCGGTAAGCCTGGGCCCAAAGGCTTCTCATTGATATCCGAGGAGCTTCTCCGCTCCTGCGGCAAAGGGCTCTTCGCCGCTTCTGCACGTGGGGAGCCACGCCCTGGCAACGCGGCACAGGAAGACCATCAGGGGTTCGGGCTGTCTCTGTTTAAGAAAATCGGGGGTTCCCCACAGCAGGGTCTGAACAGTTAGAACTCGATGTGCCGCTGCTTCGACCGGCTTCTGAGGCAAGCCCATGAAACCGTGGATCACGCGCTGCCGAGCAGCACTACGATACAGTGCGGGGATTATGTGCTTCTAACATGGAAGATGTCTCTCAAAAACACGTCGTTCAATATGCTTTTGCAATAGGTTGTTCTTCTGCATCTGCAAGCACAGTTTCTGTGCTTCTTCAAGACGGGCCTTGTTGAAAATGAACCGCGTCTGCTCGCGGAGTTGTTTTGGCACCTTTAGTCTACCTGAAGCCCTACTTCTGCTCAGCTAGATAAAGGGCTGATGTCCAAGATGCTCTAACTAAGTTCTCCGTCAGCCAACTTAAGGGCAAGCCTGAAAAAAGCGCGCGCGCGCGAGATGAATGACGTGTACGTGAACTTGGGTGCTGGGGGGAAGCCTGTGTGGATTCTTAAACATTGCCATATGGGAAGTACAGAAAGTCCTTCTCATTGGTACCCAAAGATGCCATGAATCTCGGGTTCAGGCATGCTTAGGCCCTTAGGCCACAATGCCGGAACCCTCCAAGGCCCAAGTCTGCATAGCTCATCTCCCCCCGCAGGCTTAATCCAGGAGTCTTACGACACCACAACCGAACTTGGGGCCACGACCATGCTCCTCGCTGCCCTCAAGGCGGGGCTGGGCGGTTCCCCTCTCCGCTGTTTGAAGAGCCCTCCCTGCCAGAGACATGAAGAGACCAAGAGATGGCAAGGTGAGGCAAGATGCCAAGATGCCCCAACACGGTTTTTGAATGTAAAGCTTGTCAAAGCCTCGGTGAGGGCCACAGCCTCGTGACAGCTTGCCTCGGAGACAGCGCCATTCTCATCCTCCGTCCTGCCCCTTCGCACTGAATTAAAGCTGCTTGTCATTTGGCTTTGAGGTTTCGCTTCTGAGGGCGAGGCTGGGACTTGATCGGTGCGAGCCCGGATTCTGTTTGTACAGCTGGTCGCTAGTCTTCTCTTGACGCCAGGGCATGTGTAGAACTGTGGGTGGGATCTGGGTGTGCTGTGATGTAAACCTCCGGGCGCAAGAGGACCTGCCAGCTGGGGCTAGTTCTTCTCGAAGTCGCTCCCAAAGTCCAGTCGCAGCCAATGGGCGCTGCGTCGTTACGTCTCGTAAAGCTCAGGTCCCGCACAGTCCAAAACGGTAAGCATAGGGTTCCAATTCCAGAGTTTGGGAATGCCGACGCTTTGAGATTCAGAGATGCTGTAGAGCACTTTAGAACCCTCGCAGGGTTCGCAAAACCGAAGCCTCAGTTGTGTGCCTGGCCCTAAGCTTGGGGCCCCTTATGGGCATGGACACGTACATATCATCCTCTATGTCCTCCAAAAAGACATCCTAAACCCTCCACAACAACTAGAAGCCCTTACAACCGGGCTTTCTTTTTTGTGCCCCGTTTGAGGTGTCCTTCTCGCCACTGCGCCTCCAGCGGATCTTCAAGACGGAGCCCGGCCGCCCCCTGGCCCAACTAAGGTTGTTGCTTCCAAGAACTCTCCTCCTGCTCCATCTTGCTATCTTCCTTCCTATTTTGCCGAAGCGTACAGAGCATGGCCAAGCCTGCGCCATTGCTGGCATGGCGCTTGAAGAGTCCCAAAGGGCGTAGTGTCACCTGCCTCGCCTTCTATGAGACGTGGCGCCCCAGGTTGCACTGGCCCAGTGACCCATGCCACAGCTCCAAGCCTAGAGTCCAAAGCCCCAGCAAACAAAAATTTAGGGCCTTTTTCGGACGGCTCGAATCATACTGCCTTAGAGGTGAAGGATTCAGCTTTCAGGTGCCATCGAGTCCCTTGTGAAAAAAAGATGGAGTTTCGCTCCCTAACCCACGCACTCGCTCATCTCGCTCACGACCTCGCTCCAACAACTCTCTCGCTTACAGCATACTCACTCACTTGCCGGGGTGCAATCGCAGGTGTGGTAAGAACATTGTCGCCAGAGGCAGCCTTCCCCTGCCCGACCAGCTTTCTAACCCTTGATGACTGCAGACTCTCCATCCCAACCTGCGATGAGCCCTGCCTGGACGTTTCATAGCTCATTGCCACAGCACTTGACTGTCCCCTTGTTTCAGCACTTTTGAAGCTTCGCTCGCTCTACCTTCGACGTGAAGAACTGCCCGTGAGCCGAAATATTCGAAGCCTTCCCCCCTTAGGAGGCAAACAGCAAACTTTCCCCAGAGGCTACGACGAAAGGCGGCCGATCCAAATCCAGCGCCTTGAAGGCTTCTCGGCTTCTCCAGGACTGGGAGCTTCGGGGGCTCAGCTCAGGGAAGTCTGACAGTGGCCTTGCCGTTGCATGAGCCTTGGTGAAGCCTTGCGGCCGTGGAGGGGCCATGGTGCTAGCAGGGCAGGTGGCTTCGAAAAGCCATGAGCGTTAGCCGCTTCAGTCGCTGTACGATAGCCGCCGTAGCCGCCGTAGCCCCTTTAGCCTGGCAGCTTACGGTAAAGGGCCGTTGCCTTGTGAGCAAGGCTTGGATGGGATCAGCGCGGAAGAGGCCGGGTCTGACTTGTAGCTTTGTCAATCAGGAGGGCTCAGCACTGCAGCCCAACCTTGAGCTTGAGGCAGCACAAGGCCCCCCTGGTTTGCTTTGGGAGTTGTGACGTTGCGACTTCGCTCTTCTTCACGTAGTTCTCGTAGCATTTGCAGGGGCATCTCCATTGTGTAGGTAGGCTCATAGACCGAAAAGACAGCGCAAGAAGCCGTTGGCTTCTCTGTGCGGCCAAGGAAGCTCCGAAGCCTTGGCCCCTGAACCACTTTCCAGTGTGGGGCTTGCCAGTCAGACTTGTATCAGGAAAGCCACAGGACAACCTTCCTCACGCAAACCTTGCAACCCTCAAGCCCAGCCAGCTAAACCCAGAGTCCGGGACAGGTCATTGCAGGTGCGGCCGTGGCCGTCACACCGATTCAACCTGGCGACTTCCTGGTACTTGGGACGGATGGTTTGCGGCTGGGCATGAGCTTGAGGGACAAGTTGCATGCATAGTGCGACACGCATCGTGCCAGCTCTTCACCTCCCGGCAGCAAAACCCCCTCTGGACCTGTCCGAAGTCTTAGGTTCCTAAGTTCAGGAGGCCCCTGAAGCGAGAACACTTTATCCGAGTCATTAAACGTGCACCTAGGTTCGACAACCTTTCAGACCTCGACGTGCAGCGCGTCGTCGAGCGCTGCTGCCAAGATGTGGGTGGCAGGCCCCCAGTGCTTTGTAGGTTTTGGGAGCTTCACAAGGGCGGAACTTCAGAACGGCTGGAGAAGCCCCAAGCCCCACTTCCCCAAACAAATCTGATCCCACACAAACCCCTTAAAGCAACCCCTTGGTCAGCTTTTAAACAAGCAGACGTGAGTCTTTGTACATGCGCTTGATTAAGTGGCTTTGTGTCAAAATCTAGGCAGTGATGTCTTCGGCACCACGGGTCGTTTGTTGCAGACGCAGACAGTGGAAACCTGTTGAAGGGCATGAGCTTTGCATATTGTTTTGCAAGTCGAAGTACGACCCGCTTGTTACACCATACAGTTGTCCGGTGGCTCAGTCACCACCTCAGTGCTGCTGGTATCAAAACGCGTATTCTCACTTGCTAGTTTTGCAAATGCAGATAGTTGCCTCCTGCTGGATTCCTGTCCGAAGTTGCTTGCGGCCGTAGACCCCTGAGGCCAACCCTTAACCCTTGAGAACCCCAAACCCCAAAATCCTATGCGCACAGGGTGCCTTAGAGGACCTCCCCCCCTCTCGGAGGATCGAGGAGCTTGAAGAGACTGCAGCAGCTTCTTGCCTTGCTGGGCTCAGGGTGTGAATCGGGGAATAGATTTCACTGGGCCCCTTGGAAGGCTAAAACCCTAAACCCTAAACCCTGCTTTTTTCTGTATTTATTCTGTGGAGTGTGCCCTGTGCGAGTGTGAGAGCCGAAACCCTAAACCCTGCAATTGTTGGGCTGCTTTTCCAGGAGGGCAAGAAGGGGCTCCAGATTTTTTGGGGGTCGGCTTTCGGTCCTCCGGACCCTGAAGCAAGCTCCCCCCCCCCGTGCGCTGAACGTGTGCGAGGCTGCACACGGCTTTTTTTTGCCCCGGTTGCTTCAACCCCACTCAAGCCCAAGCCGGCCCCAGGCACTTGTAGACCTGGCCATCCGCAGCGTCCGCCTTGGCGCAAATTCGTCGGCGCCACCGTGGCGCCTCTGGGTTCTGGGCTTCTGGCTTGGTGTTGTGTGGGGCGGTTTCTTTGGAGCAGGGGGTTTGGGCCTTGTGGGTTCGGTCTTCCTCGCACCTAGTCGCCTGCCTCTGAAAAGGAGCTGCAGTGGAGTGCCCGCGAACAACGCAGACGACACCACAGCGCTGGTGGTCCCCGGCCAAGTCTCCACATGCCTCACGAACATGCTTGCATGATCTTGCATGCAGACGCTGAGGAAGAGCTTCATTGGCATGTAAGCCCAAGCCATAGTCTGAATCTGTGACCCCAGCGCAACCTCAGAGGAACTTGAGGAAGGCCCCCCCCCTGCAGTACTGATGTCATGACTCATGCCCCGGGTTCTGAGATTCTCGACTATAACTTATAGGGCTCGATTAGAATGTGCTGTGAAGGGGATTGTTGCTGTTTGCGGGCCTAACCAAAGAAGAACTGAGACTGAGCAAAGCCAGATCACCTGGCGCCACGCAAGGCTGTAGTGCAGCCACAGGACGTGACCACCATCGACGTGGCCTAGCCTTGACTTAGCAAACGGGGGTTTTTGAAAGTGAAACTTCTGAGGCCTGGATTCGGCCTGGATTGTCTTGTCGGCTTAGAGTTGAAGAACGCCTTGGCACATGTCGGGGTTTGGGCTCCAGGCGTGCTCACTGGCACCCTGCAATGCTACACAACGAGCTAGTACAAGCGACTGCAAAGATAATCATCTCCAGATATCGGAGTCGTCCAGCATGGAACTCTCTCAGCCGTGACATGTCGGTGGTTTACGAAGATACGGGATTTCTGTTCAAGTCGTTTTTAATAGGGACCCCAATAAGGTGCACCTAATCTCGGAAACCCCCTTGCCGAGGTGGCAGGTGAGCTGCACATTAAGCGTGCGGAGGCCGCCCGTGCGAGCCGCAAGCGCAACAGGCCCCGGCTGGATAGGGTTTGGGATGTTCCCCCTTAAAACTAACAGTCCTTATTCGGGATTATAATAGGGAGGTACCATAAGGTCAGAAAAGGATTGTAAGTAGAAGGGGGAAAAAGAGGGACTGTAGTAGGTTGTACCATAATGCTTGTAGTATAAGGGGGAACATCCCAAAGGTTTGGGTCGGAAGCACGAAGGCCTTAGACCTCGAATATCTGCTGCTCCCAGGCGTGGACTCATGAATGCTTGTGGCGTCGCCTTGGGTCGCATGGGCTCAGATCCTGGGCGTTAAAGGCTTCCCAGCTCGGAGCCTCTAGAAGATTTTTGAGACACTGATACAGAAGAGTGCATGTGAACCAAATGAACTCACAAGGAAAATTCTTGAGGTGCGCGTAGGCCCACCGGCTCAACCGGTTGCCCGAAAGAGGTAGTTTTTGATGTTTCTGATGTTTTTGATGTTAGTAGTTTGGTAAGAAGCCCCAAACCCCCAGAGATCCTACAAGGATGCCCCGGCCCGGCACACTGGGAGTCGACAGCGCTCGCCCCCCGTCATGCATGCCCCTTTTGGGCCTCCTTAGGGTTTAGGGCCTTTAGGGTTTGCCATGTCATCTCAGGTCCCCAAACCCCTTTGAGCCCTCTTGCTTTGCGCGGGCTTCAGATGTACTGAGTTGCTCGGTCGAGTCTGTCTAGACTGGTACCTTGCTTGCGGTGTCTTCTGTGTTTCCAGGTTAATGGTCAGTTGGATTTTGGGAATGCGCGAACATGTGGCTAGACTTCGATGTACTTCGTTCAGAGGTTGGCTTCGTTCCATTTCTACAACTGGTGGCCCAAAACCTTCAGCCTCTCGTAACTTACATCTGAAAAACTGTAATGTCCCTAGACACAACCTTGACTCAAGTCGACGCTTCCTGCAGCTAGCCGGGTATGCTCTGTCCAGCATCACAGGAAGTGAAACACCAGACAAGAAGGGGCATCAAAAGAAAGCACAAAGCAGCCACAGTTCGGATCCTGGAATTCCATGCAGGAGAAGTCAGCCCTGACGTCAGGGCATCCGTGGCTCTCAAAGCAGGCTGCGAATCAGACACCGGCGAGAATATCAGAAGCGAGCGTGGGTCACGATCTCCGGCGATCTTGCTGATTTCGCCAGAGGATCCATGCCGCAGAATGTCGTCCGTGCTACCAGACCATCTCGGCCACCAAACCATCAATGCGCCGTTAATGCGATCTGAGCACGCCGGTTCACGTAAGCTGCCACACCATCCAAAACCACCAGGGCATCCATGCCCGCCCAATTAAGCAGTCATACCTCCCTGCTTCCGGACAGTTTCCTGATTTTCGAATCGGGCTTTTTCCTGGTCTCTGATTTAGCCGTCTCCTGTTTTCCGAATCAGCCTTTTCGTCGTTTTGATTCAGCCGTTTCCTCGCTTCCGATTCAGCCTGTCTAGTTTCCGATTCTGCAATGCGGCTTTCAACTTAAGCTTGTGTTCGGCTCTCACCCCAAGAGGCTCCCAACTTCAAGTCGAGACTACCAATCAAACGCCACGCCCTGAAGCTTGAACCAACCTTCAGGTTGAGCGCGGATGGGAGCTCTGGTGATGGCTGCGTGATCGCTTAAGGTGCAGGGTTTCGGTCTGGGGGCCAAATTTTTCAGGGGAGCCAGATCGCAGTCACCAGAAATGTGAGATGTGTGCCGAAACTTCTGGATTCGGTGTAAAACAGGCTAGCAGCACTGCCGGACTGCACAAACCTCCCTCCTCAAGTTACATGGGATTTAAGTTTTCTTCTCTCCCGCACAGCTGGCGTTAAATGTAGTATTCCAGGGCTCGAACCGCTTGCGAAGGAGTCGCCAAGTCCTGCTGCGCTGAAACTCAAGCTGCAGCGCGAGAACAACTTGAGAAGCCGCTGTGCCAAGCCCCTGAGACCTAAACCCGTCCACGCGCTTCCACCCCCCCCGAAGAGTCGAAACTTTCCTCTTTGCAACCCCCTTTCTGAGACGCACAAGTAAACTCGCATGCCTGGCGGCGAAGGAGCCGTCATCTTTTGTGATATGCCAAAAGCCTCCTGGGCTTGGAGTCGGGTCTACGGAGGCTTAGCTGCGAACCTAAAAACTACCGATCCCGACCCAACCACGAAGCACCAATCCAGATGCGCTCAGTCTATCGGATCACGGGCATCGTAGCGTTTTCGTTTTGCAAGATTTGCAAGGCCACCTCTAGGAATCGGAGTGGGAGATCTTCCCGTGCCCCAATTAAGGTGTGTTGTGTTGACAGTAAGTCTTTGCTCTCCAGTTTATTTAGAGCAGGTGTCAGAGAGGAACGTCGTGGTTGGTTTGTTGTGTGGGCTCGTGGTTGATGCACAAGCCTCTCTGAACAAAGTGTAGCTTCGACCTCAACAATGACATGCACCCTGCGAAGTGGGCTTTCGTTCAGCTAGCCGGGAGGTAACAAAAAGAAACCCAAGGGTTCGACCAAGCTTGACACGCAGCAAGGCCATGCAAGCCCCGCGGCCCAAGACCTCCAAACAACCTTTGCACGTCTTATGGCCTTTGCCAAATTCGCATGCTTTGCACGCGGAGTCTGCCCCTCCACAGGCTGAGGTGCATGACGTCAGACATCTTTGCCAAGGGCTACAGCAAGCCGCTTGAAGTTTGTGGTTAGCAGCATCTTCTCCCGGTATGTTTGGGCCTCTAGGGTGCCTAATGCAAGAAACCTCGACCGGCGGAAGGGCAGAGCTCATTTGCCAATTCGTTTGTTGAACAGCTGCCAGCACCGGACAGCCCTTCCAAAGGGCTGCGGAGATCCTCCAAAGGGTGTTGTTGCGGAGTAAAACACTTGGTGTCAAGGTATCTGACTTCAGGAGTTCTGGGATGCGTTCCGGCAGATCGGAATGAAAAGGGATCTCCATGTTTGAGTTTGCGGAAGCCTGGCCTTCTGCTTATGACCGGTCTTGCTGCACAGTGCGCGTTCTGGCGCGCCAGAGGTTTGCGATCTCGGCGTGAAAACATGCGTGCGCAATCAATGTGGGGCAAACCCTCTACTCAAGTATACTCTAGGCACTCTAAAACCCCAAGTGGCTGGGCCCTGTCAGCCACAACCATACGGGAACTGAAATGCTTTCAATGCGTTCGTGAGCTGTGGAAGTTTCGGGAGACGCCCTCACAATGAACGAGTGCCACTCCCAACCCAACCCCAGTGCATAAACACCCGAGTCCTCGACTCTGCCCCTCATGCGCTTCCAAGCCATTGACATGCCCCAGATGAAGTGCCTCAATGTGCAGGCCAGAATCGGCCAGAATCTCCCCGGAATGTTTTTGATCCATGAGGTCATAAAGCCTAGGAGGCCCTATACGTTTCAAAAGCACAATCCCCGCAGACTTAAGACTTCGGACCCTGCTTTCCATGCCATGGCGGCTGACAGCGCGGATCCGCCGATAGGTGCGCCGAAGCAAGTCCTCAACTCCCCCAAGCCACAACGCCCGCAAAAAAAAACGGCAACACGTGGAACGTGTGGGAGTCTTTTGCAGCTCAAGCTTGTAAAGCCCGAAGCCGAGCGTAGCACTGACAGGAGGACCTCCTGCTTTTGAACTCGAAGCGTGTCAGGTGCAGTTCGGGCAACTCTGCAGCTGACGCGGCTCTTCTGGTGGGACAGCGCCACGGCCTGGGTTCAAGGATTTCCTGATTTACGTATTTTGGGGCTTCCCCTAAACCCCTAACCCCTGCGAGCACTCATACTGACCACAACCGGGTGAGGCACAAGGGCATAAGGGCATAAGGTATAGTACGTGTTTGTTTGAGCCTTTGTTGGGGGTGCTGCGGCTACGGCTGATCATATCCTCTTGGCTCACATAAGCCACCCATTGAGCCCATTGAAGTGTAACCCGGTGCAGTCAGGGCAGGTCACAACTGCTTGAGCCCCAAGACGGCGAGGTGACGGAGCCAGCAGGCTGCGTGCTTTCAGCCGCCTTGCTGCCGCTGCTCGGCTGAGCCTAGTTCCAGCCGCCCGAATAGTCCGAAAGACTGTAGACCGGGCCCAGATCGTGGCTGTCCTCCTCTTCCGCGGCAAATCGCGAATCTGGCTCTCGCAAGCAAAACGACGAGAAACAACGCGGCTGCTGTCTGGGCGCCCTGGCTGCTCTCGGGTCAGGTTCAGACGGTTCCTTGAAACGGAGCGCCCGAAGATCCTATTAATTTACTTGAGATCTACTGGGCATGTTGAAGGCTCTTCGGGACTGCATCAGTCTGCTATAGCATTCCTAATTTTTTCTGCGGTGGAGGGTCCAATAAGGGGGAGAGGATGAGTGACTCGATGAGTGTCGTGTTTTGTGAAGCTTGCAGATTTGAGACCTCGTTCATCCGAATCCGTGCCCCCTCTGGCCAGCTCGTAGCAGAAACCTGCTGCTCAACGAAGGCAGGTGACACACACAGGAGTCGATGCCTTTGACCTCAGAAGCAGGAACAATTCTGCGGATGATTACACCAACCTGGCCCTTAACTCACAAGTGTGAGCTTCGAGCCAATTGAATCAATTGACGATCTGATGATGGGCGGCCTCTGACCTTCTTTTTGCGGCCACCACACCTTTCGAACCTCAACGAAGTGTAGTGTCTTCTGAAGTCCAGGCACGAAGAACCCGGGCCCCTGAGATGCCATTTTTGTAGAATGATAGGCTCGTAGCTTTTCGCTTACACTCCAGGTCACTGGATGCACGGTCCGTCCTCGAGTCCGTGCTGAGGCCGGCTGTCTCTTCTCAGGGTTTGGGCTTGTGGTTCTGGATTGGAGCTGTGGGACTCTCATGCTGTTGGAACATACATGGGTGCAGCTTCCCCAGGAACTTACACAAGCTTTCTATGTGGGCCATCCATGAAACACAAGTGTTGTGCTCTATGCAAATCTACGTAATTGATCGGACAACTTGCACCAGTGACTGCGTTGGCGAAAGTCACCAGTTCTGAGTTTGCTCGGAGCCTTTGTCTGGCATAGCAGCAGAGAGAAGGTCCTGAACCTTCCTTACAAAAGTCTGAGTAGAGGGTCAAAAAGTTTGAACACAGGCCAACAGCCCCCTTAAGGTCGCTCTCAACTTTTGCCAGCGCAGGTATGTGGGCTCAGTGGTGCTCCTGAGTCCAGTGAACAGGCGGAGTGATGGAGTGTGAGAGATGTCGGAGGATGTCGGAGGGTGGGGTGGCTGGATTGGAATGCAGGGGTGGCCTGAGGAAAGCTTCACTGCAGCTTTTTGTTTTGCCTCCTGATCCTGGTGCTTTTTCATCTGGGTTCCGGTGGGCTCGGCTTCTTGGCTTCTAGTCCCTATTAAGTCCTACTAGCACTCGACAAATGGTCGTTTAGCTTCTTGTTGCTTGCTTGGCTCGAGGCTCTACTACCGGCTCTTTCGCGGTCTCCGCCTGGCGTGGGAGGAGCACCTCACACGCGGCTTCCTAGGCTCTCTCGCTTTGCGGTTGATGCCTGCATTTGGTACTGATGTCCTTCTGCGTTACGAGTCGAGGCAGTGCATGGCTGGGTTTCAAACGTATGCCCAAAAGCAGTCCCGAGCCAGATCCTCAACTGCCCTAAGCCATCCCCCTCTTCGTATGTCAAGAGACACCTTGAGCCACGACAGTTGCACGGAGCCTCGGTGTCAGAGCACGGAGCCGGCAGGCTGCTTCCTTGAGGCACAGTGCTACGGCCACCGGGGAGGAGCCTTTGGGTCAGGGTGCTGGGGTTTGGGGCTTCAAGTTTGGGGCTTTGGGGTCCTTTCGGCTTGGAAGAAGGGTGGAAGATTCCGGCCGTTTTTTTGAGGCTTGTAGGCCTTTGGCGGGTGTAGAGAGAACTCTGGCTCTTCAGACCGTGCATGCACGGCTCTCTTAATGGCAAAGGTTGGCAAAGTATAAGACGATGGTGATTGAACTTTTGCACTGCAAAGAGCATGTTTGGCAAACTCAAGAAGAGGCTCGTCTTGGATCTAATAAGATTCCTCTTGTTGTTCATTGTTCTTTTGTCTGGTAGTGTTTACTTTGGCTTGCGTCTTGCTTTCGGAACGGTTCAGCGTTCAGCCAGCATGAGATTTTTTGGGCCTCTCGCTGCTGCTTGCCGTTGAGTTGTTTCAGGGCCTCTTGTGTTGAACGCCTTGTTGCTTGGCGTGTTGTTCTGGCTCAGCGCTCGTATGTTTGCATTCTTCTCAGTGGGGGCCCGCGGTGGCTGCAGCGTTTTATGACAGCAGCATATGTCGCAGCCCCTGGCATATCAGAGCTTCCTGTCCGGGATTCTATGCAGTATTTAATTTTATGCTAATTTGCGCTGCCTTGCCCTCCAGGACTTCTGTAGGTTAGGCGTAAATGGGGGTCTATGGCACTTGGGGGGCATGAAAATGGTGTTAAAGCAGCAGTAGCAGGTCCCAGGGAAAGTTTCGGGTCAGTGCAGGTTTTAGAGGCTTCGGGCTTGGAAGTACGGTTCAAGCGATTGATCTCTAGACTGCACTCTTCATTTCTTCCGGCGTGGAGAGCCTTCGTCAAGATGCCAAGTTGTTGCATGGCCCGCATTTTTTTGTTGCGGCGTTGTGTCGGCGGCAGGACTGTTGGACTTCGACGATCGTCGAAGGGATTCGCTGCCTGATCAGAGGAGCACAGTCTGGGGGCGGCAGTGCTGAGAGCGTGATCCTGTGCCGCGACGCGGGGGCTTCCGGGAAATTCCTCATGATGACCAACTGTCAATCCTCACAAGTGTCGGACCAGTGTTGGAGTATTGAGCCGAAGGATTTCGGCAGATGTCGGCAAGTTCACTTCGCTGGCGACCACGCTGGGTTTGGACAGCCTCCAGGCGATCAGGGTTGTGGGTTTGCTTCGAGTCTGGTTGTCCAGAAGGTTGGTGGTGCAAAGGCTGCCAGGGTCGCAAGGTATTTTGGCGTTTGTCAGTGGCCCAATATGCCGAAAAGAGAGTCGAACGTCGAAAGTATCTCTCCAACTCCCAACCCACAAGACCCAAAGCCCAAAATCCAACCCCCCCGTAAACTCCTATAACACCTTGCGTGATCGTGGCCCCTAGGCCGCGATCGACCTCTACTTCTACGCCACGCTCTTGAGGTCCCAAAATCTTCAGTGGAGAAGCTCCTCAGTGTTTTGTCAGTTTTCAGGGCTCTGGAAGTTGGCGCTAGGTCTGCTAAGGGTTGCTCTGTGTGCTCGCGGAGCCCTCAGCCCAAAGCCCAAAGTGACGACTTGGGAGGCAAAGCCTCAAACATACCCGACTCGGAAAACCTTTTGGGCTCCGCTCCAAAAGACCTGGCAGGACGCTGTCGCCTGCGCTGGCCCGCACGTCCCTTCTCGGAGCATTGCTGGGGCTGCCTGCATTGGATTAGGGGCCAATTCAGTTGTTTAGTTAGATTAGTCCAGGGGCCTGAGGGATGTCCTCTTCGAAACCTCGAGAAGACAGCGATGTCCTTCGTTCTGTTTCGCCTTCTGGTGATCTTCAAGCGCAGCTCCGCAGCTCCCCCCCGAACCATCGTCTTTGATTGTGGCCTGCTGAAGGCTTGGGAGAAGCATAGGATTCCAGCAAAACAGCCTCGTGTGACGAAGGACCCTGATGGTGCAGTTCCTCGGCCGTGATCTCCCGGCACTCTACTCCGCCGAGCGGGCGGCCGAGGGGAAGTTCACGTACACGCTGACGCGCATGCGGGACCTCAAGGGTGGCTTCTGCTTGGGGGGTGGGGATGGGGGTGTCGGGAGCGTGTCAGTGCATGGGCTTAGTTTCTGCTGCCCGGCACTTTGGTATTTTCCCTGTTGAACGCCGGGACTCTGGGTGAAAGAGGTTGGACTGGAGTGGCAAGACCGTCATAGCCGGCGGCCCCAGCCAGGAGAATGCTGAGTCCATCCTCTTCTATGGTGGCCAAAGACAGGACGCAGACAGAGTGCAGATTACATTCCATCTAGGTGTACCAGCTACATCACTTGTCACAATCACCTTTTTCATTAATTATCATTTTTTACGTATCATGAGTTTCAGCTTCAGGATGCTTCAGGTGTAGGTTCAACACATACCTCAGTGAGTAGCTTTATCTTCAATACATATATATATATATATATATTTTTTTTTTTTTTATCCCTATTTCCTTGCTATATTTCCATGAGCATGATCTTTCACTGGATAGAAAGAAGCATCCCTTCCAGAAGAGGAGACTGCGCGGGCAGATGAAGTCCTCAAGCTCCGCCACCGCACGGAGCCCCACCTGAACAGCCTTGGGGGACAGGATCTGGATGCGAGTTCCCTAAACCCTAAACCCTAAACCCTAAACCCTAAAACCCTCCTGTTTGCAACCATCCCCGAGCCAAGGAGTGGGATCGCTTGGCGCAGAAGGACCTGGTCCAGCTCGTAGGGGATCAATACCGCCAGGTGCAAAGTAGGGGGGGAAGGGTTTGCAGGGTTTTTCATGCTGATGGTAGGAGGTTTCAGCCAGGATGCGAAAAAAACTGTGCGGCCTTTACAAACCAATAGCCAAGGAACATACACAACTCACACTTTTTTGGGCGGTTCTTCCTTGCGAGTCTGATGTCTGTGGTCGTGAAGCAGAACCAGAAGCAATTTGTCATCCGTTTGGAAGCAACTCGCACACCTGTGGCTTGCTTGCCGAACCATCGTCATTGTCGTGTTTGATGGCTGAACGAGCAAAAAAGAATGCCTGACTTGGTTCAGGCCCAAACCATTCAGCCTGAACTCTACAGGTACCACAAGATGAGCACAGAAACATCTACAATCAGGCCTTTGGCAGCACACGTAGGACGATGCATGTGACAACGCCTTCGGCGACAAAACTCTCCGACCTTGGCGGCCCTGGAAGGTCCTTGCCCTCGGCCCGGCCCTCGTCCTCGTGCAGCATCTCGGCAGAGAGGAAGCGGCGCTGTGCATGAAATGCTCAGGGTTGCGAAGGATTCGGTTCTGCTGTTTAAGTCGATGGCTGGGAGAGCTTTCAGGTTTGCCAGTGGTGCGCGAGATGCGGCGCTGCTAACGCAGGCAAACGAGGCGTGAGCGAATGAAACCCCTGACCGGGTTCACGAAAATACTGGACCTTTAATACAGACCCCCAGATAGGAGGGTTCCCTTATCAAACGGACCGCAATAAGGTACCCCTATCTCGGAAACCCACATTTGGGCATGAATGACCTCCTGGACTTCCGAGATTCTGCTTTGAAGAAGTTTGGATGCCAATGTTGTTCTTCGAATGAAGTAAGCCTGTTGAAGAAATCTTCGGCCTTTTCTTCAAGATTGTTGGGAAAAACCTTAAGAGTAAGAGGAAAGCTTCATGACTTCAATCGCAGCAAAAGTTTTGGAGACAAATCTTCGTATTTCGGCTTAAACATGGCACAAATGAAAGTGTTAGTATACGATGTCGCCGGCTTAGTCTTGAGATATTGGTGGAGACGCCTGAGCTTAGCATGAGTTTGCCAATCTGCACTTTAAGCAATTTTTGCAAATCCCTTTTGAGGCTTCGAGAGGCCCTGTCAGCGCGCAACCCGTGTGGATGTCGTCCGAAGAAACCCCACTCTCCACATCAACCCACTCCACAAAACGCTAGAACAACGGCTGCGAGCAAAGCATGTAAAAACCAGTTCGCAGGCATCCGTCATAATTGCTTTCGTGTAGCAACCTTGGCCAACCATCTCACCACAATGGCGTCGCCTGCAGGCGTTCGATGCCGTGCTGCGTGCTCTGCAGCTTGATTGCATTTGACGGATAGGGTTTCAAGGGTCCCTCCCTCATGCGCCCGCTCAACCATTTGGGCCCTGTCCCAAAGGCTGCTCTTTGCCGACAACTGCTCGGACTTCTCACGGCTCACGGCGGTAGCTTTGGAGCCCTCTTACTGGCAAATGGGCTTCTGGCTTCAGGATGCTTCGGGAATGCATCTTCATAGTTTCAGAACTTTCGCTCGAATCCTACGGGCCGGTTGGAGCGCCGGGCTGTATGCGGTTTATAGAGTGTGTGGGAGACGTTGCTGTTCTCAGTATTTGCGGCACCTGCAGAACCCCCGAATCAATCTTCTGTTCTGTTCCAGGCTCTTCACGTACCACCGCGAACAACTGGAGGCCAAAGAGGCTGAGTCGGAGATCTCGGTGCAGCCTGCCGAGGACCTGGCAGCAGGTAGGCACTTGCGGCACTTGTGCCCCCCTACGCCTGACATGCATCGTGTGAGCCAGTTCTTCTTAAGCCTTTTTTGTGTTACCAGGCTTTGCAGTGCAGTGCTGTGAACGTCGATTCGAACGAGAAGCTCGAGCATGGTTTCGATTGAGTGTGTAGAGTTATTAGAGTTGCAACGAAAAACACCCTCGCAGGCTGTCCGCAGTTTACAACGCAACGCCCCAAGCCAGATCTTCATGGTTCATGTGAAGAGGACGCCGGGTCCTGGCTGGAAGTCGAAGGCCTGACGCCCCCAGTCCCGCAGATTGGGGCTTGAGCTGTGAGGCTCTCTGAGGCTTTCGGCTTCTTGGAGTTGTTTGGGGCGGGTTCTTGCTGTTGGTTCTTGCTGTTGTTCTCCACCTCGCTTCGCAGTAGCTCCCGAAAGCCACGCGCGGAAACCTGCGGGTTGAAAATGCTTATGTCTAATGCTGCCATTTTGGTCTGGGAGAAAGGCTACGAGGTAACCCCTGAGAGCCGTGACTGTACTTCAAAAAGACCTTCTAGGTTGTAAAGTTGTATAGTGTGCAGGCTAGCTTCTTGCGTCGTTGTTTGCTTCTTGTGTGAATGTGGAAGTCCTCGGAGCCTCGCCATAGAAACCCACGTGCACTGATTTGTCGATCGAGGTGGACATGAGAAGTGACCATGTTCAACATGCAGTCGAAATTCAAACCTAGCCTCCCAGTTCCACCACTCTGTCAAACCAGAACTCTAGGCCTGGCCTACTCCCAGAAGGTGGTCGTCATAAGTAGGGTAGAGTCGCCGTAACTGGGCGGTTTTCTGGAACTCTTTTGTAGTGGACTCCTCAGTTTTTTTTGCCTGCCAGCTAAGGCTCTGTTTCGCGGACAGGATTCTGGCCACCAGCCGTGTTTTAGTCATCTGTGGTGTTCGGGGCTTCTGCAAAGTTCACGTGGCTTGGGTGGTGTTGCGTGATGAATCCTGAGCAGCTCATGTCTTTCAAATCAGGTGTTCGAACCCCTGGGTTTGATCTTGGCATTATTTGGCATTCTTCTGCTCCTCTCTCATTCTCCGCTTCACCTTCCTTTCTGATACTTTTTTTGGCCCCGGCACCGAGGGCCACTCACCTCATCACCTCACCCATTCCCTCGTGGGACGAAGCAGGTTCAAGAGGTCAAGCAGGCAGCCCTCTGCCGACGAGTCCTTGCAAGTTTAGTTGAATCCGCACGCTGCTCAAAAGAGGCTCCTCTGGACCCTATCCATACCAGACATTCTTCAGACAAGACAACTGCACCTTCAGGGCCGAGTCCCACTTGGCACCCAGCCCTTCTCTCCACTTCCAATAAGTAGTTTGGGGGGGAGTTCCCCCACGTGCCTGAGGTTCAAGACCTGCACTTTGCTGCACCATCCTCAGGCACCCTGGCGTGAGTCGGAAGCATGTAGCATGCCACAGGGCCTATGGGCTAATTGCGGTCATGGAGACTCTTAGACTCTAGGACCATCGATGGATGCTACCAAATCCCGTACTTCCTGAACATGTCCATGTAGCTGCTTTGTTGCCTGAGGCGGCCTTCTCATCTCGGGGCCCAGTGGCAGCGGGAAGACCACGCTGCAGCCTGACGGTGGTATTGGCGGTGGTGAGGAGTTGGGATTTTGGGTTTTCCAGGCGGCTCCAGAGATTCGGGATTGAAGCCTTTGGCTGCTCACGTACACAGAAGGCCTTGAAATCGTCAGGACAACATGTAATCAATGGTCCAGAATCTCTGCACGGCGGAGATTAGGACCTCAAGCCCGAAGCATGTCGGCTTTGGACTAAAGGGTCCTCTGACAACTGTGCCCCGCCTGGTTTGTTCGGCGTGCGCGATTAAGCCTGTCTGGTAGAGGTTTGGTTGGTTCGTTTGCTAGGTTGCGGCCTTGTTGCATCCAGGTCTGGGTCGATGGCTACTGAACTTCAAAGGCACGTTGAGTTGAAGTTTTCCCAGTGTCCGAGCGTGTGCGAGTAGACCTAGCCTAGGGAAGAGCCCAGGCTCCGGGCTCTGGCGGGCCTCTGGCACTGGGGACGCGGCTCCATTCGCCTCGCAGAGCACCGAGCAGCGGAGCTGAAATAGGACCGAAGCCTCAGAGGCAGTGTAGGGTTGTGGAGTCGCAGTTTACGATCCCTACATGAGCAGGAGTGAGAGTGTGTGACAAAAGAAGAGCGAGGTTAGCCGAGCCACCACCTCACGCACCCTCTCCAAAAGGTGGGAGACACCCCTTGCCGCTGGAAGAGAGCCGGTGCTGTATCACAATCACGGGAATGCAGGCCCCTAACATACTGAAGACAGTTTTATGGAGAACCGTCGCATACACCACATCAGCGCCGCTGACTCTCTGACGAGGGGGTGGGGTGGGGGGGGGGGGCGGGAATCCCTCAATTTTGCCCCAAGAGCTCCCATTCACATCCTCACGTAACCCTCTAAGCAGATGGGGCGTAACCCCCACGCCGAGGAGTGCCTCTTCCTGCCGCAACGACCGTACATGAGCCTGGGCACCTTGAGGGACCAGCTCCTGTACCCCAACTGCCAGGCTTGGCCAGTTGAGGGGAGACTGTCGCGAATCCGGCACTGACCCAATGTGCTGTGCTCTTGAGGACACGACATCTGTCAAGCCCCAAAGCACCTCGAACCTCTGCACTGAGCGGCAAGAAGGTCAGCATCGAGGATGACGCGCTTCGTGAGCTTCTCGGCTGTGGTGATTGATGCATCGTTGGGTCGTTGGGGCGATGGCATGGCCAAATTGATGGACCCCAAGCTAAAAGTTACCGCAGCCCAGATCTGTAGAAGAGAGCTGGCTGTTCGGCGTAGGAGTAAAGCATTGGTAAAGGAACGGCATACGGGTCTCAGGACAGAAGCAACTGCACACATTTCTACGATGGCCCCGACTGGGCCCCCTCAATGGCTAGTGCCACATTGGTAGAAAGTAGCAAGTCTGCGACGACGAAAGCGCCGAACCCTCACACCCCATACCGTCATCAAGCAGAGTTCCCCTGAGCTCTTCAACGTAAGGCTCGAGGCCGAACCAGTCCAATCGCTGACTCCTCGAGACCGTCAGCCCCCTTAAGCCCCGAAGCATCGCATGTCCCGCATGTCCTGGCCTTGCGCAGCATTCTGGCCCGCGTTGGCCTTCACAGCGTCCTGAAGCGCACGGGCGGCAATTTGGATTGGATGGACCCGCGGGGTTGGGTCTTCTGGGAGCCAAGAAGAAGGAGAATTTCTCGTCGGGCTCGTAGCATGCTCTGATTTA
Organism: Symbiodinium natans; assembly: GCA_905221605.1. NCBI lineage: Eukaryota > Dinophyceae > Suessiales > Symbiodiniaceae > Symbiodinium > Symbiodinium natans. The sequence continues at coordinate 225,313 of CAJNDS010002332.1, forward strand.
ATAGCACGATTCTCGCGCGTGGGTTTCCCTCATCGCAGCTGCATGTGCAACGTTTGGCAGCAGTTCGCCACGCAGATGTTAATGCCGAATATGCCGACCTCAAGTCTGCTTTGCCTTTGTTCAAGCCCTGGGTTTTGGCAAGCCCAGAGACTTTAATCAGATCTCATATCCCAGGGGAATAAAACATATCACGGCAAGAGTGGGTAGAACGCCTCGCCCATCTCATCCTACTCTTCTCAAATCTATTCGTCCTCGTTTGCATCATGCAATGCTGGATGAACCGATGAACGCTCTTGCAAACGTTTGTGGTGAGGGGGGGAGGGGGGAGGGCGGAGGGGAGGAGGGGTAGAGGGGGGTTGGGGGGCGGCGGAGAAGCGAAGGGAAGGGAAGACTGTAGAAATCCCCATCTTCAAAGCAAAAGAACGCGATCCTGGAAAAAAATCTGGTTCGATCCCTTGTCTTTCTTCATGAAAAGAAGTGAGGCGGATAGCGGCAGCATTCGGTTAACCGAAGAAGCCCTTCTGGTTGCACAAGAGATGTAGAGATGTATTTGTCCAGCGCCTTTTGCTCTCACTGTAGGCCAAAGAAAGCACACCTGGCTTCAGACTGTTTCAGAGCTAGCAACTTGGAGAAGATCACCCCACGCTTTCGCTGACCAGCGGACTTCCCGAGAACCTTTCATTTGGTTGCTGTTTTAGGCAGCTCTGCCGTCCGCCGCCGTGAGAAGAGTTTATTTCGCACTTTTCGATGGGTGGGGGGGAAAACGCTGCTTCTGCACGTTTGGTATTTGCAGCAAAGGCGAAGTTTTTCTTTCTGGGTTGGGGTGAGGGGTGCGGGGACACTGTCTCCATCTTCTGCATGCCCCCTTGCAAAGAGCTGTTGAAGCAGTGAGGCTACGTGACAGGAGTGACATGCAAAACCAGGAAGTCTTGGCCCTTGGCAGAAAGCCGTGTTGCAACCCCACGCTTTTTCAAAAACCCACAAACATTCTACGGCGGCGCAGGGCATATAGGTGTTTTACGAGGTCTGGTTTAGGAGGCAACTCTTCTGGAGGATAGTTGCTGATGGGTAGTAGACAGGACCGCTGGGATGAGCAGCTGAGCATCGGCGAGCCTTGGCCGTTACCTCTCGAATTTCATTTTCAAGTTGGGATGCTCTCCCCTTATACCGAGTCCTTACCAGGGATTATAGTACCCCCCATTATAAGCCTGTGAAGGACTGTTAGTATAAGGGGGAACATACCAGTTTTCAAGTCCTAAACAACTTGCAAGGCTCCTGAGACCTCCTGAGATCTTAAGATCCCCTACAGAAGAGTCGAGGAACAACAACGGCTGAGCGTGGCACGCGTGTTGGTGCAGCGCCCGCGGTACGTCCTTGCAGATGAGGTGGGGTGTGCGGGCGTCGCTCGGGGCTGAGGGTTTTTTGGCGTTCCGACAGTATTGCTCCGCCAGGTGACGTCTGCAAATGACCCGGCCCACGAGCCCTGGCGGGCTTTAGGAAGCAAAGGCGGGTCAAAGTCAAGAGTTCGCAGCCTCACTTCGCAGGCAGTAAATTCTTTAACAGTAGACCAGTTCAAGTTCTGTCTCACCCTCCGCCGCCCTCAGATCTCTGACTCTCTTCACTATATTTCGTCCCCCTGGCTAGGTTTCTGTGCTCAGACTGACAGTCTGCACAAACGTAGGGAAAAAGGACCCTCGCACTTGAGCTGAGGAGGAAATCGTTTACCAGTGCATCGCTTCGACCTGCAAGGCCTGGATGGGTCAGGGAGGGTCAGTTTTGGTCCCCCGAGTTTATTGTGGTGTTCAGGTCAGGTTTGCAAGGGCAGACCCCAGGGCCACAGCCGCAGCCACACACAATTGCGCACCAAAGCGGTCCAAATCTCACAAACTTCGCAAGACCTGAAAACCCAGTGACCTCTGGAGCAAGAGGCGAGGGGGGGGCATCTATGCGCTTTGGCTGCGACGCCTATTAACCCATGTGCAAAAACGACTTGCGCTAGTACAGCTGCACCCCGCCCCTCATCTGGAGAGCCGCGCTTTGTAGCAATTTCTGCAGCCCTCAAGATACAGTAACTTGAGCCAGAGAACGTCGGCAGGACATGGATATGTCACTCCACGCAACATGCCAACTGAAATTGTGGCAGCTTTCTTCCGTAGCCGGTCCACGACCCGTCCGTTGGTCTGGGCGCCATGACACTGGCCGGTCGTCCCTGCTCTTTGCGCAGCCGACGAGAAGATACCTCTGAATGTGGGGATGATCTCTTTCTCGGGTTAGGGTCTCCTTTGCCTTGGTTCGCGGCTTCCTTCAATTCCGCACCCAGTCAACGTAGAGCTTCTTCGGCATTAGAAAATTTCGGCACCCAATAAAGCTATGCCGTGCTATCAAGGGAGGCTTCCAAGTCAGCAGATCCGCAAAAAGGTGCAAAAGGTGCACAATCCCGTGGACAGAGGGGGGGTTAAGGCGCCCTTTTTCATGAGGTTTTGTAAGTGTTGTTCGGACTCAATGCGGCGCGGAGCAATGCTGTCGAGACCAACTTTAAATCGCACAGGCTTCTCTCAACAAAACTGCTTGCCGGCGAGAAAACTTAGAACCAATGAAATCTTGAACCAGGAGGCCTGGAGCCTCAACGCCCCGAGATCTTCAAGCTTGGACCCCAATCCTTCGCAAGCGCCACGCCGAAGCACAGGCTTTCGTCTCAGTCGGCCACCGAAAGAGCCTCGAGGCCAACCCACACGTTCTCTTTGTTGTTTGTGGTTGGGCCCGGGGATGTTCCCTGAGCGTTGAGGATTGAGGGTTCTCATTTCGATGATTTCGATCCATTTTCCGATCGCCTGCCACTACCGGCAGGCTTACCACGCGTGGAATCTGCGGCTGACGGGCCCCGACGGAAAGTGGGTGCTGGAAAAACTTACGCCGTGCTGCGAAGCATTGCGAAGGTTCAGCTCAACTTGTAGATGCAGCGCCTTTCCCAGAACACATGACGGGATCAGGGAGATCTGCCTAGTAGGGTGGTTCCAAGTATCTCCAAGTACAGTACCACGTGCCTTTGAACTCTCTTTGCATGAATCATGTTGCTGCACCAGAGCCTTGAAGCCTCATGCCGCTTCGCCGCAGCTCTTGGCTGTTACCCCAGCGGGTAAGTCCACGGCTCCAGCGAGGAGCGAAAGGGAACATGGACGCCTCCGATGCAAAGTCGCAGCGCGAGCCCCAGAGGTCCTCGTGCACAGGCCGTTAGGAGCTCAGTGAATCTCGAGCCTCCTCCCACCCCAAACTCAGTGAAACCATCGTACATCACTCCACTGAACAACTGTGGGTAAAGGGGGTGCCAAGTTGCAGGACAACATTTTCTGCAATAGCCGTGCTCAAGTACCTCAAGTATGGGCAAGGGACGGGGCGGTTAGGGAGGCGACGGGCAGGGAGGCGACAATTGACCGCTGTCTAGCCACAGCATGAAATCTGTCGCATCCTGCCCACAAACATGCGCAACCTGTACTAAATGTAGAGCTCTCTGTTCTGAATGCCAAAGGTTCTTCCTCCCCACCAGAAACAACTACGAAGAAGGTCATCTCCAAACCCACCCCGCTTGAGGGCCATGATGGACAAACTCGAGTCCTTTAGCGCCGTGGCCCCCGCGACCTCCGGCACTTCCGGCACTTCGGGGATCCCGGCCGCGCCGAAGCGGACGGTGGAAGCGAAGAATCCCTCGGCCAGGGCCTCGGGTCAAAGCCTACGTCCTACGTTCTCTGAAGGTTGGTTGTGTCCGGGTGGGGGATTGGGTTTTGGCGACTGATTCTGTGCTTGGGAGGTAGGAAGAGATTCAGGGCAAGATGTGGCATTTCATACGTGCCGCGCCTCAGCATCCGCTGAGGCGAAGCGAACACGTGCCTGCCTGAGCAGAGGGGCAGGTTCCTCCTGCCAACCGTTTGAGTTCATTGTGCTGGGTTTGTTTACGGATTCTGATGGACTATGCTTCCCAGCATTGCTTCTCGAGTCCTACAGGCTTGGGTTTCTCCGGCCAGCTGAGGCAACAGCTTTAATGGACGGCGCTTCTCCTTCGAGAAGTTTGCCAGGCGGAAGAGTCGGGGGTAGACAGGAAATCCGACCGTGTGGGAGTCGAAGCCTGAGAAATGTCCAGAGCCCTGTTTGCCAGCTTCCTTGCTATTGACCCTGATGGGAGGCCGAAAGCGCGTGAGGGATGGACAGGCCTTGGGGAAGGTAGGTCTGTCGAAGCCCAGGAGAGTCCTGACGACCCGACCCGACAGAAGCCTTTTTAGCCTTTTGCCACACCGCCGCAAAGCCCACACCCTAAACCCTACGCCGAACCCCTGCACCACTGGCTGAAGGGTCTTTGAAGATCGGCCGGTGCTGTGACAGCCCTTCGTTGCTTGATCCTGAGCATCCCCACGAAATCCCGCCTCTCCAAACCAACACCCTCGCTTGCAGCAAGCGGCAGAAGTACTGTATACCGACATGGAAAGTTGCAATCCTGCGGGAGGTCCTCTGGAGTTCATGCAGGTGGACATTGACTACTACACCAAGGCCCAAGATCGGTAGCAGAAGAAAAGCTGCTCTTGAAGCGGTGGTTGTAAGGCTCGGGAGTCGCAGTCTGCCCACTCAGCCCTAGCAGCTCGGAGATGTGCAAAGCAGAGAAGCACATAAAAAGCTAGATGCATCTTAGCTGACCTCGGCCGCTCGTAAGCCATCCGAAAGCCCATAGAGTCATTGAGACAAAGCCGAAAGCCTGAGGCCCAGAAAGCCAAGTTCATTAAAATGAGGTCCGTTCCGCTAAAATATAGCCCCTCCTCGACGTACCCTAGTTCCAGTACTACAAGGGCCCCAAGCGACCATATCATAAACAGCTAACCCGGTAACAACGTTCAATCGTTTTGACATTCTTCTAGCGCCTGTTGAGGCCAAGTTGGGCCTGGCAGAGCTGTAGCATTGTCGAATTTGGTCCTCTGGGAGCTGTCTTTGGTGAGCGCGCAAGGGTTGGGATACATGGGGATATGGGAGCTTCAGGACTTCACGGTCGTAGCACAGACATGCCGACGGGGAGAGGTAGACTCAGCCTGAGAACTCCAGACCCCAATTCTTGAGAAGCCTGAACTGCAGAACCCCTCACAGCAAGAGCTGCCGTCAGTTGAACCCAAGCTCCAGGCCCCGGACCCTCGATTTCCCAACGCAGCGAGCCCGCTGAACCCGGACACGTCGGCAGCCGTGCTCCGCATGTATGGGGCCTGGGGCCTTAGCCGCCTTAGCCGCCTTAGCCTTGGGATTTCAGTGGTTTTATATGGTTTTATTTGGGGGCGGCGAAATGTGGTTCCTTGCGATTGCAGGGTCGTTCAGACCAGAGTTGCTCCGCCCAGCCCAGGTTCCGGTGTGTTGGCGTTTGTGTTTCTCACCCGTGTCAGCTTGGAGGGCTGGAGGAACACTGAGTGCTTGGCAACGCTGTAGGCAACACTGTAGCACGATTGAAAGCCGAAGCCCCTTGCCTGCGTGCGTCCGAGGTGACGGAGCTGGGCCACAGCGTGCTAGCACACATCCACGGCTTCGAGCCGTACTTCTTCGTCGAGTGCCCAAAGGAGATGGTGAACTTGTTGTCAATGCCGGTTTCCGAAGCGCTTGGCTTTAAGATTGTATTTCCAGGATCAAAGCAATCGCGACACTGCAAAATTGGTTTGCGCGGCAGTGCTGATGTTAGCAGTTTAGCATCGGTCATGCGGCTGCCGGGCCCCTCTTTCACCAAGCAGGTCTTGTGTTAATTACTCATTCCGGCAGGCTTGGGTTTGGAGCTCGGAGATCTGCGAATGTTACGTGCTAGCCAGCATCCGCAGTTTTAAACCGATATCCGGAGATGTGCGCAAAACAGAGTATGCTCTCCGCGGCAGGAGTTGCAAAATCCTGAGGGCGTGGCAAGCTTCCAAAGTGCCTGCGGCTTTAGTGCTGGCAAGCTTGGGTGTAAGAGCATTTCATGAGTTCGAACTTTGTTCAAACATCACTTTAGGGTTTGGGGATGTGCTTGCTTGTTTTAGAAACCTAGCAACATCGTCCGAGATTTGATTGACGAGCGTGTGGCACGGATAAGAGGACTGAAGCAACCGAAGAGAAGCTCGCGCAAAGAACCGTTGCAGTGCAGGAAACCAACTGAACCGATCGGACCCCATGTTGTTTGTCTCTCCTGAACATCGCGAGAGTTTGTATCTTATTTCCCGGCAGAAGCCTCGAAACTCTTCTGCCGAACCGCTCGACGCCAGGTGCGTTGGAGGCGCTGTTGGCTTCGTCGAACTGCTGCGGCCCAAGGGAATGAGAGTTCGGGCCCTCAGGAGTACGAAGCTCTGACAATCCTTAGTGCATGCGGATTCAAATATGGCTTGTTTTCAGGTTCAGACGCTATTTCGACTAGGTTGCTAATGAGATAAGGCAGCTGAGGCTGGGACAAGCCGAACCCCTACGTTCGCAAGGTCGAGATGGTTCAGCGATCTACCCTTATGCGCCGCTCGGATGAGACCATCCTGGTTCCGTCGCTCTTGTCATGTCAGCTACAGAGAGCCTTAGTTTAAGTTCGAGAGGGTCGGTGCTAGACACGGCTCTTGGGTTGTGTGCTGCTTGTATTGCAAGTTGCCCTCTCAGCCCTCCAACTTGACACTCCAGCCAAACGCCTGCAAGAGACCCACAAAAAGATGCCGAAAGGTGTACGAAACTTAATAAAAGTGTAGGTCCCTGCTTGGGCCCCGAACTCTTCAGAAACTGAAGCCCATGATGACTTCACGGCAGTCCGAGGTTGGCAGGGCTCCTGCGACCACTCCTGCTTCCTGCACCTTGTGCCGAATTTGGACTCTTGAAGATTCAAGTTATTATGAAGAGCTTGCCCTTACCCTAAAAGCCCTATCTCGCCAAAGGGGCCGAGACTTCCGGATATTTCCGAGACTCCCTGAGCTCCCGTTTTGCTTCGTCATGGCTAGTGGGGTTCGCAAGTTGGCTGCGAACTTGGCCTACGCCCGTCGCAGCGCAAAGTGCCTCGGCCTGGGGGAGGTTGCCAGCTCCATCTCTCGCATTCTGCAGACGGTGGCGGAACAGGAGGCGAAAGTGGCTGCTACTGCCGCCCATGTAGCTACCCAGACTGATTCGAGTGTGGGGGGTGCTTCGGCCTGATGCGTGTGTGGCCATTCAGACTGAGATAACGCTGGACGCACCTGCTGCGCCCACCGTGACCGACACGGACTATGAGCTAGAAGCCTGCGGGATCGCGATTCATGGACGAGATGGGGTGTATGTGACTCTGCAGGGGGTGATGTCGACACTGCGGTGCGTCCAATGTCGCCTGAGCCGGGGTTGTCGACGAAAGGTCCAGCTGGACCCACTGGGGGCGAAATTGAAGCCGAAAGGTATGAAGTGGGCGCAAGCTCGGGCATGGTTGCCTTTTTTGATTGGTGGCTTCAATATTACCTTGGTATGCTGGAGACCGATTCGGCACGACTTGCCCCCACCACCTTGGACGGCCTCATCACAGATGCGCGACACAGTCTGTGTAGAATGCGCCGAAGCTCAGCGGGCCCCAGCACGAGCAATGAGGAGAAAAACTGCGTGATCCGGATGCGTGCTCTCTTGAAGTCTCGCCAAGATATGCTTCAGGCAACCAGTGAATTCCTAAGCCAGCTCTTTGTACAGTGCATGCGTTCAGGGGCGAGTTGAATTCGGATGCTCAGAAGAAGGTCAGGTTGAGTATTGTGTACATCGGTCGGTTGTTTGCGCTTGCTTTATTGCTTGGGTGCACTTCTGGTTGAGCGAGTTTCTTTGCATGTTGCTCGTTGTCCAGTGCTGAGCTCCTCGGTTATGCCAAGTTGCAGCTCCTTGGATGTGCGAATTAGTGCGGGTTCGTGCAAGCTGCGAACCCAGATTGTACCTCGCCTGGCCTGTCCGAGTGTCAGCGATTAAAAGCCCCATTAGAAATGGCTACGACTCAAGCGCCTCAACACTTAGCCCTTGTTCCGGCACATCTGTGCTGTCATGGCCACACGCACAGAATGTGCAGTCGCTGTGGACGTGAGCTTTAACCTTGATGGCACGCGTGAGAGCGCTGGACACTTCAGGATTGGATCTTCATTGTCCGCCAGGCAAAGCAGCGGAAGAACATCATTGCCAAGCCAGTGGGACCACTACCGAATCGTCTGCCAAAGCTGGCAAACGCAAATGAAGACTTTGATCCAACGGAGATGACGAAGCCAACGCGCAAGCCCGGCTTCAAGTAAGTAGGGAGGGGCACGGATCGAATGATGAGTCCGTGGCTTCAACGGAGGTACAACATAGTCCGAAGACGCGCGGGGGCGGTTTGCACCTACCCCAAAAACCCAGAGCTAAACTCGAATAGTCAACCCTGCGATGCAGATTGGCCCCAGCTGTGCAGGAGGGAAAAACATCCGAATAGTCTAAACTTTACACTTTAAAACCTTAAGCTTTAACAAGCGAAACCCTAAAACCGTAAATCCCTACAACCAAGTTCTTTGGGGGGTCTGGCTGATGTATTTCCCCAAGCCAGCGTTGGACAATGTTACAAAGCTCTCCAGAGACAAGCGCCAAGTGGCGACTGATTTTTCGACGCAGCATCCTGAGGCGGGTCACTGTGGCCGTGCCGAGCTTGGTAGCGACGAGCCGTCGGATGATCGAGGCATCGGTGGAAGAGTCTTTTGCGCTGTGGTCTGCCTTTCGGTTGAGGCTTGTTGCTTCGTGTTGAGGTGTGCCTTGAGCACCGAAGCCTTTTCTCGGACTCTGATGCCACCCTTGACTCTGAGCTGTCGAGGGTGGTTTCCGACTGGACAAGGGCTACTTCGCGCCGAGCACGCCCGTAGCTGAGCTCCGCGCCCGCGAGGGTTCCTACAATTCCACGAATAGTATTTAGTTGAACTGCAACTTTCGTGGTCGTGGCTTCTTACAGCACGTTCTCGGAAGAACATAGAGAGGGACACCTTGGAGAATGTTCAAGCAAGTCCAAGCACGTTTAAGTCGGTGTATGTGTGTGTGTGTGTGTGCTCGGGGTTTCGCTTAGTCGACCGAACCTGCATGGCGGGTTGCTGACAAATGCTCGCGCCCTCGACTCCGCGTTGCCTAACCCAGCGAGCTCAAGTGCTAAGTGCGAGGAACCGAACTCTGCAGCTCATGCATCACTTCATGCTGTCTTTGTGGCGATGTGCCGTCACTATGGCTTGACATCAGCTGAATCTTGAGGTCCTACGAGACGAACATCCCGTTTGCACTCCGCTTCATGATTGCTGGGGCCTCAGGCGCAGACAAGAAGAATTTGATGTGTGCTGAAAGGCTGTTTTTCGCGTTTTTCGCGTATCTTAAATCCAGGGAGCCGGAGGGGGTTCTCACTTGGGATGCCAGGGAGGTGAGGTTTTTTGAAGCAACCCTGTGCTGCTAGTCGGATTTCGGAAGCTATCTTGTGCGCTAGTCACTGCTGCCATCCCCTCGCCATTGGCCGCTCCCCGTTCGCGTCATCTACCATGCCCCAAAAACCCTTCGGCCCAAAAAGTCGCCCAAACCTTCGACATGCCCCGTGGAGCGGTGCCCCCTAGATTATGGCAATCAGACCAGAGCATCTGCCATGGCAAGGATCGGGAGCTGGCTGGGGGCGGCTGGGTCTGCGCTGCGGAGGGCTTCCGACGGCAGGGCGCTGCTCCCAGCATTGTACCGCCTGGCATCACGCCAACGCTGCAGATCTCGCAGCGGCAGTGAGCAGGGCAGTGTGGTGCTGTGTTGTGGAGCAGGATTTTTTTACAGGTTTTGGAGCTGGTTCGGCGGTTCAATCAGGTTCCTTAGCAAGGGGGAAGGCATGCGATTGATAGTGTAAGGCAACAATCCCCACCCCCACTGTGCCATCCGATGGCTTAGCAAGGGCGCCCCGACTGTCCTAAGTTATCCTAAGCCCCAATGGTTCGAGCGATTCCCTGATGCCTGCATCCCACGCGATCTGTTTGCTTGAGGTCCCGACTGTGTGAGCACATGCCAGATCGAGATAGACATGCACTACTCGAACTTGATGCCGCAGGCCCTGGGATTTTGGGGAGTTCGGGTTTTGCAAGGCCGTAGTATCGGTTTGCAGAGTTCTCGTCTGCATCTTCGGGCTTGGGATTTCCGGCCCAACGCTTCGGGCATGAGAGGAGAAGCTGAAGATTGCACCGTTGCGGGTGCTGTCTTTCGACATCGAGCTCGAGCCCAAGACAGGGCAACAAAGCTTTATGCTCTGCACTTGTCGGGAGTTTTGGTTGCCGGGCTTGGATTGCTCTGCTGGAATACGTGGCCCGAGCTAGGAAGGCAGGTTGCCTACTCACTGAACCTGCTACCTCTTTCAAAGCCACACGACCCAGGTGCTACAACCCAGAGGGCAAGGCTGGAGTTTTTTGCTTGAGACGGCCTGTTAGGACTCTTAGCAGGGCACACAAGAGTTACGAGAAGCTACAAATACCTCAAGCTTCGTGGGGCTTTTTGTGTGACCTTCTGCCCAGAACTCCTCACCAACCCCCCCGGCGGGCCACGCAATTTGCAAATCCCGCGGAAACCTTTGGCTGGCAACCTGTGCTGCAGGGCTTTCCGAAGGCAGAGAGCAGCCCCGTGATCCAGATTGCAGTTTACCTCAAGGCTGATGGGGCTGGATGTATATACGGAATTTGGTTTGTTTGGGGTATATACTGGACTTATTTTATGTTAAGGGTTTAGGGTGTACGGTTTAAGACTAGATGATCCCCTCTCAGCCCAGGTGTGGAGGAAAACAAAGACGGGCTGCGAAAAAGGGTTTAGTTTGACTTGCTCAGACTTGAGCGTTAGGGTGTGCTGGCGTGCTGCATGCTGTCTCAAGGGATACCCTTAAGGTTGTACCCCTAAAGGTTCTCCTTAGTATACTCCTAACATGGCCCTTGTATTCCCTCAGGGTTCCTGAAACAGGGACCCCAAAACCTAAGGGTACAACCTTAAGGGTCCAAGGTAGAACCCCTAGAGTGTCAGCGCTTTCGGATTCCACTTTGACCTCGTGTAAGATTTTGAACGTTCCATCTCCGTCTGAAAAGAAGGAAACGCTAGCTGTCCTTTGAGGCCCGGTGCAATTCCCAAACTCGAGGCTCCTAGACCCCCTTAGCTGTGCCACAACATGCAATTCGAAGAGCTTCGTTGACATTGTTGTGCATCCCACGAGGTGCACGGTTGTGAGCGCGCGCCGGGGTCCAAGATCGGCCCCCCAAGATCGGCTCCTCTTGGAAAGAGTGAGGCCATGTGTTTGCTGAGGAGAACAGACCTCCAGGGGCCCCTCAGAGTTTCAGGAGGTGCTGCGGTTCGAGTTTCAATTTCGGGCTTGAGGGACGCGCGGTCCATTCTTAGATTCTTAGAAAGCACCTCCAGGCCACAAAGCTGTAGCGGAGAAAATTGATGTAGGCCGCAGGCCACACGCCCATGACAGCGTCAGCAGCCCACAGGGATCGCAAAGAGTTCCGCTAGGCTTTGCACTTGTCCATCCTTCCTTGCCACGACTCTCCAGGAGAGCCGTATGCCTCTCTACAACACCCCCAACCACATAACAAGTCTTCTTTCGCATGGTCCTGCACTTGTTCGTCTTCTCCTCCTGGTCGTCGTCGTCGTCGTGGTGGTGCTGGTGGTGGTCGTCGTCGTGGTCGTGGTCTTGGTGGTTGCGGTTGTTGTTGCGGTTGGGGTAGAGCTATGAGCTACGTGGGGCAGTCCCAAGGCTGGTCCATGCGGTGTGGACCTTGAACACCTGCAACGACATCGCAGGAGCCGGGGTGGGAGCCGGTCGTTTCTTACCTTGGCATGATCCTTCGGCCCATGACCTGCTGCCCAATGGCCCGCAAAGCACGAGAGGAGGCGTCTCAAGAGTGCTCAGTTGAACTGCAGGTGCCTTGGTCTATGCCTTCGACTCGGAGGAGGAGATGCTCCTAAGCTTTCGGCAGTTCCTGCAGGACTGATGCAAGGGGGGCAGTCTAGGCTCAGCAGGTTTGCAGTGTTTGGCTGCTTGTTGAAAGCAGATCCTGGCGTATGTAACCACGAAACATATCGGTTTGGGTTAGAGCTAGTTTCCGCCCGGATCATGTTCTCTTGGCACTAAGGTCCTTGAAGCACCCGCATCGAATCCGAAATCCATCAGGTGAGCACTAAGAACTCAAAGATCATGCATGGACGAGCCCCCGACAGCACTGTTCGCACGATCGCTGCCCCTGTCCCGATGAGGTTTGGGGTCTTGCATGCGGTTTTCATGCCCGAGTTCTATTTTTGTGGGCTGACTTTCAGAAGCTGCAACGTCAGAAGGATGTCGATGTGCCAATGCAGAGACTTGCAGATTTGAGTGGGCCGCGCCGATGCACGCATCTTGGGATCGCGACCTTGCAGAACTGTAGGCTTGGGATTTGGGAACCTAAACCCGAGAGCCTCGCCTGCTTGAGCTAGTTGTGAGAGTCGAAGCCCTTGCGCTTCACAAGGCGAATCCCCTGGAAAACCCTCAATCATCCTCGACCTTAGAAACCCCCTGGAAACATTTAAGCCATCTTAAACCCTCTTAAGCCCTCTTAAACCCTGCTAAGCCCTCTTAAACCCTGTTAAGCCCTCTTCAACCGTCTTAAACCCTCTTAAGCCCTGCAGCCACCATAGATGCAGCCATGGATTTCTGTCCTCGCGCTTGCCACGGCGCCCTTACTGGGGGCCGCAGGGCCCAGTGCAGAATGCTTCGCGGCTGGCGCTAAGGTGCTATTAAGGTTGCCGTGATTCGTAGGGATGGAACCTAAACCCCCAAGTCCTGCTCGAGTAGGAGAGTCGAAGCCCAGCAGAGTGGGGCTTGGCGCACAGCAGTAGGAGGCTGGTACAGGCGGGGTTGAGGAAGGTGAAGGCTTCGAAGCTCGGGATTAGAAAGACAAGCTGGGAGCTTTTCCGTGCTGCTAGGTTGATGTTTAGGTCTTTCTGCCGAAACAAGGAGAACTGCAAACTTGTTGGAAACAACAAAGGAAACACTAGGGGCAGAACACGAAAGCCTAGGAACAGCAAGGAGTCTCACTAGAAAGATCATACGAAAGCATGAGTAACTTGCCATTGGGTCCTGTTGATCTATCCGCTTGTGTTCCTACTTTGCTTTTCCACTTCGGCCTTTCGCAGTTGCTTCGTTTGCAAATGACTTGCCTGCTGAACCAGATTTGACTCTGGAAGCTCTGAGACGTCATAAAACCAAGCACGGCACAAGTCTGTCGAGGCTTCAACGAGCTCCAGTCGAAGGTCCTCTGGGGAGGGCTAGACAGCAAGTTCTTCAGGGGGAGGCTGCAGCAAAATTTTTTGACAAGAGAGTGTGCGAGAAGGGCCCCAGCAGTTCTACAGAACTGCTACGTTCTCCTTGTAAAACACTTGTGCATTCTGCACCTTCGTAGGTTTGCACGGCTTCGTAGTTCAGAGGTGCTTACATGGAGCCCACAAGGTGGCACAGACCGAAACTGGCGTTGACACCCGCACGCAGTAGTGCACAAAGTGCATGCAAGTGGTGGCAAGCTTGGTGGATTTCTCACTTTGGCTCCTTTCCTCTGCGGGAACAAAGGAGAAACATCAGGTGCTTCGGTCTGCTGGAGATCGAAGCAGTGCTGAGGAGAACCAATGAAGCCAAAGGGCCTCAAGATCTCTACACTTCTATGCCGGGCGACCCAACGGTGGACCATGTGTATCGTTGAAATCCAGTATCCGGGCGAGCTCTCAAGCAGTCGAGAAACTTCAAAAGGCCAGATGCCGAAGCATCTTTTTCGTTACATCAGGATCGCGGGCTGGTCCGTATAAGATCGTTCAAGGGTTTTCGGTCCTGTCGAGATGAGATCTGGATGTATGTTGCAGTCGTGCCAGAGAGGTGACCGTGCTGATCAGGCAAGAACACCCCCAAACATAACAATGAAGGGCACCTCTGATGTTGGCTACTTGGAAAAATGGTCGCGACTGTTTCATGTGGTTGGGTGGCTCCCTAGCATCGACAAGTCAACAGATCGAAGGGTCAACAACACTGCTGAGTCTAACGTACTCTACTTTCCAAAGAAGAAAAAAGGTGGGGCGACTGCGAGAGCTCAGCGGCGTCATGTCGCAGGACGCCCCGGCATGGTCGATACGAACTCTCACCCAGTGTGGCATGACCTTCCACGGCCGGTTGCAGGACCACAACTGGGACATCCTCCACCGCCGGGGCGAGAGAACTATTTGCTTGCAGGCCAGGAGTAAAGGGTTCCCAGGTCAGGAGACCACCCATGTCGCGCCTGGAAAGGAAGGGAACCGATTCTACTTCGTTCTGATGTTCTACTACGCGATGGAGGGGGCCGCGGCGCTCAGATCTCCGAAGCCTTCACCTTCACGCAAGTATATTTGCTCACTATGATTCTGACGTGGTTGTGGTTGTGATTAAGATTGTGTTTATCACAGTCCTGCATCTGTAGGCTCAGGCCCAGAGTGACAATCCGCAGCATGTTGCCCTACAGTGGACATTCAATACTTGAGCTGGCGGCTCTCCTGGCAAAACCAGCTTTAAGTGCCCTCTGAGCAGACAAAATCCGAGGCTGTCCATGGAACGACGGACTACGCCACCTGCTTGCCGCGGAATTGCTCGGAGACGGAGCTCATCGATGATATCCTACCGAAGATTCTCGGAGAGGTTGCTGTTGCCTTCGTGGTGCTGGGTTACAGTCGGTGGTGCTGCCATGAGCCCAAATCAGAGAGTCGACAAGGCAGCCAGCACAATCATTTGGAATGTTCTGCCATCCTTGCCATGTATTGGTTTATCTAGAAGCTTGCGATTTTCGGTGCGATGCGAGTACTTTACGGGTTTGAAGCTTTAGAGTCGCCGTCCGCCATTCTTGCAGGATTAGGGTTAGGCTTCCCATACACTCCGCACATATCTGCTAGAGTCTAGAGGCCTCAAAATGTCATGTCATGTCATGTCAATGGTTTAGGCTGCCTGGGGTGTTTGTTTGGGGGCCGAGGGGCATGTTTGATGTTGCTGGGCTTCGCCCGAACTTCGCCCGCCGAGGGTCTATCAGAACTTTTTCGACTATCACTCGGTCTGGCTGCCCGATGGCTCGCATGACCCCGTCAAAAGCATCACGCAGCTCGGCATCCCCGGAACGGAGCCCGCGGCCAATCTCGATTTTCAAACTCACGTGGGAACTGAACAGTTTAAGTTGAGCTCCTTGCACCCTGCACCGTCTGCGGTAGTCCTCACCTTCTGCCAGTCCTGTAAGTTTTGAGATGCCTGGGAGCCTTCAGATGCTGCCGCTTCAGGTATTCCATGACCCTCAAGGAATTTAGGAATGGTGTCACCGTCCCCGAGGACTGGGGTGAACCGAGCATGCGGGAGCTTGAACGTGCAGTACATCATGAAAAAGGTTGCCACAGCCGAAAGACTCGCACCAACCGCAGTCCCCAAGCGGTGCGAGGTTAACAATAAACCGTTCAGTAGCCCCGTGGGTGGCAAAGAAATTGGTGGCTTCGTAATTCTACACAATCTCGCAAGCATCAGTGTGTTCGAATCCTGAGGCCTCTACTTGGGCCCAAAGGTTTTCCAGAGGGCGCGAATTTCGAAGAACCTTGTTGCAGCGGCGAGGGGATGTGCTCAGGGCGGTTTATGGGAGTCTAGCTTGCCTTCAGTCCCGTAGCAAAGGGGGCACCTGACAGCAAAGGGGCACCAGTTGCAAAAGTGGCTTAGTGTGGCATGTCAAGGGGCAACATCTCTTTGGTCTCTTACGTTTGGGTCATGGTCCTTGTCGGGATGCCACATAGATTACACGAGCGACTTTAGTCTTCGCTGGGTCTGTTGGATTGTGTTCTTGCCTTGTGGCCTCAAGAGTTCCAAAGATTCCGAGAGGCCGCGTGCAAAGGCCACGTGGAGGGATGTGCCATCGAATTTGGGCTTCGCTTCACTTGAGTGGCTGACCTAAAACCCTCAGCTCATCCCATGGAGTGAGAAGAAGAAATGCACCTGCCGGAGGAGCAGCGCGTTTCGTTGCTCCTGCCGGCGGCGTTGACGGTTTTCCCAGCACTGCTCTGCGACTCGGCGATTGACTTGAAAGTAGCCAGGAGAGTGATTCCAGCGATGGTGGAATCTTGTCCCACGCGACATGCGTAGCCGAAACTTCACGTCTGACGCACACACTGACCTCTTCAGAATCAAGAGGCCTTCGACCCACTAGTGGGGGTTTCCGAAATTAGGGGTACCTTTTTGGGGTCCTTATAATAGGGGAATCCGACTACATGGGTCCCCATTATAGGGGGCCTTGTGCATTCATGCCGAGGCCTTTTGTGCTGGGATTGGCGCCGCGACCTGGGCCCCGGTCTTCATGGGGCCTTCAGCCTCCGCCGGGGTATGGCCTCCCTGCCTGCAAGAGAGTTGGCGGGGCTTCTGACCTGAACAGCTTGAGGTTTTTGATGGCTTTTTGTGGAGGTCAGAAGGGCTTCGGTCTGCCAAAACCCAGAGTAGAATTAAGGATTTTGTGGGCTGCGAGGCTTCGCAACTGGGACGAAGGAAGACCCTTCCTTCACGGACCCCTCAAATATAATATCCTCAAATGGCTTAAGGCTTAAGGGGAAGTGGAGGCTATGGTAGGCTCGAGGAGCGAGTTTCGGGATGCTTTCAGGACCTAAAAGGGGTGTAAAAAAGCCCGTCAAAAGTTCGTCCAAGTGATGCCATGACCCAGTGCCATGACCTGCCTTCTATCGAAACCCGGTTCTTGCTTCTCTTGCGCTTTTGGTGCATGTAAGGGTAACTCTGAGATCCTCGCCCACGCCCCGGGCTTCGTCAGGCAGAGCTCTTCAGCCCCTCTGAGGGCGGGGACTTCTGCGCAGACCTGGGGCGCTTGAGGTGGGGAACGGTTTCCACGGGTCCAGAAGGTTGGTAGCCGGGTTGTTAAAATGAAGTGCTTAATGTGCATAGAGGGCCAATTCCCAAATAGATGGCGCATCACACACCACCACAGGCTGGGCTTCGTCCTCTCGCTCATCACGCTGTCATTGGGCCCTACAGGATTTGAGATTGAGGGGATTTCAGGGGTTTCCGAGCTTTGGCTGGAGGGTTGGCCTTTATTGGACAACCCAGGAAACCCAAAAGAGATTCGACTGAGAGCCGGAAGCTCCGAGGCACGTGACGCAAGGCTCCAAGTGGCGGGAGGTCGAGATGCTTGAGACCAAGTACTTCCTCTTCAAGGCATGTTCCTTCACATAGCCAGAGAATAGTTGAGGTTTCGACATTCACGGTCATGAGACTGGGTGGGTTCTGGGTGCAGGGTTAAGCAAATTATTGGATTTCGAGTTAATGGATTTTGCACCAGGGGGTGGTTCAGTTCAGGAAGCTGCGTTTGCGAAGGGCGAATCTCTGAAGCTCGAGACTTCGGAGCTTCAAACGTTTCATGTGTTTCCGCACCAAACTGGGCGCCCCCTCGTTTAAGTGTCAGGCCTTTTCCGTTTTTAAGTATGGATCAACCCTACATAGCCGCCAACCTTTCCGATTTTGCTAATGTTGGACTCGGTTTAGTACGTAGGGGTCCCCCCCCCCCCAAACAATTTTGGGGTTTTCGGGGATCCTGTATAGTGTGGGCTGGGGTTGTCGTTGTCGTCGTAGTACCAGTAGTACCAGCTTCCTTTTTGGCCTCTCTAAGTTTAAACCAGATCAGCATTTTTTGCCCTTACCGGCGACCCCGGCCCGGCAAACATCGCATAATTGAGGACCACCCTAAACAATGCCGGGTCCCCTATAAGGTTTCGGAAACATCGCATAATAGTGCCCCCTCTCACTAAACCGGGTGCAACATTAGCTGGTGCTTGACAACGACAATGACTGCAAGTCTTTCTTCTTGGGTTTCTTTGGATTTGTGGGGCATTCAGTCGTTGGCACACCGACCCCATTCGAATGGAGGGTGATGTCCTCATCGCCCTGAGCCCAAAGCCGTGTATGTCCCATGCTGCACGCAAGGCGATCCGACCACTTGCCTTGGTGCAAGACGCATTCATCCAGCGACTTGCTGAATGCAGTCTCTGAAAGGGGGGGGGTGGGGGGTGTGCTTGGCGTTGTTCCGTGCTGCGCGGTGCTGTGCTGTGATCAGGTGATTGTAGAGGCCCAAGGCTAGGTGGACGGCTGCACGGCCAAGGCGCAGCAACACTCAGCATGAGGCAGGACAAGATCGGGATGCACCTTGCAGTGCCTCATGCCGCCCCAACCTCCCAGCTCAGGCTCTCCACCTACCTTTGCGTGTGGAGCTACGTCAAAGCGGAGGCTCCTACAGGAAACTGGTGGGTGTTCTCTGTCCTGAGTTTGTGTAGTCTTGGCTTCGGGGTTGCGGACTGGGATGAGCGATCCATTGTGTGATGGGATGACTTGTGAGGAAAGGGAACTATCTTACATGGAGCCCGAACACCAAGACGGCTAGACTGGTTAGGAGCGTTTTGGAACTGAAGGCTCCACGCGGTCCTCGAAGCGAAAGACCCGAAGTCAAGCCAAGCACAGGTGGTCCCAGTCGCGGGCAGCCAGCAAGGGAGGTCCTTCCTCCAGCGCTTGCGGCGGGGGCTTTGGCGGCGCCTTGCTTTGCAGTGGGTGGTGCTTACTCCCGTTTTTTGTCGGACTTGATATGGATGGTTCGGGGTCTAAGCTCAGGATGGGCCTATTCAACCCTAGGCCCCCTGCTGTTCGCTGGATTCAGAAGCCCAGCAGATCCCAAAGCCCAAGACCAAGGTCTTGGCTGAAGTACTTGCGGCAGCTGCCCGTTTGCCTGTTCTGGAACTGGTTCTACCTCGTCGTGCTCCCAAATGTGCCCAGGGCATGTGGGGAGGGTTGGAGGGGTTCGTGCACGCCCAGCTCGCCGAAAAGCCTGGCTTAAGGTTGAGGGTTCTCGGGTTGAGGGCTCAACCTTTTCCAAGCCAATGCCCCCCCTGTATTCTGCATTCACCAGAAGCAAGTTGGCACGACTGATAACACGACTATAGACTATAAAGCTCGAAGCGGCGCACTTGGGGCACAGCGCGGCACAGGTGGTGTACAATCCCTACAACCATGCGTTTCCGTGGTTTGGGATTCGCTGGCACCATGTCCTGGATCTTGCAGCATCTTGCATCCTTCAGCCTTGCGCCGTTTGGTTTCGCTAGAACTCGGAGAAGTCCAGAAGCTCAGGTATCATGCCACAGGCAAGTGCATGCAACGGAAGTGGCGCTATTCCTTCCTGCTGGGAGATGTGGGGGCCGTGCTCTTCCAGGATTTCGATGACGACTGGCGCTCTGGAAGCTCGGCAGCTTAGGGGCGTGGTGCATTGGAGACTTGGAAACCCTAAACATCCCGGAGTCCCCAGCACCTGTGGTGGCGATGCGCCAGGCAGCGGCAACCCATGTGTGAACCTATGGAACTTCCAGCTGGAGATCCAGGCTCTCGCGTATACAAGCCGTCAACAATTCGTAAATGGTTGTAGCTTTGCGAAGTCCGGCGCTACCTGCTTTGCTGGTTTTGGTATAGGTCATCGCGTAGCCCTACAAATACGCCTGCCCTTGAAGGTCCCGGGGTCTTCACTGCTTGGAGTTGGCGCATGCCGTTTAGTCTCCTTTTTTATTGGCAGTTTTTGTAGGTTTCAATTGGCGTCGAGGCCTTCACCCTGACGACATCTATCCTTTGCTTGCCGCACGGCGCTATGCTGGCAACTGCTGTTGGCCTTCTTGCGTTCGGCTTCAGCGCCAGCGGCCCTGACATGGACGTCTGGTGGATCCACCACGCGCGAGGGGTTGTGCTGCAGGTACTGTTTCGCGGCATCCTTCATCTTTCCCAGTCAGAAGTTTTGGCCCCCGCCCCATAGCCCACACATCAGTCTTTTCGAAAGGGTCCAAATCAGCTGCTGCTTTCTAGCACACCTATTTGCCATTGCTTGATGTCTTTGGATGTGCCCGAATCCCTCCAAGAAGCCAACCCCCAAAACCGGGTGAAGCCACCTTGCACATCTCATGGTGTGTGATGGGACCTTGAGGTTCCTGCGCCTCTGCGGGCTCCCTCGGGCGTCCGTTCCTGCAGCGGCCGAGAATCTGCGCTGGCCAGGTGCAAGATTCGGGCTGATCCGGGCGTTTGGAAGGTCTTGGAAGTGTTGACGCTGTACCGAGTCAGTAAAGGGGCCTCATATTCGATCTCAATCCAAAGAAGGCCGTCCTTTGAGGTTTAAATTTGTAAGTATGGCGTGCCTGTGTGAGCCTGGCGCCCTTATTGATCAGTTGTCGCTCCAAAGCCAGACTCTTCGCGTGCCCGTGAGCGTGCGCTCTCTCGCTCTCTCTCTCTCTCTCTCCCTGTCCCTTCCCCTTCCCCTTCCCCTGCCCTGAACCATAGAGAACAGATGGCTGAACCCAACACAGGACTGCTCCTCGTCCTGGTTGCTGTTGCGCTGCATGGGGCCTTGCGTGGGGAGTGCCTGGGCTGAAGGGGTTCTTGGGCCTCAGGGCCCCAAACACAATGTTCCTCGCAACGCAAAGCAGTGGTCTATGATATATCGGCATTCCCCTACTTTAGTTCTTTTGTAGCCATGCGAACTCTATGTTCCCCGGCTATTTGGGCTTTATTTTTCATGTGGCACTCTGGGCCCAGGCTCCCGTTACATACGAAGTCGGGTTTGTATTAGTTTGTATTCCTAGTCTCCCTACAAGGACGGCTGACGTAGACACACGCCAGCATGGATACGGAACCATAGAACCCTCACCAGAATCAAGACCCTGGTCCATATGCTTCCTGTACGCGTGCTTTGGTCTGGCAGAGAAATGGAGAATTGGAAAGACTGGAAATTCAGTGAACAAGTAGAACAAAGAAAACATATCAGACAATAGTAAAACAAGGGGGAAAATGGAACAAAGTAAAAATGAAATTGAACCGCTGTCCTATGTTGGTTTCTATATTGCATCTCCTATTTCATGTCTATCTCTGTTCAAGCGTTCGGTCACGAGAACGCGTCACCGCCTAAGAGTTTGAGGACCTGTGTCTTCTAGAAAGCATCATTACTGATAGTAGATCGAGGCTTGCTTGCGTAGGATTCAGCCTCATAAATCTGGAGGTTCGTGCACGAACAAGCACCGCGGTCCTCCTAAACGTTTGTGTCACTATCGTTTTAGGAGACGTAGCAACAAGTGAGTATATCAGCAGGGTGCAAACGTTGAAGCGTTGAAGGACAGCTACGGGGGCACTTCCTTTTGTCGGTAGATGTGGTGTGGTGTATACAAGAAAGTCGGACAGTTACTGGGAAGATGGTGGGCTCATGCGCATGACCTGTTTCATGAGAATGCAAGGGGCACACCAGGTGCCTGGAGAGTCTCCGAAGGTCTCATCTATACTACTGTGGGGATCAGGTGCCTGGAGAATTTGAGAAGGAAGCGAGCAGTCATACTAGCTGTACGGTTTGACAGGTTCTATTGTAGATCGAACATGATAGCTTTTCGATTGGTCGACGCTCAGCTCCAGACCTAAAGTAGTGAGTATAAAGAAGAAGATGCTATACTATTTTGTGTTTCTCGTGCTTTTGTGCATATCGGAAGGGAACGCATTGTGGTTCAGCCTACCGCAGCATGTTTCTGCGAGGAGGGCAGCATTTCAGGCGTAAAACGGTGGATAACTGAGGGGGCGGCAAATATAGCATATGTACATATGTACATATATATATATATGTATACATACCAGAATGTCATCAGCTTGCTTGAGAGAAGGGTTTCCGCAACTTGAAAGGTTGCTCTGCAGAAGCCTCATGACGTGAGGTGAAAGTGGGCCTGAACCTTCCTCGCTGTGCACCCCAAGTCCTCTGCAGGTGGCTCAGCATGCTGCCAGAATCTTCGTTCCTGGAGCAGTGCCTAGCTGGCAGCCCAAGATGGACCGCAGAGCTTGCTGCTGCTAATGCTCGATGTGGTAGCTGGCGTCGATGGACTTGTTTTCCTATGTTGGCGGCGCCTGAGTTCATTCTTAGGCTGTTCGGCCGCCGTGCATTCGAAGACGGACCTATACCCACCACAAGACCCACAGAACTCGTAGGATGAAGCCCATGGGCAACCCCACAGAAAGCAACACAGTAGACATTAGAAAACCCATCGTCCAGGTCTCATTGCTTGCCTTTTGGAAGCCCGAATGGTTGAGGTTCGTGAGCCAGCACCAGATGCTTCTCACAGGCCGCTTGGACGGCACTTTACAATAATGCCCTCTCTTCTCGGGCTGTCTGATTTAAAAGCATAAGTACATGAATCTATATTTATATACATATACATGTATTTATATATACATTACATATATATATATATGTATATGTATATGTATATGTATATGTATATGTATATGTATATGTATATGTATATGTATATGTATATGTATATGTATATGTATATGTATATGTATACATATATGTATATGTATATGTATATGTATATGTATATGTATATGTATATGTATATGTGTATGTATATGTGTGTGTGTGTGTGTGTGTGTATGTATGTATGTATGTATGTATGTATGTATGTATGTATGTATGTATGTATGTATGTATGTATGTATGTATGTATGTATGTATGGTCACCTCCCCCCTCCCGCTGTGTGTTTTTGTGGTTGGGACCTATCGACTACGCCGTAGATAGCGATAACTTTCGTCTTTTTCAGGAGTTACGCTTGTTTATGACAGCATAAATATCTTTTATTATATATATGTACATCCGTATGACAGTATAGCTGTATCAGATCATGACAGCATTCTAAGATAGTACAGTAAATGTGCCAGCTAGCCAAGGAAATGAGACACTATCTAAGATAATGTTGCCTTCTTTCTATCACCATTGCGCTTCTGCTGGCTGATGCCTGGAACCTTCGCATCCTTGCGGTTCAGATGACGAGTCGGGAAAATCGGAAATTCGGTGCTGAATCGCCGGCGCGTGAGCGAAGAGAACTGACCCGAGTCGGAAACCTCAGAAAACGACGGTAAACCTTCTAGGGCAGCGAGGCAGTTGGAAAAACACCCTGGGGCAATGTTTGGCTGTTTTCTGACTCGCTTTCGTTAGGAGCCTGGGGTTTCTCGTCAATACCCTGAGGCACTTGGCAAGCCGCCCTGGCACTGGGCATCGCGATGCTTTGCGAAGGCTGCCGCGCAAGGCGGGGTGACATGAGACCAGCAGGTGTGATCCTCCAGCCTCAAGAGGGCCTCAAGGCCCATGAACTCCCGCGTCCCGCTTCCCAACCAGGAAATCCTCAAGCGGCCGGTGGTTGGCGATTCTGAGCCGCTTGGCCTTCGGCATCAACGTGGCCCACCCCTTCGTGTCCCTGGGCCTCGTCCAGGGCAGGGCGGGTGTTCCAGAGCAGCTCGTGTCGGATTTTTTGGAGAGCTTCCAGGCGGACCCCTGCGAAGGAGGGTAAGCTGTGTGGTTGGTTTTGCGAAGGTTAGATTAGGAGGCTTTCTGCCAGATTTCTGTGTTTTTGCAAAAGCATACGTTATGAAGCGTGACTGCTTCCTGAGATGTCTTTCGCGTTTTGCAAGGTCGCCGTTTTTGATTGCAAGGGGTCTTCCTGTTGTCGCTTCTTCTCTCAAGTAGCTGCTTGCGGGGTGCCTTTGTCATTCTTTTGCTGGCTGTGTCTGTCGCACACAGCTCAGCAGGCCTCGTTGTCCTGCAGGAGGTGAGTGAGGACAGGTTCTGACGAGCGTTTCAACATGCTACAAGCAGGGCGTCGGGCGCTGGGGGCGTCCCGCAAAGTGCAAGCATGCTCCATGCTCGCTTCCGGCCCTTGTTTCGCAAGCTATGACACGCATGACGCCCTTATCACGACTCTGGTGCTGAAGCGGGTGCTGTCTCAAGGCCTCCACAGTTTTTGGCACCTTCTGAGCCTGAGCTTTTCTTTGTTGAGCATGGCTAATTATGGCTACATCTTCTACATTTTTCCGGCCGAAATCTTTTCCCTATGCTCAACGCTCACGCAAGAGCGCACAACACCATCAAAAAGCACCTTCCGACAAAGACACCGAGGGTGAACTCAGTCTCAAAGTCGCAAAAAACTCTTCAGCCTTTCGAAGCTGCAAGCACAGTAGATTTCCTGGGCTGCAACATGACAAACAGACTGTGGCGAATGCGTTGCATCCCCGAAGCTCCTACATCTTATTTTGGCAGACCGTTACAAGACATCCCGCTTTGACTGGCGGAAGGAGCGCTGGTTACTGTGAGTTTGTGTTTGGCTTGTCTCCCCTCATGTTGACACGTAGAAGCTGTTTGGAGGGATCTTGAATGCAACCCTGGATCTCGGATTTTGCGGCTGAAATCTTGAGGCA
Organism: Symbiodinium natans; assembly: GCA_905221605.1. Classification (NCBI taxonomy): domain Eukaryota; class Dinophyceae; order Suessiales; family Symbiodiniaceae; genus Symbiodinium; species Symbiodinium natans. Next base: position 249,609 of record CAJNDS010002332.1, read on the forward strand.
GTTCTTCGTGGAGGCGCACAGCTCGATCAACGACCGTGTCTTCTCTTACTTCGCCTGGCCAAGCCAGCTGTACCACGGCAGCTTTTCGTGCAAGGTTTCAGTCTTGACATAGGGCCATAGGGTCCTAGTTTCAGGATCTGCCTCGCTTGAGTTTTCTTGCGCTGATAGTCGTCGGAACTCGCGAGTCGAACACTAGCTCAGAAAGACCCTGTCCCCACGGCCTGACCCCAAGGCCCCTCCATTGTCATCGCAACTTAGCCCCGAAACCCTAACCCTAAACTGCCCAAACGTTCCTCAAGTTGAGCTTGGTAGTTTAGTACCAGCATTTCCTCCTGCGTCGCCGCGCGTGGTTCGGCGGGTGGCAAAGAACAAAACGGCCTAGCACCACGCACACAGGATATTGGACAGGGCTGGCCTTCGGCACTGTGGGATAGTTACTTCGTGTGTGGTCACAAGCATCCCTTTTTTCTCCTGATGCGCCCTTCTGTGCGACGGCTAAGCGGGTAGCCCAAACTGTCAGGCAGGGTACAGTAGTCTCAGATGCCCCAGCGTAGGCTATGAAGCCCATTGAGGAGAGCGGCACTTAATGCACGGCTCGTCGGCTGTAGCCTAAGGGAGGCGCTGAGGAGCTGGGACTCTCTCCAACTAGGGTGTCGGGGGGCTCAACTCGTTGTGGATGACCTTAAAGCTTTGAGCTGAGTTCTGTATTATATGATGTGAGCTTCGCTGTCGGCTGTCACCTGAGAATTTAGATTGCATGTTCGACTGAGCTACCGCGACCTTCCGAAGCCTTGCTCGCCGTGCGCACGTGTGAGTTTCGAAGCCCTAAAAACCCCAACGCCCGGGCACAAACCTTCTTCTTTTGTGCCCCTGATCCTTGAACCCCAAAGGATGCTTATCTTCTTCTTGACGATGCTCGCCGCCGGCTTCGTCTTCCTCCTCGTGCAGCGGCCGTGGGCAATCCTGCGGCCCAGCAGCCACGGTGAGTTTTCGTCTTTCCCCACCCGATAATTGGCTGTTAGGTCTTAAGGAAAATGTGGCACGCATCGTGTGACGCGACGTGCTGACAGCAGGCAGTGCAGCTCTCAGGCAATACAACATTTAGGACAAAAGGCGGGCAACTGCTGGTGGGAAATGCGGCCTTTCCACGGAGCTGTTCTGGAAATGTTTCCGTAACAAGCACGCCGCGTACGTTAATAGGCAGGGCAGGGAGGCGGATGATAGCGCGGGCAACTGTACCGAAATGTTGCCTGACTCAGCAAGCCAGGGACGGTACCGCCATGTTAGTCCTTGCAGTCGGGCTTTAAGAACAGGGTGGGGATGTTTGAAGTGAGTGTGGTAGTTTTTTTCTTCTCAGGGTTTAGGGCAGTTTAGAGTGGTGTTGTCCCGTGTTGACATGGGCTTCAGGTGAGCAAGCTTGCAAGGCTTTCGCCGCTCAAGAGCCGCGGTAGAACTTCCATGGCTGTCAAGACCTGACCGTAGAGGTCCTAGGCAAGCCTCATGCTGAACTCAGATTAAATTTAGCTAGCTAATAAGAGTTCTCTTTTGGTATATCTAGTACATATATGACATAGTACATAGTACATGTAGCAATATGTGCGGTGTAAACGCGGCCTCAGACAGCGGCCAACACAGCTCTTCAATCAACAACGAGCGAGATCACGACTCCAAGTGGTTGATTGAGAAGCCCAATGCTTCAACCCTTACTGAAAGGCTGCACCACCTTGCGTCGTCTGCTGCCCGAGCACTGGCGACAGATGGGGCTGGCTTTGCTGAGAAGAGCGGTGGAGAAAAGATGCTCTGTGCGCCATTCTTGGCATTGGTTTGACTACAACATTTTTCGCACATGGCCTTCTCGTGACAAATGGGTGACGGGCAAGCCGCTACAGATCAGATTCTTAAATTTACCCTTCGCACCGACACTAGATGAGACAGCGACAAGCTTACGTTGCCGAACGCCCCAAACTTTGCCTTGTCCACGGCCCTTAACTCTCGAAGCACAGAGCGGGCAGGACGTGGACCCAGATGTAATTACGGGCTACAACATCAACAACTTCGACCTGCTGGGGTCTCGGGGTGTTAGCGCGGCTGTGCGGGACAGCTCTGGCACTCCAACCTTATCATGGGATTTCGTGTTCAGATGTGCAGAACCGTCGAGGGCAATGGTGGCATCACGTCTTGTGGTGGGTTAATTAACAGATTAAAACGAACGCCTGGGTTCGAAGTTCGAAGGGTCTCCATATCAAAGGGTGGCAGAATTATACACGGTTTTTCGAAAGAAGTGTCCGAGTATTGAGCTTGTCACGTCAGCCTCAGGTGCGACACGGAGTAGGGCTGAGTAGGTATGCAGCGCGATTAGCAGGAAAGGCTTTGCAGTGATACTCCCCTGCCCCAATAAGGAGAACCATCCCAATGCCACGGGACCCTAAACCGAACAACGTGCCGACCTTGTGCGAGAGTGAGCGACTAAGCCTAGAATGACCCGAGAAGCTCTGACCGACACTGAACCATCCATCTCACAAGCTGCTCGAAGCCGTTAAGCCGCCAAAGCCTGCTCCACCTGTCTGAGGCCGTATCCGCTGGATCGTGCAGAAACGATCCGCGGCCGAACTGCGAAATCGGGCAAGGAGGGTTTTTCGTGCCCTAAACCCATCCTTATAAACCTTAAAATCCAGTCACCGTTGCCACGTTCGTCGGATGCTTTGCACCGTCTGGTGAACAAGCATGCTGAGGAGCTCAAAGTGCATCTTTCTTCGATGGGAAAGTCTAAGATGTTTGTGCAACGCACGCATATGCTCCCACATGTTACACGAGCCACGGAGCAACGACGTTGCTTGACAGGTCTGTTGGCACCTAGTGGAATCTCATCGATGGTGTTTCATCCTGTCATTAGCTGCCACACGATGCGTTTGGCCTTCGTGTGTTGAATGTCTATGTCAACAAGGTTGCGGCGTTGTCTACACTCGGACGGCGATGGCAAAGAGGCATACAACATGTGGCTTGAGACAGTTGCCCAAATGGTGACTGCCCAGAAGGGATCCTGGAAAACAACGACACGGCCAAAGACGCATCGACAGGCCCCCCTGCCATCGGCATGGAACTGACGCTAAAGAGCTGACAGCTGGGCGCTGCCATCCTGCCTAATGCAGATGGACTGCCACACACTTTTCACGGTGCCCCTGAGGGCTTGAACCTCACTGGTGAAAGCAAAGAATGTTCGGGCTTTGGTATGAGGGCCCGCCCGTTCCAGCTAGGGTGCATGTAACATGGGTACACCCTGAACATGCGCTGTTTCGGACGCGCGATCCGATGCCGAACGTGTGCTGACCACAATCCCCCTCACCAAGTCAAGCAAACCCTGAATGAACCTTGCCCTGAACAACGATCTCTGGAGCCCTTCCTGCTTTCCTGGCAAGCATGGTCGAATTAGCTGAGGAAGGGAATCAGCATTGACTTTAGCAAGCTTGGGCGGCTTGCAAGCGACCGCTGCCTGTCGGCGGCAAGGATGGCGGCAAGGATTGTTGACCAAATCTTTGCGCATGTGGTGCTTTTCAAAGGGCGCATTAATTCAATTCAAATTGTAACAGTCACACCTTCATGCCTTGTCGGTTTAAGCTTGGAGCCATATGATGAGCTTTTTTCCGGTTTGTTGAGTGATCCCTGTAGGCTGCTTTGCAAGTAGTGATGAGCAGCTGTGTTCGGAGTGACGAGATCAAACGATCTTGCGGCTTCCAAGTACCAGCACCAAGGCCGGAAGCGCATCAACAACTTCAGTGGCCGCGAGACTATTGAGATCAACATCGATGGCAGGCTTTTGTGAGGGGTTGTTTTTTTCAGTCGACGTTGAGGGTCATGCAGTCGGGTTATGCGCTCAGGGCGTGAGGTACGCTTGTGAGGACCACTCAAGGCCAAAGGCCCCAGTTCTGACCTTGCCACTGCCAGGATCATCTTCGACATGCTGACGGTCATCCAGAAGGCCTGCTCTTCGGGTCGTCGGGTGTGTGTGTGTGTGTGTAGGAGTGTAGGATGTAAGGAGAAATTCAAAGGCCTGGTGAACTTCTGAGGGTTTGTTCAGCTTTAACCCAAGGCCCCTTCAAACCGGAACCTTTGGCCCATTCGATGTCTCCTTCCTGCCGTGCCGTGGCGTCACAGTGTCGCGTCGTGACGTCGCGTCGTGGGAATGTGTAGTTGATAGGATATATGGCTTGGGCTCGAGTTCCGTTGCAGGAGCAGAAGCTGAGCTCCTACTCGCTCAACGCCGTGTCGGCTGAGTTCTTGGGCGAGCAGAAGGAGGACTGCAAGGGCAGCCTCTGGCTGTCTGGCTGTGAGCCCTTCCTTCGCCCTCGAAGTACGAGCCGTTGGCTTCAAAAATCTCCCCAAAGTGTGAGCTTCGAGCTTGTGACGAAACTGGAAAGCTGCACCTGCCCACTTGCTGACCTTCATTGTCCGACCATGTCCGACCATACAATCCAGCAAAGTTGCAGCATCCGGAGATTGTCTCAAAGCCTCAGCTCCCAGAGTCTCCCCAAGAGTCCTGGCAGGATGTGCATCACAGCATGATTGGTGACCTCTTCGAAGGCAGTGCGGAAAGTCGGCGGCGTCTGGCCGTCTACTGCTTAAAGGACGCGGTGATGCTGACACTGGGCGATATGTGCTTGAAAGACCCACGAAGTGAAGGGTTGCTTGACATGAAGAAATGAGCTGTAGACCATGCCAGTGGAGTCCACTGCATCAAATTTCTGCTCTCGCCGCCACCATGTTTATCTCGTTCTTTTGCCACGCAGCATGACGCGCGGCATCGTGAAGCGTGCATGCAAGAGTCTTGACTGCGACTTTGCCTCTTGCGCCCAACTAGATCAAGCTTTGCACCCATAAGGCCAAGTAAAGCCTTCCCTGGAAGGATGCTTACCTGCCCATGCGCCTCATGGACAAGCTCCTGTGCATGCACCTGGGCCTGATATGCCGGTAAAAACCACCCCTAGCTCCGGGCATATGGGCTTCTGTGGGCTTCGTACAGCATCCTAGAAGAAGCTACAAACTCTCAGGTACAACTATGTCGAAATGGCTCGTGTCACAGGGACGCCGATCAACTTCCTCCTCAACCGTGGCCAGATGATCAAAGTTCAGACACATGGCTGAGCTTGGCGTAGCTTTGTGTGCAAAACCGTACAGCCGCGGAGGTAGAATCAGTCCTCGCGCTGTCCTACCCTTACGTGTGCGCTGGGTACCCTAGCTGAGGTCGCAGCTACTGCGCAAAGCTGGGCAGTGTGGCTTCGTGATGCCGACGCTTCCGACGCCGTGACGGATTCAAATCCAAGTGGCTTAAGTTGAGTGCTTTTGAAGAATGCTGAAATTCCTCAGGTTTGCAAATACCCAAGCAAAAGCCAATGTAGCTGGTACGGCTGGTTGCTGTCGGTGCCGTCTGCGTTGTTCTTGCAGAAGCAGAGACCTCAAGGGCTTCGGACTCGTTTGCAGGTTTAGAGGTATGTCTGGGCTCGATGGCGGCAGGGTGAGGGCTTACATCAAACCAGTGACCTGACAACCATGCGGACGGATGTACACAACTCACAGCTACTAACCGTGCCAAGTTGGCCCAAGACGCCAGCCAGCTCTGTCTGCGACTTCACAGGAAAGGTAGGCGACCTCAGGCCCCAATTCGACCACTTGCATCTAGCCACCTTACCTCCAAAAGCGTCAACGGGTCGAAGTCTAAAGCTCCTCAGGAAGACCGAGACCTCGAATGACAAGTTTGATGGCGCGACGGTCCTGGACCCGCGTCAAGGAGCGTCAAAACCCTGAGAAAAAAACAGCCTTGAACCGATGGCATGCTAGGCCGAAAGTACTGTATGGCCTTAAAGCCCCTTCCCCGCTCCCGAACGATCTCCTGCCAGCAGCATGCTAGGATTCTATCCGCAGCCCATTGCCACACTGGACTTTGCGTCCCTGCAGCCCGGCTGTAGCCCAGGTTTCTGGTGTCGGGGTGTTTGTGCCTGCGACCGTAGGCCAAAAAGTGCAAGTTCAGCATTTCCTTTGCCCAGCAGTCAAAACAGGGAAACAGGGTACGTGCATTCATGCATTGATAAGACGCATACAGGGTAATGTGCAGCACGATCTTCCGTCTGCACAGGGCAACAGAGCCCCCCTTCAACTTACAGCCTCCCCCAAACTTGAGTGCATCCAAAGTCCTTCGCGAGGGGGGGGAGACCCTTGCTGGACCCTTGCAGAGGCATCACAGGCTCCCAGCTCTTCCTGGCTAGTTCACTGTCGGTACTGACATCACTTTGACTGAAAAATGCAAAGGGTGGCTGAGATTGAAGGCCAGGCTTGGCCTGTGAAGCTTGTGGGGCCACCTTGCGGGGGCGCCTTGTGTGTGGCACCCCTTGAGCTTAGGTATCCTTCCATTATGATGGCGCACAACCTGTGCTATTGCACCCTCCTGAAGCCAGAGCAGGCACGGCATCCCTAAAGCAGGGGCTCAGGAGGGCTCAGGAGGGCTCAGGAGGGCTCAGAAAGAACATTTGAGGAGAAGCCCTCCCCGCGTGACCAGAATCCCAATGCACACCCCAATCGGAAGCAGTCTTGGCGGTCTTGATGGCTGTAGTGGTGCGCCGGACCAGGCCCGGGATCTTCAGCCGGAGGAGTACACCAAGACGCCCAACGGCTGCCACCCTTCGGCAGATGGATGGGAAAGCGTGCTTTAAGTCAACTGAGGAGTAGCTTCTTTCTGGGAGTGTGGCCCAGCAATGGCATTTGTTCCCCGGGACGCATTTGAATTAGTTGAGTTTCCGTCGGGTCGCTGGTGCCCTGGGTTCACCAATCACACTTCTGTATCAAATCCTAAGAGAGAGCCAGAGCATGCTCGGGAGTGGAGCAGGCTATTTCCTGAAGAGCTCTCGCCGACGTGGACTGCTCCCCATGATCCTGGAGGCCGATGGCGTCACGCCGACATATTATTTGTTTTTGTGGGAACGGCACGAGGGCACAGAGCTTACGGGAATGACGGGTCGTTTCTTCATATCTGGATACCAGCTTTGGATTTCAAACCTTCTAGAGTTATACAAAGCCCGGTCTTGTTGGCCCTGTCCATCTGCAAGCAGTGCAGCGGTTCAGCCCTTGTCAACTCATGGCTATATACACGAAGGTGAAACCCGCGTCCATGTTTCTGAGAGGGGTTCGATGGCCCAAACCTGAAGCAAGCCTGGACTCTTTGACACAGGAGCTGCTGGCAGCGAGAAAGCGCGCGAAGAAGGCCCACACTAGAAGCGTTTGGGCTCCTAAGATAGGGTTTTGCGTTTGGGCATTGTTCATGAGCTCCCTCTTCGGGCTTAAGATAGGGTGTACCTCCCAAAAGTCGCTTGCCAGCAACTTTTCCGTGCTAGTGATGCTGTGAGTCTGTGTTCTGGTTTGAAGGCTTGATGCCAACTGAGTGAGGGGGGTGTGAGCCAGCACGAACGACGTACAGAGAGAGGGATTCAATTTCGCATCACCAGCGCGCGAGGGCTATGGCGAACTGCCATGCCCCGCAGGCGCAGCAGCAGAAGAAGAAGAAGAAGAAGAAGAAGAAGAAGAAGAAGAAGAAGAAGAAGAAGAAGAAGAAGAAGAAGAAGAAGAAGAAGAAGAAGAAGAAGAAGAAGAAGACGACGAAGAAGAAGAAGAAGAAGAAGAAGAAGAAGAAGAAGAAGAAGAAGAAGAAGAAGAAGAAGAAGCAGAAGCAGAAGCAGAAGCAGAAGCAGAAGCAGAAGCAGAAGCAGAAGCAGAAGCAGAAGCAGAAGCAGAAGCAGAAGCAGAAGCAGAAGCAGAAGCAGAAGCAGCAGCAGCAGCAGAAGCAGAAGCAGAAGCAGAAGCAGAAGCAGAAGCAGAAGCAGAAGCAGAAGCAGAAGCAGAAGCAGAAGCAGAAGCAGAAGCAGAAGCAGAAGCAGAAGCAGAAGCAGAAGCAGAAGCAGAAGCAGAAGCAGAAGCAGAAGCAGAAGCAGAAGCAGAAGCAGAAGCAGAAGCAGAAGCAGAAGCAGAAGCAGAAGCAGAAGCAGAAGCAGAAGCAGAAGCAGAAGCAGAAGCAGAAGCAGAAGCAGAAGCAGAAGCAGAAGCAGAAGCAGCAGCAGAAGCAGAAGCAGAAGCAGAAGCAGAAGCAGAAGCAGAAGCAGAAGCAGAAGCAGAAGCAGAAGCAGAAGCAGAAGCAGAAGCAGAAGCAGAAGCAGAAGCAGAAGCAGAAGCAGAAGCAGAAGCAGAAGCAGAATAATAAGACGAAGACGAAGAAGAAGAACAATAAGAAGAAGAAGAGAGGGGTTCGAGCCTCAGCCCCAAAACCAGTATGCGGGTGCCAAGAAAAGGGTGTGTGAGGCAACCTGAGAGAGGCAGGGAGTTTGCACTGAGTGAGGCAGAGAGCCATTCGAAACCCACTACAAGATCGTGTGACCGAGCCTGTTCTTTCAGCGGTTTTGATTTCCTTCGTCACTTGCCCGCAAGGCTATGGCGGAAGAGAGCGATCCTTTAACCAAGTCCGTCCTGAATGGGCGACAGCGCGGAGCCTAGACAGCCCACAAGTCGTGTAGTCGTGTAGGGCTTGAGTATGGGGCTTGAAGTTTGGAGGAGGGCTTGGAGGTGTGAGGTGTGAATGAAGTATATGGGGGTTGCCCAGCCTGGATTCAAAAGGCTTCGTTCGGTGGCTTGCGACAGGCTGGCGCTGAAGATCTCGGCGAACTCTGTGTATGGCTTCACAGGCAAGGTTCAAAGACGTAGCGTTTCAAGTCCTTGTCTGAGGGGCTTCCCTCAGTGGAGCAAGGTGCCGATGGGTGGAAGGGGTCATGTATCTTTCGAAGTTCAGCACCTGGCTTCTTCAACGTGGCGAAGTGCAAGCTGCTTCAAAGACAGACCAGCAGGTCATTAGAACATGTACCATTATTTCGCAATCCCAATCCTGAATCGAATATTTGGATGCCTGAACAACTACCGACCACTCGACGACCATGCTAGCCCATCGATCTTTGAATCTCCCAATCTTCCTTGAATCGCTTGGTCTCTCACTCTTCCATTGGTGCAGCCTGAATCTGTCAGCGTTCGGGGGGCTCCCATTGTGAATTCTGTTTCGGAACTTGAGGTTTCCTTCCGATTTCCGTGCAGCACTGCAGAGCCTTCAGTCTCCCACCCCAAGCACCAGAGTGCAGGCGCCACGGTTGGAGTGCTGCCCTGCCTGGACATTTCGTCCTCAGTGCCGCAGCCGGAGTTGGCACTGATAGGAAAGCAGCCAGCTGTGGATTCTGTCATGGGTTGGGGCGGCAGGGGGAGTTGGCAGGGTTAAAAAGCCTGCAGCCTCCCGTGGCCGCCGGCGTAGGGGCTTAGGATGATGTTTCAAAAGGAAGCTGGGTGTGGCTCGAAATTGCATCTTTTGCAGGAGGCATTTTGCTATTATCAATTAGTATTGCTACTGCTCTCATGGTCATGATAACGATCATGATTCTTGCTTTTTTCAATTTTTCTATTGCCGCTGCTTCAGTTGTGGGCTTGGGGGCTTGTTCATGGTCTTCAACGGTTGTCAATCCGATCCTCATGAAAGCCCAATTCCAAGAGTTCTGACGGCTGTCCTAGTCAGGTGACCGCCTTTGGTCGCACGATGATTGAGCACACCAAGCAGATGGTTCAGGTATCCCATTTGTGTTTATGCGCAGGTTAACGACTCCTCAATGGTTGCGACAGTTCCAGCTCAAGACCTGCTACATGAATTTGAGCTTTCTGTTGGGATGACAGTGCGACGCCTCTGGAGCCCTGGCACAGGACAATTTCTGCATTGAGAAGGGCTACGCGCATGATGCTGAAGTGATCTATGGCGACACGGACTCCGTTCCTGGGCTGCAGGAGCAGAGAGGCGAAAGGGGCCTGCGCCCAATGTTCAGGACTTCAACCAGACTGATGATGTACTCCGCTTGTTTGTTTTTTTAATTTAATCTGGCGGGACACAGCTCGAGAAAGGTCGTGGTTGCTGAGCGAAACCTTTGGTTTCGATACGCATCGGCTTGATCAATGACATCTCGGGACCCCACAGTGCCAAAATCTGGGCCAGCGACAACAGTCTCCGATCCCTGTCCCGAAAGCCCCCTGATGCCCCAAGCGACATAAAGTGACACAACTCAAAGGCCTTCAAGAAGCCGGAATCCTGCCCACCCAACCCGATCAACGCAGATGAGGTCATGGTTAAGTTTGGTGTCGACGACATCGCCGAGGCCATGCGCTTGGGCCAGCAGGCCGCGGTGCCTTGGCGGCAGAAGCTTTGCTAAGGTTTTTGCTGTTGGTTTGGGATAGGGCCGGGGCCGACTTCATTGCCACTTTGGAGCATGAGGGGGCAGTGCCGGTGCACTCGTAGGGAGCTTGAGGGGTTCCGTGGGCAGACTTCCCGAGCGCGGCTCGCCAGCCAGGAGCGCATTGGCATGCGCATGGATTGATTGATTGATTCAGTGACTCTGTCTGTCTGCCTGCCTGCCGGTCTGCCTATCTGTCTGTCTGTGATTATTGTGGTGATGGTGGTGGTGGTGATGATGACGGTGATTGTGATGGTGATCATGATGGTTGTCATGAGGAGGATGAGGAGGATGTGGATGGTGGCGGGGCCAAATGATGATGATGACGATGATGTTCCGGGTTCGCCCTGCAATGATGGTTCCTGCCCATGCGTGTGTGCCCATTCTAAGACTCCGTAACATCAACCCAGAGGATGTGGCGCTGGGGCATGCTGGGGCATAGAAGTGTGAATGTGAAGATCAGGCATGAGTCAAGAATGTTAGGCCCGGACGGACCAAGAACATTAGACGCAGGGATCGGGGAAGGGGACGATCTGATGAATTTAGGTGCTGGAATTCCCTTTTTTCAAAAAATATAAAGATACATGAGGAGCATGTCCCGAGGACATGGTCTCCGCGACGTTTGCCAAGCCAATCAAGCTGGAGCTGCTTGTACACAGCGAAATGGCGGTTGGGGGGCTTTTCTGGTATTTGGGGCGGTTTTAGGTGCGGGTGCTTGTTTAGTCACTGGTTGTTGGAGGATACTTGAACTGGGGCTCTAAGAAAGTGTCCAAAGGCTGCCAGATTCTTAGCTCTTTCCGAAGGCATGCTGGGATATCCTCTTTATTCCTCTTCTTCTTTCCTCTTTTCCTCTTTCCTGATGTCAATGCGCATGGCAGCAAGCGGACCTGTCCGAAATCTTTGCAGCAGGAGGCGTGTCGTCCTTATCTATTAGCTATACTTGTTTACACGGGAACGGGGCCACAGCATCAGCTTTGCCATGAAGTTGCTCGTTCTCCGTGGAAGGTTCATACCTCACTTAGGGCCGCTGGAGACACCCCATCGGCGAATAAGCCGCCGCGTCGACTTGGGTGAATCCCAGAAGCTACCTGCGCCCCATACACTCTGGCTCAAACCGTTTTGGGTCGAGTCGACCAGTTTGAATATCGTGTCTCGAGCCCAGCCTTCGCTTTTTTCCATTCGTCACCATGGTGGCCCGTGAGGGACGCAGGTGCCGAGGAGGCCGTTGAAGAAGTTCCCTTGTATGAGGCCCCACGGATCGGCAAAAAAGCCCCCGTTGCGTTGCGAGCGCCCACAGGGGTGTTGCCCCACTTGCCCCACTTGCCCCACTTGCCCCACTTGCCCCACTTGCCCCACTTGCCCCACTTGCCCCACTTCGTGGTGAAAGAGAGGAGGCACATCTGCAGGGAACAAGCGGGGCTGGCGGGGCGGTCGGGCAAGTGCCACATATCGGTTTCCGCTGCAGGACCAGACCAAGTGGGGCAATCGGGGCAAGTGGCAGAGATCAAGCGGTGCTGGTCTGCCCATGTTGAGCTAACATTGTTCAAAACTGCAAATGACATCCGCGTGCTTCTCGACATGCTGTGCAGCCGTCTGCGCGGCAACACACTTGCCACAGGCGTCGTGTCTTGTCGGCAGACCCTGACATCCTCAAGCCTGTCGGGAGCTGGCACTTTCCGCTACTGCTACAGGTAGTGGCAGGTGAATTTCAGAGTCTAGAGAGACAGTGAGTCGGCATGCCTCGCCTGAGTGTGGGCGAGTACACCTTGAACCTAAATGGCCCTAAACCCCGAACATCCCCGAACCATCCTAAATCCAATGTTTCCCTTGCCTCAGCCAAAGCTCACTAGGTCGTCAACTGTGAAGCGCAGGACCAAACCAGCCCGACGTACCTCCTAGATGAATTGGCGGTTGCATGCCAGATTTGCCTGAGTCACCCAGAGGTTTGAGAAAGTGTACTGCCCGTACCTGCTCATGAACAAGAAGTGCCGTCCCCGGTCGTCTTGCACAATGATATCAATACTGGCGGGAGTCGCATCAGACCGTCATGGACTTTGTGATTTACGAGGGCTAGACGGCCGCCTACCTAGGTGCAACCTCTTCTGGGTTTTGCTTGCCTTGTGCTCTTCTAGCGAATGGGTCTGCAGTCATCGAGGTGATAGTTCCCGGCCGCTGTCTGGTCCATCAAGAGCCTTTCGCTCTAGTCAGAAACGCACAACCAGGGATGAAGATTGTGAGGACATGGTGATCGTACATGCAAAAAGCCCGTCGTGTTCAGAGCTAGAGGCGCTATGCCGGCCTCTACTGGACAAACCCGGACAAGTACGACAAGCTGGATGCAAAAGGGATCGAGACAGTTCGGCGCGACAACTGATTCTTGGCTGCGGCAAAGCGTTTCAGGGTTGGAAGCTCGCGATCGTGTAGTACAAAACCGGATGCAAGGTTCCTTGCCCGCAAAAGGCACAGGGTACAACGCCGATCATGTCTGACTATCGATTGCCACGCCTGTTCAAATCTTATGATGAGAAATCCCTGGCAGCCGTTTTGACGCCCGATGCCTGACAACACGAAGCTGTTGAACAGCCAGCTGCCAAAGTATTTGCGCTGCATGCTTTTCGTGCGGTTTTGTTGCTTTGCCATTTGCCAGAGGCGGCCTTGCTCGACACTTGGTGGACATGTCGCTGCGTACCATTCTGATCGACAAGTCGGTGCCGAAGGCCCCTGCCTTCCCCTAAATCCTAAACTCTGCCACCTATGCGGGAGCGAAAACAATCCTAAACTCCACACCCGCCGGCTTGTGATGATGATGCGTTTGTGTTGATGTTGTACTGGCTTGTTGAAGGAGTGCGGAGTCTGGTCACACACACACAGAGACGCGCAAGCTGGAGTTCCGACGGTTTCGATTTCTGTGTGTTTGTATTGCAACTTTGGATTGAGTGGTGGGGTTTAGGGGGTTGCGAACAGACAGGCCACTGAAACCCATCCGAAGTTTTCAGAATCTTCGACTTAAAAACCTAGCAAAGAGGCAATTGAGCTGGTGCAGAAGGCTGTGGGAGCCTCAGCTGGCAGCAAACCGTTCGGCTCAGGGTCTTTCATGGCCTTGGGCATCTGGAGAGAGGGGCAGAGAGAGAAAATGAGAGGCTCAAACCTCAACATGTTAACTGGAGACTCGGACCTGACCCAATTGTCGTTCGGAGAGAACTGGTAGATCACTCCAGGCTTGGGCGACTTATCAGTCAACTTACAAGTGGACTTATGAGTCGCTATTGTAAGGTTAAGCACTTGCCAATCACTTTTGCAAGTGAGAGTTCTCACTTGCAATTGCTCTTAACCCACTTGTTTCCCGACTTAGAAGTGGCCACCATATGAAGCAAGGTAGGAATGAAGGTAGGGATCACTGAGATGCGTCTTTTGTCACACTGTCTTCCGAAGCTTGTCGCCTGGTTTTTGAATTCTTGTGGAGGAAGCTGGCCTCTAAGTTCGCGAGCATCTTGCGTGTGGAGGTTGATGAAAGTTGAACACGGCCAGGCGAGCATTTCCCTGTTCTACTTGTTTGGCCCCCAACTACTCTGTACTCGTTGCTCTGAATGGAGAAGTTTCTCGGGATGGTCGGTGCTCTCTCTCTCTCTCTCTTTCTCGTTTGTCTCTTTTTGTTCAGACTGATTAACCTCATCGTGCCACTGCTCTGTTGCCATGTGCTTGCTTTTCTTTGGCCACCTGAAATAACTGCCAATGATGGCGTCACTTGTGCCTTTCCTCAGAGGTGCGCCGCCCTCACAAGCAGTGATTCGAAATTGTCGTATTTCATTTGGTTTCCTTTGGTTTCCATGGCTTCCTCTGCACCCATGTGTTGCATTTGACTTTCTTTGCATTGCGAGGCTCGATTTGCCCCAGTCCCCGAGCCGGGCATCCGGCCCCGCAGTAGGTCTCTGACCTCTTGCAGAACAAGATCGACCTGTCCCTCCTGGTCATCACAAAGCCGCTTGGGAGCATTCAACCTGCTAGACATCATCTGCTTTTCGGCCAACTCCGTAAGTGACTGAGTTCTTCTTGATCTTGAGCCTCAACCCTGAGGTCCTTGGGCAAGGGCGCACATGCCGAGGACTCCGGGGGGGGGGGGGGGGGGTTGAGGTGGGTTCCCAGAGGTTCCCATTGAATGGGGCATGCGTCGAGGCGTCGCTGGGGGTTTCCCTTGAAGGTTCAGCAGGGCACGACACTCCCAAAAGCCGAAAGCCCTTGCAGTTCCACCTTCTCTGCCGGGTGTGCACAAGGACTACAGTGCTAAGCAGGCCCACGTGGAGCTGGCGGAGCGGATGCGAAAGTGAGGGTCTTGGTTCTCTTCTCCAGGGCACCTGATCATACGTGACCCATTGCAGTCTTTGTCTCTCAGCGTCTGGATGGGTTGGTCTTTGTGGGTGGGGTGTCTCTGTCTCTCGGCCTCTCGGTCTCTCGGCCTCTCTGCCTCTACATCTCTTTCTCTCTGTGTTTGAAGTTTATTCGCAGCGTGTTGCACACTGCACAGGCTTAAGCTCCAACGTTCGACTTGTCTAGGCACACTGTTTAATCTTCTTGCAGAGCGCTAATTGCTGGCTTTCCTCGTGCAGCGCAATTGCGGGAACGGGGCCGCAAAGTTGGCCAGGGTGGAGGAGTGGTCTTGCTCGGGCTTTGTCTTTCGGGCATCAAGGGGGTTGAAGTTCAAGCTGTCTCAGCCACCGGCCTGTTTTTGTGAGGTCAGCACATACTTTCGTCACCGTGTGATATTGACAGCTTGGGTGGACAATGGAATATAATTCTAAATTTACAGTAGTGAGGAAGCAACGCGCCCACACGGCAAAGCCACACCAATGGTCAGGGAGCAAACAATCGAAACCAGCTTTGAAAGCCAGCTTCAGAGCCACAGGCGCGACCCCACGACTGCGCCAGGCAGTGGAGATCGCGTGCCTCGGCACATGAGGGACTTTCCTCGGCCGAAGCATCGCTAAGGTGTTTGGGGGTTGCATCTCTCTCGGGGTTGAGGGAAGGCTGCGAGCATGAGTTGGGACTTGCGCAGCTTCAGGTGCCCTACGTCATTTGCGCTGGTGCGAAGAATGCAAAGGCAGGGTCAGAGGAATCCATAGATCTCGATCGTTGAAGAGTGAAGCCTCGTTTGGCATGAACTGCTTTGTTAGGGTAGTTAAAGGGGTGTTGTTGGGATATTCTCCCTTATACTAACAGTCCTCAATTGGGCTTATAATCGGGTGTACTAAAATCCCTATTAAGGACTGTTCGTATCAGGGGGAACATCCGAGGGGTGTTGTTCTAAGGGGGTTCTCGCGCGCAAGGCCTATGAGCGGTCCGAGGACCCACTGTACGCGCTCGAGCTCCTTGGACTCCATGTTTGGCTGGTTTGTATTTTTAAACCACTCAGCTCCCAAAATCTGGAGCCATGTTTCTTGCTGGTCTGAAAAAGGGCCTAGACCTCGTATGCTATCCCGCCAGATCATAGGTCCAGTGCTGGGATTGTAGCTTGAAGCAGTTTTCTCTGCCTTGGCTTAAGGGTCGCGTTCAGGCATGCTTCTTTCTGGTTTCAGGATTTTGCATTTCACGGGCTTGAGTGCCTCATGTTTGGGATTCATCAGCCTTGTCGCATGTTTGCCGTATGTACCACCACGCGGCGCACCAACAGCTAGCCCTGACCTGCCGCCAGGGTTGGCGTATGCCGGTTTACTTTTGCCTCGAGTTCTACTTTTGCCTTGAGTGCGTCATCGCTCTTCCTGCTCTCAGATTGCGTTAATTAGTATGGAGCCAGTAGCTAAGCCCGTTCAACAGGTCGTTCTCGAGTCGAACATGCCTAGAACGAACTAAGCTGTGGCCCACACAGGAACAACAAGTCCATCGATGCCGGCTACTACATCGAGCATCAGCTGCAGCTCCCTCTCCTGCGTATCTTTGGGCCCATCATGGGCCGCTTGGGGCATTGGAGCTTTGTCACTCTGGCACTCGGGCGTTGGCGCTTGCGGGCGTTGGGGTAACCATCCTCAACCCTAAAACCCTGAAATCCGAAAACCTTGCCGTTTTGGTTTGGTGAAACTGAACCTCCCATCGCAGAGCTGGGAAGAACAGAGAGCCCAAACTTCGAGAGGCATGCTACGGGCGTAATTCTGCAATCGGCACTCCCCTTTTAGAAAGTCTTGCTCTGCGTGTTTTTCTTGCTTCTTGTGCATGTTGTACTTATCACTGGGCGACGAACCTTTTTTTGCATAATCCTCGGACCTTTTTGGACAGATTTCCATCCAAGCGCAACGCCCCAGGTAACGACGACAAGGCACAGTCCGTGCGCCTTGCCCTATGGTGAAAGAAAGTTTCGCAAGTTTTAGTGTTGCACAGTGCAAGAGCGTAGATGCCCTTCCACTTCGTTTCGATAGCTTTGCCAAAGGCTTTGCCCTTGCACTGCCCAGTGCTATCCAGTGTTTTTGAGATTAGTGATCTTACCCAGCAGAGTCTTCTCAATTCAGGGTACGAGCTTGCTTGACAGACGCCGGCTGCATGGTGAGGGGTTGCAGGTGCGCAGTGTAGGTCGTAGAACGAAGAGACCGAAATTACCAGGGCTCCAGGGCTCCGGCTTTGTAGTCCTTCTGAGGTTCAGCGGCTTGGGTTGGGAAGTGCTTAGGGGTCTGTGGTTTGCGAAAGGCGTGTTCCGCTAAATGCTCCAGGGTTTGAGTGAGTCGCAACCTGCCTGTTGTGCTGATGCACGCACATGCACGCACCTTCCATGGGAGCCCGATGGTCCGAAAGCCCCAGGCTCTTCAACGGGGACCACACCCGCAAAGTTCACACACCCACACAGGAAGGCAGGGAACCCCGCGAGCATGTCCGTAGCTTTGAGAAGTGCCGCGACCCTCAACCCGAAACCTGCTTAGCCCATCTTCGCCCTCTCACCAACAACAGCTTCCAGCAGTACTAGCCACAGGTCGAACAATATTTAGTGCTAACCTAAACTCTGGTTGCCACAAGTTGACTGTTTATGGGTCTTCTGTTTTGGGCGTTCGGGATGGTTGGCCATGTGAGCAATGCCGCACAGTTGCGCCTGTCTAGAAAGATCCCGAGAAGGGCCGTGCAATCTGGGGTTGTAGTGTTGTAAGGCCAACATCCCTTAAATCACAATTGTTTCCAAGATCCATGCTAAACTCTAGCAGGTGTACCCGGTACCCCTTCCGCGCTCAGTAGCTTTCCTGATTCTTGAACTCGCCTGCAGCCGATTGAGGGTTACAACCCAGAGTAGTCCAAGTGAACTCCCTCAGCTGCTCCGGTAGGTGGGGCCTTGGCGAAGTTTGTCACGAAAAGCTTGCGCTGCAAGGGGTGTAAGGCGGCCGGCGGCTTCAATCGGGAGTTCAAGTTTTGGGATTGCAGTCGTTTTGTTTTTCCAGTCCGCGCCTGCTGCAGGACGTGGGGTTTGGGGCGGGTCGGGTCCCAGTTGTGACACAGTTACCTAATTGTGACACGTGCCCAACACCCCGAAGTCCCCGCTGCAGGCAGTGATAAAGCAGGGGATGCTTTGTGAACATTGCCAGAAGGAGAAAGCAGCCGAGGCGCGGATTCAAGGTGTGGGGGTTCCTGAAGGAGAGATCGCGATTAAGGGGAAGCAAAAGCACCACAGTCACTTTTGTGTTTCTGGTTTCCTACTAAGTTACTAAAAGGGAGGTCACTTGGGCTGGAAGCTCCTTGCCATGCCACAGGTGGTTGTCGGCCAGATGCAGGACTTCCAGCAGAAGGCCCGGGAGATTCCGAGCTTGCATACTGTGCTACCACATGCTATGCTACTAGCTCCTCGCACACCATCCTTACAGATAGGTCGCTATCCTGAGCCAAACAAACAAGAACCTTGAGATGCTTGGTGTATCTGTGTGCTTGGCGTTGTGGTGGGTAGGCAAGGTAGAAGAGACTCAGCCCCGGATGATGTAGCCCTTGCATCTCACAGCTTCGCATCCAGCACAGCCGCTGCATTTGCCCAGCTTTGCAATGCTTACACGTACCTCAAGACTTTGGCGGTCATTACTACTAAAGATCTCCTTCGCCCTGGCTCAGGAGCAGGAGTACAATCGTTTGTGGACGCAGTGCCAGCGTTGCCAAGGAGCGCCGCCTCGCGAATTAGCTTCAAGCGCAAAGCCCAAACGTCTCTCCACCACCACCAGCATAGAGAAGCCGGTTCAAGCATCCTGACCAAAAGACCCCGGCAGAGTTCCGATGGCAGAACATGTTCTGCCCCGCATGTTCTGTGCTCTTGTGTGGCTTCAGTGGCTGCAGGGGTGCGAGCTTGTGCGTACGAAGCGAAGAGGTAGGGGATAGGAATACGAAGGAAACAGACGGGCCTTTGAAACCCGAAAGGAAGCTTGCTGGAGCCCGTTATTTGCTCCAATCGGGACTGCGACATCTTCTACCGGCGGGCCAAGGCCAGGTCTGAACTGCGGAGCTCAATTCAGGGTTTTCAGGCTCCGCGGATCAGTTGAAGCACCAGGATGATGCCAGGATGACGATGGAGGGCGAGCATTCACGAGGGTTAGAATCCAAATCTCACACCCCAATTGTTCTTCTTGGCAACTGCAACTCTGACATCGAGCATTCAGGCCCTGAATGTCCCTTGGACAGGGCGGAAGAGTACAGTAGCAGGACCACGAAGGGTTGGTTAGCGGTATGAGGCTCGGAAGCCTCTTTGAGTTCTGGAAATCCAAAACTCAGCCTCACTTCGCCATCAAAACCCGAATCCAAGCGGCCCGACCTTTAAGATCCCAAGCACTTCTTGTCGACTTCAGCTGCCAGGCCAGGAAGGATGCCAGGGCCTCGTCTTGGGCTCCGGGGTCCTCGACAAGGGAGTTTGGGAGTTCAGGAATTCAGCGCAGGCTTCGGAATGAGGACTCCGAGAGCATGCGCAGCAAAAATTGAAGCATCGTTTGGAGCTAGCTACCCGTCTGTTTCTTGGGAGGGTGGCTGCAAAAGCCACGGTCGCCAGTAGTGGGGCTCGGAGCCTCAAGCTTCGGCCTCCCTCTTGCAGGTTTTCGATTTCTCTCTCAGCTTGTGGAAGCTGAG
The DNA here is from genome assembly GCA_905221605.1 of Symbiodinium natans. Lineage (NCBI taxonomy): Eukaryota > Dinophyceae > Suessiales > Symbiodiniaceae > Symbiodinium > Symbiodinium natans. The sequence goes on from CAJNDS010002332.1 coordinate 268,961, forward strand.
CTTGCTTCGCCCCCAAGATGAGGCAAGAAGCAGGTCTGGTCCCGACAGCCCAAGCATAGAAGCTCACGCAGAATTTATATTTTTACAAGAATCCCAGCCCCGAGAACCTGGGACTCTCTCGGACACCACAGGTGCAGCTGGCGCAGGAGCAGCTGAGCCGCTTGAAGCTGGACTGGTGAGACTGAGGTGGGATGTCTGTATGTTGTGGCCGTGCGACCCTAAGTCTCACTAAATCCCTAATGCCTTGGAGCTCTGGAGAGACAGCGCTAACTTGGGCAAGGGTTTGATCACAGGGCATGTTGCTTTTGAATCTTGCATCGGGCACAGGGCTGTGGGCGGCCTCTGGTTTTTGTGCACGCAGTTCTGCGGGTAGCCAGGTTGCTAGGCAGACCCAGGATGCAAATTCGGGGGGGGGGGGGGGGGGGGGATTGAGCTCTTCATGTCCGCCGCGCCGCAGCCACTCTTCCATCTAGCAATCAGCGTTTTTGCTAGTCTTCCCAGCAACGGAAGAAGCATTCGATCGAGCGCCATGTGTGGTGCTACAAGAGGCTTTGCCCTGCTTTGCGCCCTGGGTCTCGTGCGCCCTGGCAGTTTTACTCGTATCAAGGTCGTCTTGTTTCCTCCTGTACATTGTGTTTTCTCGTGGGTGGTAGAGGCCGGCTGTCACTTCGAGACAAACCCGAGACCGTGTCCGTGTTTGATCATACGTCCGCGTCTGCAGGGAGCAATCCGAGGTGCACGCATGCCACGGATCTGCCCGAGTCTTCCACACTCACGGCGGACGACGAGTGCATCGGCAGCTTGTCTGCTGAAGCTTTCAGATTCAGGGCGAGATGTCACGTTTGAAGTATGTCTGGAGGGAAGACTGTCAGGCCTCTCCGTCTTCCGTACAGGGAAGCCTGACAGCCAGGTTTAAGTGACTTGATAAGCCTACCGTAGCGTGATGCGAGAACGGACGAAAACTGCATGGCGGACCATGACTTTGGAATTAGGGCTGAGACGACGGAGTGGTGTTGGGCATGCTCCCCCTGCTTCTTGGCCTTTCTAGTTCCTTAGAGTTGTTTCAAGCACCAGCCGAATTAAATTTCAAAATCTCCAAACCCCAGCCCAGAACTACCCGAAATCCCGGACACCCAGCATTTCCGTCGCCCAGGTGAAACCTGTGCTCTCAATGCCTTGCAGCTGCGCTCCGGACAACCTGAGGCCTTCCGTGCTTCAAGCTAGCGATGGTCTGTACGGTGTCGCAGATCTTCTGCAGAAGCGGAGTTGGCCAGTTGCCCGAGTTCCGAGTCAAAGGTCGATCGTTGTTTCAGCATCCACAGCTGAAGCTTAGTGACATCTCGTGAATCTACCCGAAACTGCCTGCATCTCATGGGGGGGCCTTGCTGTGGGGCCCTCCCGACGCTGCTCAGATTCTTGTCCTGACTCAGGGAATCGCTTCCGAGGACGCGGCATTGGTGCAGGACATTATGAGGTTTCGAGTCCACCTTCTAACCTTTCAGTTTGAGGGGAGGTTCGACAAAGCCCTTGCTCCGATGCTGAACCACCGCCCAAACACCGAAACGAAGTGTCAGCTTCCCCCTCCTCCCACCACCCACAGGAGGGCGACAATTCCTCGTGGGCGTCCTGTGCCGCTTACGGCTGCCATGGCTACAACCGCTACAGGCTGTTGGGTTTAGGGTCTCGGTAGAGGGTTTTAGGGTTGTAGAGTTTAAGGTTTAGAAGCCGGGCCCCGGCTGACACTTCAAGGTTAAACCGAGGGTTTAGGGTAGTCCCCTAGAGGCACCGCACAACCAGGATGCGCGGGAGTCCGCGTTTCGAGATTTTTGGTACCCAAAAATGCTGAAACGCGTGCTCCCGCACATTCCCGCCTCAGTTTCCCTCGGTCCTTAGGAACCACATACCCAGGATGCGGGGGAGTCCGCGTTTTGAGGTTTTTGGGACCCAAACATGCTGATACGTGTACTCCCCCGCGTTCCGGCCTCAGTTTCCCTCAGCCCCTAGGAACCGCACACCCCAAGTGACCGTGAAAGGATGAAGCTTCGAAGCACACCCTGTACATCCCCAAAAGCAGAACCGTTTCGGGCCCCATCTCGGGTGGGGCCGGGACTGAACCTCAGACTTGAACGAATCGGATCTTTAAGATGAGTATGGCCAGGCCGTGCCAGTGCAACAGCAAGTGCCTTGGCTCTTGGAACTTTGGAGTCGGTTTTAGGATCTCAACAGCCTCCGAGTTTTGCTCGGGCAATCCAGGTGTCAATGGTATCGCAACTGCTGCGGCGACTACTGGTCGAGGCTGGCAGGGCAAAGGGTCTGTGGCAGGAGCTGACAGCTGTATAATGTATTTGTATAGTTATAACCCCAAACGATAGGGGACAAGGGTCGATGGCAGGGAGTCAGAGGCGCCCGGCCCCCCCCCCCCCCAAGGCATGCCCTCATCAAGCTACTCTTTTAGAGGGGCCTCGGATGTGGGCGCACCCAAGTACAATAGGTCGGAATGTCGGGAAAGATGGTCGCGATAGGTTTCGACTGTACTGCGTAAGCTCGAAGCCATGAAGGTGCACGGCTCGGCACCCATCGCCACCGCCACCGCCTCCGCAAGTTCATCAGTCCGCGGCTGCCTGCTCGGCCGTCCCCAGCTGCGCCAGCCTGAGGCCTATACAGAAACGGCTGGTTGCGCTGGCTTCGAGTTTGAGCCTGAACATGTCTGAACTCTTGCAAAACCAGCCGAGCTGCTAACAGGTCACAAGTTAATCCAAGTCCTTCGAGGAAGCAGGTTTCTACTCTTGTCCCTAGGATGGTAGCCAGCAAAACGCCATCGTCAGAATACCGCCAGGCTGCATGGTGACTGCTGCCCCACGCCCAAAGGTGTGTTGGCTTCAATTCATATGTGATTCGACGGTACTTGCCCACGATGGCGACAGCATGTCCACTGAACAGAAGAGCCTGTAAGTTTGCCAAATGAGAGCTCCTCAACCCAGCAAAGAGAGGAAGAGCTGTCCTGAGTGTTCCCTGTGATTCGGTTCACATCATATCTTCTGCAGTGGCCAATTCCCGGTTCTTGGGTAGGGGTGCTAAGATGTGTTCTTATGTTTGGTTTGTCTTGTCAGTTGTCTTGCAGTTGCTGTAAAGCTCGAGCAGCTCGAGCATGCAGAAAAAGAAGTGAAGAACTAGACAAAGACGGATAAACCGAACAACAGAGCGGGCAACACTACATTAGGCGTCTGCGGCGAGTCCAATGTTTTCCAAGACTGCATTTTGCAGCGGAATACCAAACGCCGTAACGGATCGAACAAACTTAAGCAGGGATCGGGGAAGGGAAGAGATCAAGAAAGACAGGCCAAAGTAAATAAAGCAATGCACGAGTGACAGTTTTTACTTACATCTTACGCACAGAAATTCATTTTAAAGAGCCAAGCCGTCTATCAGCCTTGGGCTGTGAACCATGGCCAGACCGAACGGCTGAACTGCTAAGGCGCCTTTTTCATTCTTAAGATTCTTAACCCTGAGACCAGGGCCTGTAGCTGTTGGGCAGCAGGGGTTAGGGCGAAGGCTTCTCTCCCAATTTGGCCCAACTCAGCTGTAGCCCCATTTTGAATCTTTATGCCTCTTGTGCAGCAGGTGACTACCTTGGCTGCTGCCCTGACAGCATGGTCCCTCACGTCACCGCGCCACCGCCGACGATCGTGGCTGGCCGCAAGGCTGCCGCACTCTCGGTGTCTTGCTGTTATCTGCAAGCTTGGTTGCTGCTCAATGTCGGATTGCGCCGTGATATCATGGCATCTCATTGCGAAAGCAGGCTGGATTCACTGTTGTTTGCCCCCAGTTGCCCCACTTGTTCAGCCGGAAGAGCTCATGTAAAAGGAGCAGGTGAGGCGTCTGACCTCCTTCCACCTCCCCCTCCCCTTCCCCCTCCCCTTCTCTCCCCCTCCCCTTCCCCCCCTCTTCCCCCCGCCCCCTCCCCTGCCTTCCCCCCGGAACCAGCTCAGGGCAGATTCAAGTTCAAAGAGGTTTGGCGGTAAGGGCTGAATAGGTTTGTGGTTCGCGGAGTAGGGGAAGTAGGGGCTCTCCTCAAGCCCAGTTGCAAAGGGGACGTAGGATTGAGGGTTGCAGATGCACTGGCTTGGGTTGGACACCAGCTTGGCCGACCGCAGATCATGACGGTGTACCATCAGACCAGCCCGGAGATTTGCAAGCTGATCCTTGCGCCCCTCGGCTGGGCTTCCAAAGATCGAAGACATTTCGAGAAAAAAATAGGCTCATCTCATCAGCGTGAAGCATGTCATCAGCCTGAAGCACGCTTGAAGCTTGAAATAAGAAAGGAAAACGTAGCCCTGTAGCCTGAGGAATGGCTTCAAGCTCGGGCACAGCGGGTGGTGTGGGGGCGCGATCTACTTCGCCATGTCTCCCCAGGCCGACTTCAGGGGGATTTCGGGGTTCACGGCGAGTCTATGAAAAGGGAATTCATATGCCAAGGGCTGAAGCCCCATACAGCTTTGGTGTTAAGATTTGGTATTTTAAGCAAGCGTGGCCAAGGCAACAAAGACGAAGGCCATCACTCCTCACTCGGGTGCAGCTTGGCATGAGTTCCCGGGGAGGGGGCGAATTTGTTCGGCTGCTTGTTTTTGCTGACGACCCCTCTGTTTTTTGCATGGTTTCACGTTTTCGCGTTTGTTTCGGAGGTTCGGGGGAGGGGGGAGGGGGGGGGGGTAGTGTTCAGACAAGTACATGCCTTGCCAAAACCTCCCAACCCCATTCACTCAAACACAACATTTAAAAACAAACATGGTTTTTACCACGGTAAACGCTCAAAACGCAACATAGACTTGGCACGTTTTGGCCCAATGCGCGTTTTCACACACGCTTGGCCATGTTTCTAGTGCATGCCGTTTTGACGACTCCGCACGAACCAGTTGCCTACAGGCGCCGTTGACAAGTTTTTGGGTTTAGGGTTAAGGTTTTAGGGTTTGGTGGTTATGATATTGGGAAGCCAGCGTAAATGCCTCAAGTTTCTTGGGGGTATGGATTGCAAAACCTCGGCGTGTTGATGTTTCCGTGTGCGAGTGGTTACAGTGGTTCGGAGCGCATGTCCGAAAACCCCATTCTTATCCATGGGCTCGATGTTTTAAGACCAAATCCACTGTAAATAGCAGTATTTTCGTGCGTCGTCGATCTTTCGCAGCTGCATTATTGAAGAAGCGACTTGTTTGGTTGGTATGTGTCGGATTGGTTCCACAGACCATTCTCCCAAGGTCGGCTGCATGATCGAGGCCAAGGTGGATGTTGGCAGGCAGAAAAAGTTCCCCTGCTGCCGCAGCTGGGTTCAAACTGGGACTGCGCGATGGTCCTTTTTGAGCCACAGGGGGATGGCTGTACGTACTTGAAGTTGAGCCTCATGCGCGTGCGGAAAGTGCCACGAATGGGGAACAGCTCAAGAAATGGTTCGCAGGGCATCTCTTGAGTATGAGGTCGGGTCATACGGTTGCCGGCACCCGTGGCCTTTACGAAACTCCAGGAACCTTGGGCCTTTCCCAGGGCCCAGCCCGACGAAGTGTCGTGCCCCAAGGCTTCTGTGGAGGGCGTCAAGATCAGCAAATCCAGTGGAGTGCCTTTTGGCCGTGCAGCCCCAGAAGCTGCGGGAAATCCTAAAAGCTGTGGCTTGTGTGCTTTTGTAGGCTTCAGGAGACCGTTGAGGGTCACAGGCAAGGTATTTCAGGAGACCTGAAGCAAAAGGGGCGACACGAAGTTTGAATCTGCCTAGTGCGAGCCTAGGGCTGTTGAAGCATACAAAGGGCTATTTAAATTCTTAGCTCAGGCATTGGGTGAGAGGTCTTTCATGCGGGGAAGAGAACTAGGATGAAAGTCTAGGACCTCAGTTGCCCACAGCAAAGTCTGCACATGGTGCCACTGCGTTGGGAGAAGTTTTCTTCTGACTTCTTCCGTGCTCATGGCACAAAAACGTCATGTTTCCATTGAATGTGGATGCACTCAGGCACCTCGACAGCCACTTCTTGAGCTATTCCGGAGCGCAACAGCCTTCCGCGACCTCAAACCACCCCCCCGCCCAACACAAAAAAAAAACGAAGAACAAATAGAAAAAGCATTAAAAGAAACCCGCCCGCTTAACGAATCTGCTGGAAGCCGTTTTCAGCTTCACTCCAGCAAAGGAAGGCATGCTGGAAAGCCAGGGAGCCGATTCCATTGAGATTGACCCAGGCTGGGGTGGGTTTCAGGTCCCTGCTGCAGGTAGTACTGCAGCTTCTGTAGCAAAGCACAATCAGAACCCCCCCCAAACCCATGGAAGTCGGGATGCTGCAGGTTCTCAAAAAGACAGTCTGATCGCGCAACAGCGTTCCCCGAAGCCCTGGACCCGAGCCCGGGGTGAAGTGCTGGAGGTGATGGTCCCGAGATTGTGATCTACAACAAGAACCGCGTGGTGAGCATGAGGAATGGTAGCACCTGGCAGTCTCAGCCCTTGACAGGTTTAAGTCAGTCCGAGTTCCAGGAACCAGTTTCGGGCATTTCCCAAAATAGGGTTCCTTATACCCCTCCCAAATTGCCAGAACCCATTATAGGAACCCCAAGACAGGGTACCCGAATTTGGGGAAACCTCCCATTTCTTCCATTCGGATCACGTGCCGGAAGCCCTGAGAACCTCTTAACTGTAACGGCCTACATGTATATTAATGTTGAGTTGTATCATTATATCGTATATTGTACTTTCTATAGACCCTACAAGCCTGGTATCCTGATTTGAAGGGATCTTTCCTTTCGGCTTGAGAGGACCATCCCCTTCAACCCGGCATGGACGCCGCACCTTGGGGGCATTTAAAGAGTCAGGCGATCATCCGAAGTCTCGGACCTCACCTTGGCATGGCCGATGCACGCGGAGAAACCATAAGCCCCCTAAGAAACTTTCCGAAGCCCGCGGGAGCCAAGGAACAGGATGCACGGAAACTGGTGAGCACCGTGAACACCTGCCGAGCAGCGATGGCGCCAGCGCATCTTAGGACGGCAATGCGTTCCGATGCGCCGAAGCAGGTTGTGTAGATAAACAGAATCATAACAGTAACTAGAATCGTAATGATAATATGACTAAGAATAACACTAATCATGATAATGACAACAAAAATGATGAAAGAATAATAAGAGTAATCATCATCATAAGAAGAGTGAGGAGGATTGGGACTTGGCATAGTTTTCTACATGTGGTGTTAGAGCGGAGCTCTGGGGGCCGCCAGGAGCCTTCGGCAACACGTCGGGATTCAGCGCGGCTGCCGGGGTCTGGGGCATGTACTTGTCATCCCCGAATCCCCGGGGCTCTGCTTCAGCCAAGTCCCCAAGAATCCCCCAAGACATCTGAAGCAAACTCGATGTTTCTTCTCCTTCTTGTTGCTAGGGAAAAGGAGATGCTGCGAGGGTCAGGGGAAGCCTTTATAACGGTGGCACGGATCCTTCGACGCCAGGGGAGGAAAGCTGGACTCCAAAAACAGAGTGGGAGTTCACGGATGCCCGAAGCTCCGGTAGTTTTTAGGGCCACGAGAAGACTTGATTGCCGTTTCCCTTTTCATGAGCTCAAGAAAAGTACACGAGATATGGAAGCGCATGCATGCTAGGCGGTCTGCTGAAGAGCACGCAATGCGCAGGCTTGGGTTGAGCAACGACGTTTTGGTAGTAAACAAACTCTTTAGGGTTCCATCTTCCTCCCCTGAGAATCTTTTTAGCAGCTGCGACAGCAGCCAAAGGCTGCAGATCCAGTTTTCATCCTAGGGGCAAAAGACCCAGTTGAGCAAAAAAAGGGTCTACAGGGCACCCTTTGCCGTTTGTGAAACAGCACCGGTTAGAGGGGTTTATATTCTTCCAAGGTATTTCTGAGCTCTGACCCTGACACTCTAAGAAACTAGCACTACCTACTTGGAGGTCTCACCTTGCGAGCGCAAGCTCTCATGGGGTTCCACGAAAGGTTCGGAAAGATGAGGTCCCGACCTCCCCGAGCAATCCGCGACAACATGGCTGAACAGCACCCCATTCTTTCACGGGCGCTAAGAAGATACGGGGCCTCGAACTTGAGGCTCCCTAAAGGACGCTGAACCGCTGCTCGATCTCGGGAACACTTCCTATCAAACATCGGAACTTCAAATGCCAGTCTTCACCCTGAGCCTTCTCAACTAGTTCTAGGGCGGATGCACCAAAGCTGCAGAAGGGCCTCGCATGCGGCCTCAAGTGGAACTCCAGAATCTCGCGATGGGCGCACTGTGCTTTCTCCACCGAAAGAAGCTGCAGGGTTCTGCCTCTCAATGCTTCAGTCTTGGGTCTCTTGGGTCTTGGTTGAAGGTTCAGTTTGCCACTGCGTTTGCATGTCCACGTGGTCCCAGCTGCCACAGCGAGAGGCTGCCAATGTCTTGGACGCGACCTTCGTGGGCTTCGTGGGCTCGGGATGGCCAGAGTGAGCTTCGATGCTTGGGGCATCTTGGGGGCTATCGTGTTGTTTATTCGGCTGCAGGCGCCCTCGACTGTAAAACCCCAACTGAACCAGCAATCCCAGGAATCAGGCCCTACCGACACCATCAGAATTTGGCTTTCTTGGTGTCGGCAGCCAGAAAAAAGAACCTGATAGTGCTGTGGGGAGGGGTTCGGTGGTCATCTGAGACACAGAGGCAGCCAGTACATAGGCACAATCAAGCTGTTTGCAGCGCTCAGTGAACTAGACCAGATGACCACTTTGTCGGGATTCGCGAGTTCGTGTGTCTCAGGAGCTGGGAACTTAGAAGCAACACCTCCCACACCTACTAGTAGAGACTGCACCACGAGTTCTGCTTCAAGAATTCTCTTTAGGCCTTCAGCGATGTAGGCGAACATTCGGCGCCTCACGGGAGGCTACAAAGACTGTCGGCAGCAAGGGTTCCAGAGCTCCTGGGTCCCAGACCTATAGAAGATGCACAATGCGTGACCATTGTGCATGAACCAAGCCTCGCGCGCATGGATTCTTGGAGCATCACGAGTGTCAACGAGCCTGGAGTGGGATTTGCAGGCAGTCTTGCGCAAGGCTTGGCCTTGGTAGAGCTTCTGGAGTTCTTTCATTGCCTTTACCCAGAGCTGCCTGAGCTCCAGGCTTTTTGCATGCATATCTTGGCGGTTGATTAGTGGATATGCTTGAGCATCAAGCCCTGCCGCATGCCCAGTGCTGCTGAGCAAGCTGCCAAACGGCAGGTACTCCACCTTGGCAATCCTTAACCTGCCGGCTTGGGTGTGGTAATCTGAAGAACTCCTCCGATCGATCAGTTGCAGGTTGGTCAGGTCGCATTCTGCGCAGTGGGGCTGCATGAAGAAAAAAAGCGCCGCAGGGTCAGCGAAGCTGTAAGACTTTAAGACTTTAAGACTCCGAGGCCATCCCTGCACCCACAAAGTAGGCATGCGCTCCGAATCAACGCCTCATCATACTTTGCAAAGTTGGACACCCCTCCCCCCCTCCCCCCCCCTTCCCTCTTGAGCTTGTCGGATCTCGGGGTTTTGGAGTTGGTTTGGTCTACGCTTCATCCTTTGGGCTGGCACGGCCCAAACCTTCTGCCATAGCCGGAACTCCCGACTGTTCCCCTTGGCTTGGTCACCCTTAAGCGGTTGCAAAGGTACACTGGTCCCTGCACCCTCAAAACGAGGTCATTCCCATTCATTCTGACCTGTTGCCTTGTGTGGAGCGAGTCGAAACGCATTTCTCGGCTTCCGCTGCCCTTCCGCTCAGTGACGGAGCCGGACCCCGGACCACGTATTGGAGCCGAACGCCACTCGGAGAACCTATAGGGCTGTCAAGCCCCGGTCTTTCCCAGGTGGGGGCTTACAATAAGGGACCCCTAAAATTCCCTTAAAAAGGCCCCAAAGAGTCAAATCCCCTCATAAGGACCCCAATAAGGTATCCCTATGTTCGGAAACTCCCAGGGAAGCACAGCGATGTTCGGGGCGTCGGGCCCCCAGAACTGCAGCATTCCGAAGTCCAAAGGTTGCATTTTCGTGGGAGGGGGGGGGGGGTGTTCAGAGGGACCTTGATGGTTGTTAGAAGCCTGTGGAGCCTGAAGCTTCGAGTCAAACGCACTTGCTCGAAAGCTAAGCGCACCTCCTCGACCGGCAGCATCGAAGCCCGAAATCCCAAACTCGAGAGGTGAAGCCCTAGGCACAAACTGCCACCTGCTGCTCAACCCCAAACAACCCCTGGAGTTCCGGTTGACACCTCGAACACAGGACGGAGAAGCCCGGAGCTCAGCTTGGCACCGGTGGGTGCAGAGCTTCGCGGGTAAAACGTCTTGGCTGAATCTGAAGCCCTGTCAAGCTGAGAGTGAAAAGTTTCGATCTCTGTGAACTCCATCAGTTTTTTTTGGGGGGTTTGCGTTCCTGCCACAAAGCTAGCACAGCAAGCGTGTTTGAACGGTACAGTATGAGTAGACCATGAGGACAGTACGCTTCGTTCTCTGTTGGAAATCATCAGTGATTCAGGTGGGTGCCTGCAACTTGAGCGTTCCTTGCTTCTACGCTTCGTGCCCTATATAGCCGCTATAGTATAGCTTACCCAGGCACCCTATTGGTTCTTGCGACCCCACACAGCCACTTCTCGAGGGCCGCTCGTCTTGACTTCGCGTCTTCTTTGGGTACTTCGGCCACCTCAGCCGCTGCTTCTTTTGTCCCTTCGAGGGTCCATGACATCAGGTCCACTAGACAGATAGGCGTCTGGCTGAAACGTCCAGGAGAACATGCGTTCCGTACGAGTACCCACTTGTGCTTTTAATCATGTGTTCACATGTTTTCTGACATTGCTTGGCGATTTGTTCGTATTAAGTGCTTGCACTAGCACATTGTCCATTCATCAACTGATGGGTGCTACGGCCATGACCATGACAGCACTCATCGAATTTCGCAATCGAAGCCTCAGTAGTACTTCGACCTAAACCATTGAATATGCATCTTCATGCGATGCGCTCCCATGTGGCATCATGTCAACCCAATCTCCGACAATGCCTGCCTGCTGGGAGAAGTACACCAGGTCGTCCGGCGACATGATGAATGCGTCTTTGTCGTTGTTTCGAACTTGGCTGATCCGCCTACCACCAGCTGCACCCATTGCCTACTCATCACGCCAGATGTTCGCCTCAACACGCAACAGGATCCACATGGTTGCGATTCATTGGCTTTATGGACGTAGCTATCGATTCGCTTCTGCTGTGTCCTTGACATACCACTCGGTTCGCAAGTCGGTCCGCCGAAATCCTTCAGATCCTCCCTGCCGAAGGCGTGGATCGTGCGGTCCTGGCTTGTCCAGCACCTCTTGGGTACACCATGTGTCCGGTGTAGAATACTTGCACTTCGGACCTATAAGCCGGGGAGGGACAGACCTCCGCACGTTTCAGGTTTTCCATGGTTCAGTTGTAGGCTGCGGAGCGCCATGCTGTCCTTGTTATGTGGTTTCCTGTTGCTGCTGGCACTTTTCCACTGCACAGATTTGTGCTGTCGATGTCTGTTTCTTTTGACAGAGCTCTGATGAATGCCTGGTTATGTGAGAACTGTCATAGTGTGAGGGCGGCATTTGGCGTTAATGTTTGAGTAGACTCTGGGGAGGTATGATCAGAGCTTGCTGGGTTGATTCCAGGGACATTCTTGTGTAAGCGGTCGTTCTTGCGTGAATCGGGCTGATACCCCTCGGCCTCACTTCACGTAAAATGTGGCCCTCGAGCAAATCGGAGCTTCAAATTCAGCGGAGCCTTCGTGCCGGCGCAGTGGATGTCGCCTAGGGCCTAGGAACCTTGGGCACATTTGTGCCCATCACGTCCCCTTCACTTCTACTGTTGTAACTTCGTGTTGAACAGAGCCTTGTCCGACCGCCCTGCGCGATGACTTGGCTTGGAAGATTTCTGCGATCGTGTCTTCCTTCGGGACTGATGTCTTGCAGGCCATTTGATGTGGCACGCTCCTGCGCTGCCCTCAGAGGTGTGCATGCTTTCCTTAGGTGCACTGCAAAAAATATCAGTGAGATTTGGCTTATGAGAGGAAACGCCACGTTTGCGGTCGGAATGTCGAGTGCTACAAGACTTGGTTCATGATTCAGACCCGTTTGAAGACTTTCAAGGTCTTGCTAGTCTTGTTCTTATGTCGCTGTCGAGTAGGACACCCCCATGCCGCCCATGCCCTCAAACTCAGCCCACGCGTCTGACAGTGAGTGCGATTGGGCTTGAACACAGCATGCGGCCTCAGCTTAAACGCAGTGCCCACAGTCACGTAGCCCAAGACCCTGATCTGTGATTCGACCAAGGCACGAACTGCATTTGCATCTGGCCTTTTCTGACAGCAGTTGTCTTCTTGGTGTGGGTGGGAGCCTCAAGTCGGAGACCCTTGTGTCCTAACAGGATCAACCGAAGTCTTGGGGCTCAGCAAGGTGGCTTCAGAGGCGAGTCTGAAGTAAGTTATTTGGGAGGGGCAATGTGTTGAGGACTGCGGTCAGCTGCAACCAGCTCTGCCGTTCTGTGCTTATGGTCTACGGGCAGGGAGTTGATCTTGTTGGGTGACAATTCGCGAACAGCCTGTAGCCCGCGAAGCCTAAGTTCCCACAAACTCGGAGTCTATTCCGGTCTAGGACTTCATGTCGACGCCAGATGCATCCACATGTTAGGGACCCCATCATCCCACTTCCATCATATTCCCGAGCGCATGGCCTCGAAACACCAAGTCCTACTACTATGCCGTGGATCATGGAAGCTTGCTCGAGTTGCCGCTGGCCCAGATGTCCAGAGAGGGAAGACCACAATTCCGGTACGGGTAGCAACTTCGCCCAAGGACCTGTGATATAGCCAAAACTTCGAATTTCACCGATCAGTAGAGACTGGGCAAACCTTAAGGTCGTGATGGCTGCTTTCCTGCTTAGTGTGGGACCGTCTCTACCATGGCCACCTTTTTACGATGCTACAGGTTGTTACCGCTGGAACGGGCTATGACTCCTTGGACCCCTCCTCCCTTTCTTGGTTCCTGAAGCAGAAATGTGGCCCGCACTTGAGAAGTCCTGTGGAACGAGCCCAGCATATGGGTATGCCCTCCCACGTCTGGCACATATGTCAGAAAGCCTAAATCAGCCCCTTGAAGCCTTGGAGAGCCCCAAAGCGGCTTTGAAAGCCCCAGTGAGGACCGGCCTACCTGATGGAAAGGGGCCGGAGCCTCAACATCCATGTGGGTCCACCAGATGTGCTCTAGTTATTGGGAGGGAGTGTAGTAGTTTCTGGCCGTGCTCTGCCTGCATCCGGGCGTGGCCAATTTGCCTTCGTGATCATTGCTGAAGCTGTCGGGGGCAACAGCTGGAAGCATCCTGGCGTCACTGGCGTCCCTGGAGAGCCACATGAACCCGGACAGAGGCTCGGAATCCAGCTCAGATCCTTGGCGCCATCTTCACCTGCATCAGCGTGGGGCTTCCGCTTCTTCGGCTCCGCCTGCCATGCCCATCTGTGGGTTCTTGGGATAGGCCATTGCCGCCTGGGCAAGGTGCCGAAAATGCACCTTGGGCGAGCAGACGCGAGCGCCCGCAATGACCTGCTGTGCGGAAGGTTCAGGAGCTCCTGCCCCGGCAGTAATGCTGCCAAATTCTGTCTAGTCTAGATGCATGGAATTTGTTCACCTACAATTTTGTAGCCTGAGGCTCTAGAGGTCTCAGGTTGATGGCTTTTGCTGACGATATGGGAACATTTTGGACACTTTCTGTACGGCATGAACCAAACCCCCTTTCGGGCGAAAGCAGCTCATCCCCTCAGACTCTAAACAAAGAGTATGGGCTGCTATTTCTTTCCTTTTGTCCCAAGGTTTCGAGAGTGAAAGTGACTTCATTCAGGGATTCTGTCAAACAATGACAACAAGTTTAGTCTTTGGGGCTGACCTGCCATGGTCTTCATGGTGTCTGTAGGTCGGCCATAGTGTCACCCAATCGGAGACCCAATAATGCTCAAGACAGCTTCTTGCCGACCCTTATCCCGAGCTCCAAGATGAAGCGAGGTTGATCTGTGGCGTAAGTGAGTCGGTCGCCGGGTGTCTCAGGTCTGAGTGACGGACAAAGCTCAAATCGGTGCCAAGAGGTTTCAAGGATTAGGAAGTGTCGAGAGGGTTATCCTGGGGTCATTTTTGAGTTCTGCTCGTTCTTTTTAAGGCTTTGGAGCAGGGTTTGGCGATTTGTTTGCGGCTTGTTCTGTTGGGTTCCTTGGCATGCGCCGAGAGCGCTGAACGGTTGATGGACGGGGCTTCCACTTGGCTTTAACTTGGGTCATTCGGAATTTTGCTTTTGTGGCCTGGCAGTGCACCTCCATTTTGAAGTCTCAGAGCCCGTATGGCCTTCAACTCAAACTCTGACTTCCTGATGCCCACTTGAACGCCAAGGGCAGCGCGCCATTCTTGTACATGTGCCCGGCTACCGCCTGAGACTGGTCTTGGGGGGATGAAGAAAGAGCTCAGCAAACAAAGCAAAAATCAGGTAGCACGGTCCAGGGTCCTCGAATCTGAGTCTGAGTATGAACGAACTAGCATCTAGCTGTAAGATCAGGACATCAAGCATTTCAATGCAATGTAACTCATACTAGTTGAAACTCGTAGCAACAAGAAGGCCCATGATCAATGCAAAACTCATACCTCTATCACCAACCAACTGCAGTACAAACAACGGGAAGAAAGCAACTGCAACTACTGCAGCAACAACAACCCCCGCAGCAGCAATCAGCAGCAACAACGGCAACGATCCTCATTCGCTCGTTTGAGGCTCGTCTGTGCGTAGAAACGAATCAGACGCCAATGTTTCTGCTCAGCATCCTGACCCTTCGTTGCCTCCGGCTTGGCAGCGTTTACCTTAGTCACTTAGTCATACTCAGTCGAGGTTCTACACCCCAAATGCCACAGCAAACAAGCCAGTTGTACCTCTACAGCACCTGGCCTTAGCCCATCTGAAATTCCTCCAGCCTTTGCAGATACAAAAAAACGTATGTATACATAGATATACAAAATGATGCCTACATAGATATATATATATATATACAACTGATTTCTGTACCTACTCAGCTAGAATTTGCTTAGGACATCTCGCCCTCAAGATCCAGTCTGGCCACAGCCTCGGAATCTGTGGGGGTTCAGGGTCCTGGGACTTGGGATGCTTTGTTTAGTTTTTTGGGCTCTCCCTTCTCTGGCCGAAGTGTCCTGGGCTTCGAGCCCTCTGAATGAGTTTGCGTTGAATATGGTTGAGGCCTTCACAGGCAGCCCTCGTAAAGTCTCCTTTGGCTTGAGGCATAACCAAAGTGCCACGGCAGACAACCCCTCAGTGGCCCCGCTTTGGAAGCCTGCAAAAGGGGCCCGACGCCTAAACCTCCGAGCCCAGCTGGTGTAGTGACATCTCAGGTGTGTGTGGCCCAGTGCCCAACGAGCATGGAGCTCAGAGGGCATGCGCTGTTGGTTCATGCGACTTCGAGCTTTGCAGCAAATGGTGTTAAAATGGTTCTTGGTTGCAGTGAACGACCTGTCTTCAGACACGTGAGGTCCATGCAAGGGCCCGAAAGACTCCCAGCCTAAACCCTAATCCCTACATGGTCAACCCCTCCTGGCCGTAACCCTGCAACTTGCAACTGTAACGCTGCTTTTCCTGCTTTTTCCTCGAGGCATCACGGGGCAGACTGCGGCAAGTGCTTGCGAGGGTGGCTGGGGCCTCGGGTGCCGGAGTTGCTTCGGGGGGCCTTTGGGCACTTGGGTGTGGAGCCCAGCCTCGTCATTTGCCGTTGCATTTGCATGCTTCTGTTGGGTCCAAAGTAGCCCTATTGCTCTAGCCACATATCAAAGTTGCGAGGCCATGCCCGGCTGAGGGCCCTTACTTTTTTGTGTGTTGTGGCGCTTGCCCTGCACCGCACCATGACATCCTGAGTGCTGCCAAGCTTAGTTATGCTGCCTCGGGACCTTTAGGAGCCTCCGGGGGGGAGGGTAATGTTATGGAACGTCACAGGGGCCCAGCAACTGAGAGAATGGCGGAAGCAGCTCAAGAAACAGCAGCCCAGGAGAATCAGGAATCCGGTACCTTATGCCCCTCCTATTCTTGATCACCCTGTTCGGATGAGATAGGGTGCCACAAGACACAGGCCTACAGCGTGTGGTGACCAGGTCAGCCGGACTACCCCTCCATCCCGATTGCGGACAAAGTGTGCTTCCCTACGGACCCCGGATGTCTAGAGCACCTCATTCTGAAGGTTTCGGGGCTAGCTTGAGGGCCTTTGGGGTTCTATCAGGTTTTGTCAAAGATGGCTTACGGCTGGGTGGCCTCCCGGAAGCTGATTGGGACCCTCTAGAGACAGGCTTGGAGATGTTAAAAGGCGCCGGGGTGAGGCCTGGCAAATTGGTTTTAGGGTCGCGGCAGACGGAATCATGCTGCACTGTCTTTAGTATGGGGCCCGCCCCCCCCCCCCCCCCCCCCAACAAATTTGGACCCTCTATAAACGCACGGCCCGGCGACCCCCCCAAACAATTGGGCAGGGGGCGGGGGGGGGGGGGCGAAACCGCCCTCTCAAGCCTTTAGGACCTCAAGGCCTGAAGCTTTCCAGCCTTTAAGATCCTTTAAGATTCCTGGAGCCCAAGGCCCTCAGACCTTCAAGCCTTACTGCGTATGCCCTTAACCCAAAACTCAAACCCTTAAAAATAAAAACACCCGGAAAAAACTGATGATAATAGCGGAACAAACTCGGTTCGCAGAATAAATTTTGGAAACTTGTGATTATAGACCCTGCTTATACTAAAGTCAGTCCAACATTATTCTAATGACGACCAAAAGACTTGTCTCAAGACAGGAGCCCCAGTGGACGTTCCCAAACAGTCCCGTGGTCCTGAACAGGCGGACAAACAGGTCTTGACCCAGGTTGCCCAGACTAGAGCGGGTGCAACATTGAGTGCAAGTACTTGGCGTAGACTTGAGAATAGACTCAGAGCAGAACAGGGCGTGGCGCAACCAGCGTGATACCCTTTGAGTGCTTCTATAGCAAGGGCCCTCGACTGGAAGCAGGACTCGGATCGCTTCGTGATTTTGAACAATCTGGCTTTCCGCCTCGGTGTGCCCAAACCTCGGCACTCTTGTCAAGACAACGACAAGCAGGGACTCTTGCGGCTTAGGGAGGTTGAGGGTTACTTAAGAGCTCCCGATGAGTTTCCATCTTCAGGCTTTGCTTTGAGCTTACGGTACAGAGGAGGTGTCGCTCAGTGACGCGCGCAGCCTGGCCACATCTGACCACATAGCCTCCTTTGCCATTGCGTTTTGTCATCGCCATCCTGCTGAGACATGGTCGCGAACGCTTGTGCAGCACAAGCTGTTTACCACCCCACTTCCATTCTTCCCGCTGCACAGTTTCTTCGACACCTTCTTTGGAGATTGATACCTGAAATCAGTTCAAGGATGGCATAGTCCTCAACCATGCAAAAAGACGAGCTGTCGATTCAAACTTACCAGTAAGGGACAGCTTCCTGGCGTCTATGGTGGAGATTCACAAATCGCTTGGCACTTGGCATTGTGCAGCTATGCTAGAGTCAGGGGCATCCAGCTGATAAGGGTTGTTGCTGTGAGTGCACCAAGTGTCGTTTTGATCTGTCCGGGATAGGCACAGCAGTCAGCAGTGGTTTTTGAGCGGAATCAAGTTTCATGTTGCTTTAGGTTTCGAGCATGGCCTTCAGCAGAATCCGTCGATAACGGCATGTTTCCTGCCTCCAGCCCAAGCCCAACCTGCTGATGACTCAACCCGGAAAGTACCCTGCACCGGAGGTGGCCCGCATTCTTCCTTGCCGGATTGGTGGTTTTGGCTTTGAGCCGAAGTCTCAGCTGCACGTGTTCGGCCTGTAGTGGAAGTGAATGGGTGCTGGAATTGGCTAAGAGAGCTTCTGAGGCCTTTCATTTTTTTCAGGACAGGGCTTGTGGGATGTAGATAGTCTGGGGAATCTCAGGCGGAAGCTTCTCGGGGGCTGCTGATTGGAACAAAGCGCATAGCGAACATTCGATAACCTTTGCTTCATTTGTGTCGATGGCCGCTGGTTTTTAGCCTGTGTCTTACCCTATCGGCAGTCACGTGAGCTGAAAGCCTAGCGCAGGTGCTGTCTACCTGCGCCTGTTCAGCCGGGGGCCTCGAATCACGAATCCCCTGACCCGACTCCTATACTGGAGTTACTAGAACCCTGGAGCACAGGGCAGCTGGGCCCTAGGCTCCGAGCCCTGGGCCCGAGATGAAAGGAGTTGTTGGGGCTTCAAAGTCCAGTACTGCGATCTTGTGTCGGGTTGGCTTACATCTGCGAATGTTGGGTTGTGGCTCCTGCCACCGATGGCAGCCTGCCCCAAACTGTATAAGTTCTCTTTCAGATCCGGCCACACAATCAACTTGCAGCCGGCATGGCACCTCTCTCTCTCTCTCCCAAAGGCAGTGACCCCGAGAGAGTCTTTTGGATTTCTTCCACTTCGCTGACCGTTGCGGTGGCCTCGGGACTCGCAGTAGCTGCAGAAATATTTTCGGGTGTGTTTGTCTGTACCAAAAGCTTGAACTTCGAAACAGCGCCCGAATGCCTGTGCACTGCATGTTGACATGGGTGAGGGCCCACTTTGTGCTATTCCGCAGTCCAGAAGCCCCACATCTCGGAGCTCCTATAAACCATGGCATCTTGAACGCGCGTGTGCACAGGCGTGTGCGCATGCACACAGTTTGGGAGCTCGTCTGCGCATGTCTTTCAAGTGATGCTATGTGCCTGGAATAACCTGTTCAAGTGGTTGTGCCCAAGGTGCTTGGACTTATTGGCCTGGCTTCCGTGCCTGCGCCCCAGCCGCTCAAATGCTAGGGAGAGCGGCAGAGCATCCCATATTGTCCCATATTATCCTTCAGAGCCCTCTGAAGGAGTTTCGACTGAGTTTCGTCTTCAGAGCAGCCGCGGCAACATTATTTTGGGCTCCTTTGCAGCCCCTTGCTTGCTCGTCCCTTTTGCTTTGCATGGTTGTTCCAAGGCCAGCACAAAGCACTTGAGGCAGGTGAGCTTGACATAGCCCGTGACCCTCATGACAGCCTGAGAGTTCTCCGAAAGCCCGTTTTCGCACACGTCGCAAGCCCAGCACCACGGGGGTTCAGACCATCTCAAACCTTAAGCTCAGCCCTCAAACTGCTTCCAAGCCCCTAAACTTCCCTAAACCCCTCAGCCTGTCAGAAGCCCAAAGACGCAGTGCAAAACCGAGAGCTCTGAAGCTCAGGATCAACGCAGTGCAGATGGAGCTTCAGTTGGGAGGCGAGTCCTAAACAGCTTCTTGTTTGGTTTTTTTAGGGGTTGCAATGTTCATCTTATCTTGCATTTAATGTGTGGTTGGAAGCTTATGGTTGAATTTCGATTGAGTGTCAGGGGCTTCTCAAAGTATGGCATGCGTGGTGTCCCTGAGTGTGCGACTTCAGGCCCGGATCAGGAACCGACAACTTGTGCTGACTGTGTTGCACTGGGCGCCGCCATGGCGGAAGGTGCTGAGCGGCAGCCCCTCAAAGCCGGCACGCTCACAGTCGACATGTCCCCTATGTCCCCTGACCAGGAGAGTTCAGAGACCTTACTGCAGGCCACCGTCCGCCACTACGAGGAGGCTGGCTTGTGGCGGATCTTGCGACAGTACACCACCACCTCTGAGCAAATGCTGAAGCTGGATTTCGTCATCACCGCACTCCACGATCATGCAAGCAGCATACGTGGAGACAAGGTCAAGGTCGAAGTGGCACTGCGCTGGTTCCGGGTTGCCCGGGAGATGCTTCATGTGGACGGGTTGCCCTTCAATGTTGTGCATGCGCTCGGATCCCATCTGGGCAAAATTGAGAAAATGAATCCGCTTCCTGAGGAGGATGTTATCAAGAACTTGCTCCAAGCGGTTGACAACTTGCAGCAGTCAACAGTTCCAGGTACAGGGGACAGTGTCAGAACGCTCTGTGAAGGACTCTTGGAGAACGCGCCGGAGGAGGCTGCCAAGAAGTTTGAAGCTCACAAAGCAGCCGTGGAGTCCCTCTGCATGTCAGGCTTTGCCAGCCTTACGACGGAGTACGGAAAGTACCCTGCATGCAAGTGGTTCATTGCCGTCTTGCAGAGGGCCGCCTTTAGAGGACGATACTCCTTCAAATGTTTGCGTCAGGCGTGGTTGTCAGGTGTGGATATGCTAGACTCGATGGGCCCCCTGGCGTGGGTGATGCTGGTGAAGAAGCTCGACACGCTCATTGTAGAGGAGAGCCTCACCGTGGCGGACTGCCAGGCAGCGTCGTTCCCGGCTGCCGAACACCTCAGGGAGGCGCTGCTTACTTTCTTCTGGGACGCAACCAGACTCAGAAGTGTGATGCAGGATCACGTGCGACGAGCGGAGGCCACCCACGCGCAGGTGACCACAGGCATCATCACCATCGGTGTTCCGCTGCTCCAGGTGGTCTTCCAAGCACTCGCCCAGCGGTTCGGCCTGGACGGCATTTCATCTGCGCTGGTGGGCGAATCAGACGAGTGAGACGAAAAGGACATACAGTGACATAGAGTGACATACATCAACCATTGTATCTCACCAAGCGAATTAAGATTCCAAAATGGCCACGAACCAATGTGAGTTCGGACGCCACCGCACCGCGGAATGGATCGAACAGAAAATATGGAGGCTGGAGCCATGCTTCTAAAAGGTTGATCTTTGGCGCCGTAAGAAGAAGCACCGGGCACAGTATGATTCGCAAAGAGCAGAAAAGAATCGAGTCCCCGGCCACTCGAAGTTCCAGATCCTGTTTGCCCAGATGCCTGGGGTTTGATGGACAACTCGGAGTTCTTGCTGGGCGCCTCTGCCTTGGCCGTCGCCGGGAGCCTCAGATTTCCGAAGATCGGGGCCCCCTTTTCGTGAGGTGCCCTTTGGCTCCGTTCTTAAGCAGCGTTTTCCGTTTCTGCTGGGTCCTGTAGATTTCTCGTGCTTATTGCAATGAGGTTGGTATTCGACGTGCGGCCTGCTACCCCTATATCCCATCCCACACCTCCTTGGAGCAGGGCTCGCCGACACACTTTCCGGATATTCACGTGCACGTGTGATAGTAGCATACATACTCAGGCATGTCCGACATGTTGCAGCACTTGCAAGAAGGGGCTTCAAGCAGTTGCGTTTTGGCTTTTTCTGCATAAGGTAGCCTGCACTACAGCCCATATTCTTCGGCTGAGATCTAGGAGGTTGAATAAGTTGAATCGTGGACCCTGAACCCATGCGCAGCCAGGTTTGTCTGAGACATTGTAGGACATCCATATTTGTATTTTAGTATTTTAGATTGCTCTAGCTTCTACTATATGATAAGGTTGATAGATCATCATAAACAGGTGATCATCTTCCAGGTGACGGTTGTTTGCCGTGCCCTGAGCATCATGGAAGCCATTGCGCCGATGCTCGTATATGGCCAACGTCGGCAAGCTGAAGCTCTTATCAGATCAAAAGACGAGCATATCAGTCTCATATACAAGAAGAATAGGAATGAAGAGGAATAAAAATACGACCCTCTTCACCTGTCAGCAACATTACAGCTCTATCCGTGCAACACAGGCTGCAGCAAAGCGAATACTAAACTTCCACGGAAAGATCCATCAGAGGCCCTGCGAAGGCATAGCTGATAGGAGTAGATGCTGGCAACGTCGCACAACGGTCGCTTGCTCCATTGCTCCACTCCTCCGGTGTCAGGGTGTTAGGCTTTGGGATCAGAAGTTGGAGGTTAGGGTTTAGAGTTTAGGTTCTTGGGCTCTTCCAATCGCCCACAGTCGGTGATGCAAAGGCTTGCCAGACGTTCAAGTGACAAGAAGCGGAATCTGAGACGCTGACTTAGGGAGCTTTCCTTACAGACCTGCCAACAGACGAGGCAGAAAAGCCAAGCCGTCCTTCTGCCTCCCTCTTCATGCCTCCGTGTTGAAACACATAGCCTTCTCCTCGCCGAGAAAAGACATACATTGAAGGACATTTCAATTGCAAGTGTGCGCATGCCACACTGACAATCTCTTGCAGCTGTTGCCGAGATCAGCGCGAGAACCTCCACATGTCCTTCCAAGCTATGAAGGCAAAGCATGATGACTTTGATATGGAGATGTCGTTGGCTTCCACGGCGGATTGCTTCCCCGTAAATACCTGTAGCTTGAATCTTTGTGTTCGTTTGCTTGCGGAGCAACTCGAGGGGCATTGGGGGCCACTCAGATTGTAGCAACACCCTCAGGGCCGATCCCCGCATCCACAAGTTCCTAAGTCAGGCTGTTGGCGAGGCGACAAAGGACATCCCATCATTCCTCACAGAGCCCATGATCGCCGCTGGGTTCAAGGCGGATGTTCAGTTCCCCAGCGATTCATGTGCCTGGCAGCTTTAGTGCAGTAAGCCTACCATAAAGAGATCTTGTTGGGAAGGCTTGGGGCGAAGCAAGATCGGGAAAAAAGGGCAGCATGATCGGGCTTCTGCAGCAAGTTTGTGCAGTCGCTATACTTCCCAGGCATGTTAAATAATACCGTACCCCCAAAAACCCTGCATGCACAATCGATCGTCGTTTGCCGTACGCCCAGCTATGTAGGAGCGAACAATTTTTCAGCTGACGTAAACGAGTCGCTTTATGCCCAAGTTGTGTTACAACCTACTTACGGCAGCTGGTGTTGGCAGGCCTTCTTGCTCATCAACTTTGGTGTTGGTCTGGGCTCCAAGGGGCGCTCTTGCAGTTGTGCCTGTGAGACCGACGTGCTTGTGACCCATTATTCGCCTGGAAGGGAGAAAGTAACCAGGCTCAAACGATGCTTCAGATGGAGCCCTCGTCTTAACGAAAGGGTAGGGGTTCGGCGGAGTAAGTCTTCTGCGGTGACACGTTTGGATCTTGAGGTGGTTCACCTGACGCTTGCCGCCAGCGGGCCAGCCATAATAGCTTTCCCCACTGAGTCCAGGAAATCCAAAGCCAAGTTATACTCTCCACATATAGTGGCTTGCGCGCGATTGCTTTGGACCCTACGAGTGCTCAACCTCAAACACACGGATATGTGTTTCTAGCTTGAAAGCCTGGACGGTGATGGTGTCTCAGAGGCGTGGGATGGTACTTTTCCTGTTTGTCCTTTTCCACCCTTTGAGAACGCCCATCCTGGGTGGGGCTATTGAACAAGGCCTAGCGGGGGCCGGCTCAGAGCGAAAAGTCTCCAAGTCACCCGATTCGGCTCCAGAAATCTCAGACTCAGGCTTGATGTTCTTCTTTTCGGACTTCGAGCGCGTGCCAGTCGGGCACGGCGTCTATGAGGTGGAGTACAAGGTCGGGCTGAAGTTTCGCAGCTGGAGCTCTGAGGGGCTTCTGGCGCGGTTGTTGGAGGACCTTAGAAAAATAGGATTCGTGGAGCAGCATGCTGGTCTCCTGAGTAAGCCAGAACGATTCGTGTAGCTCTGAGGCATTTAGGTCACATCGCTCCGAGGCTCGAAGCTACACCCAGTGCCCTGATGCGAGGCGCACGACCTGTGGATTCTTTTCGGCTTCGTCATGTGCTTCCTCTGGGTCTACGAGTTCAGCACGGCAATGCGGGGGGCCCCTGAAGTCTAAGGCCTCACAAGAGGTCTCAAACTCAGGGCATGCTTGCGTCTCCTCCAGGTATTCCTGGGCCGAAGGTTGACCTTCTTAAGGAGTCTTTGTGGAAACTTTGCTCGGCGAAGGCTTCGGTTTGAGGTCTGCTGTTATTGGTGAGTGAGTGCCCATAAACAAACAGCATGTACATGCATACGTATATGAATTTCTACATATATATATATAGGGTGTCCTTTCTGGATTCCGGCAATCAAATTTTTTGGGATTCCAATCATAGAAGCCCTAGGGCCCTTGGGTGTGTCTTGCCCATCAGGGGAATGGGGGGTAGAAGGTGGCAAGCGCGGTTTCACAAGAAGCTTAGTAGGCACAAGGAGGCTGCTGAGTTCTTTCTTCAGTCTGGCTGGGGCTAGCCCTCAACTCCTTAAAAAGACAAAAGAGACAGCTCTAAACCAGCATGCGCATGTTTTTGCATCACTCTTGAAAGCCTAGAGGCAAGAGCATGCTGCTTGCAATTTCCGTTTGGGCTTCTCCCTTTCAGGTCGCAGCCAATGCAACGTGTTTTTGGTTGTACGTGGGTCAACCTCACGCAGATTGCCTGGCTCAGATGCGCGGAGCAGGGTCAGGAACTGTAAGCCTCACGCCTCAGCCCCAAACCGCAGGACTGCAAAGCTCTGAGCCGCGCCTAAGAAGTGGAAGGTGTCCTTTCTCATGCGCATGTCAGCTCTGACGGGGATGTAGTTACCGCTCCCTGGTAGGCCTAGGGCCTCGGGCAACACAGAAGGGAACACAGAAGGTGCCCGACAGCCATCATCTCAGAATAAACGGGGTGGGAAAAAGATACATCTGAGTCAGCCATGGCGCCCCGGGAAGTTCTAAAGAAAATGCCGAGTGGCAGCTGGGGTGCTTCGGCGCGGGAAAGGGTTGCATCATGCTGCAACAAGGGCTGTCTCGGTTTACATGCAGCAAGGTGGTTTCTGGCATTTTGGGAGACTGTATTGTGTGCAGATGCCGGGGGCCGCACTTCTTGGCATTCTTTGGGGGTTGGCCCGGCCCCCCACTTCTTACCGAGCCGAGACTTAGTCCCCAAGCACTCTTCGAGCCCCTTATTTTCAGTCTCAGAGCCCAAAACTGTGCCTGGGCCCCGACAATTCTGCGCAGAATTCGGTGATGTGCTGCTGCCATCCTTATCTCGCAGAGTGCCCAAGCTCACTGAAAGACTTTGAGAGAGAGAGAGAGAGAGAGACTGACGATTCCAATCCGTGTCAAATCAGTGAATCCCCCCTTTTCAGCAAACTCTGAAGGGGGAACCAGAGAGTGCTGCAGACCAAGGCTTAATTAGAGGGCGGGGTCACACGACCCAACATGAGATAGGCATGCACGTTTTTCCTTGGCTGCGCCGGGGAACCGAGCAACGTTTTGAGTTGCCCTTGTTGTGTTGTAGGCGGGGGGAAATGCTCTCCTGGGTATGTGGTTTCGAACAAGGGGGGAGACCTCTCCTGTTTCGCAATCCGTCGTTTCCCCGACTTTTAGACCAGTGTGTCACACCGACTGGACTTGGACGCAACCTGGGCGCGCCCAGTGCGCGGGGGGGGTTCTCCCCCTCATGCCCCGTAGAAGAAGAAGAAGAAGAAGAAGAAGAAGAAGAAGAAGAAGAAGAAGAAGAAGAAGAAGAAGAAGAAGAAGAAGAGGAAGAGGAAGAAGAGAGACACACACATCGGGAGTGGGAGCACACACACGTTGTTCTGTTCACTTGAGCCTTGTTAACTCTTGTGTTTGTCTCGACGCTTCCACACTCCCACCTTTCACACATTTTTACACCAACTGACTCGGTAGGGCGAGCCCCTTGGGGCGGCCTTCGGAGGTCATGCGCGCTGCAAGCAAGCAAGCAAGAGAGAAAACTTAGTAAGCCCTGACCCCCATATTGCTCATCACTGCTTCGCCTTGACATCTCCAGGTGCCGGTGGCTGGGGAGCAGGCGGCAATGGCAAGTATCCCCAACCCACCGCGGCCGAATGCGCCACTGATGCTGCAGCTCATGGTTGGGTCGCACTTTTTTGCACAATTGTCGGGAAGCTTCGCATCGCGTCCACACTTCGGGATTCAGATCTTTGCCTGTGACAAAAAATCGCGGCGTGCAAGGGGCTGCACTTGCAAAGTTACTATTTGTAAGCAGAAAGGGCCACCATGAACCCCACCCCTCGCTGTTTAAGGGAGAGAATCAAGTTCAGACGCCATGAAGTTGTTTTGCATTCGGCATCTGCTGCTTCGTTTGTTGTGTTCTTGTTGCGTCCGGGATCCGAAACATATCTCTACAACGCCAGACAAGTTTTGGCGTTCTCAATTTCTTTCTCACTGAAAGTGAGACCGTGTTGATGAAGTGAGTCCATGTCTTCTTCTTTTCGTGTGGTGACGATGCGGCTGAGGGGGATGGTGCGATATATTCGGACCACCTTCCCGGTCCAAGGAGCAGATCCGCCAGGATTTTCACAAGCTCCTGATCCAGAAGTACGGAACCATTGCAGGTGCGCCTTGGGGAAGGGTCTGCTTAAACTTGAGAACACATCCCTCTTTCATAAAGCAAGCTGATTCCTTGAGGCAGCGGTGTGGGCAGCTTCCTTGTTTAACCCTCATGCCATGATCCATGCGACTTCGTGAAGATTTAGAGGGCCTATCCACAGCAACTTTTGCCACTTGGTGGGCTCCGACAGTCTCAGCCATTGCAAGTGACCAAAAGTGTCCCAAGCATTCCAAGCGTCCAAGAGTTTTCCGTGGGCTTGGCTTGCATTGGGCTACGGTTCTGGCTCGCTGGTGGTGTTCGAGTGGCCATGGGAGGGGGAGGGGGTGGGGGGGGGGCGCGCTTGCTAGCGAGCGACCTGCCGAGCGCACCCTAGACCCTAAGCCCCTGCTTGGTGACTCGCAGCCTCGCGGTTTTTCCCTGCAAAGCACCTTGGACAGACCCTGCAGTGCGACTTTCAGTCAGCTAAGCGGGTAGCAAAAAAAGCACCAGCAGCCCCAAACGGAGAAGAGGGCAGTGTCCGGAAACGACCCTCGGGTCAGAGGTTTCATTGACATCTACAGCGCTTGTGGACCACAACCGTCAGTGACACAATCAACAAGAACGCAGAGAAAGCTGAGCATCTCTGCGCCGATGCCTTTGTAGAGAACCATGATAGTGCAAGAGGCCTCAAGCGAACCTGAGCTCAACCGTACCGCCTCAGCCGAAGCGCAAGCCCGGAGCCATCAAACCTGGCCAGGTGCCTGGAAAGTGATCGACGCCAACCAGGTGACCTTTCATTGGTTTGTTGGTGCGACTGCTTCGGTTTAAGATTCATGGGGCTGAGGGTCCGTGCGTATTGGAACCGGCGTTTAGGGGCTAAGGAAGGACATTGTGGGAGACACGTGAAACGACGACATGTTGCTTTGCCCTTCTCAGAAACTTGCTCCAACCGGAGGGCTTGGACACCGCATTGAAAGCCCATCACTCCGGGTATGCTCGCCCTGGTTCTCTTTGAGGGATAGGGGCCTGCCCGCATCTTTATGTGATGTTCTGCCCGGTTTCAGAGGGCAAACCCCCCTGACAAGCCTCCTCGAGCCCACAGGTGTTCATCAATCGGGGTTAGGTGGTGGTGGGTTTGGGGGGGGCGTGGGTGCCCTAGTGCCCAAAAGGGTGTAGGATCTTTGTGGACGAAGGACGGGAAGCTGTCCTTCTTCGAGTTCATACGCGGCTGCCAGAGCATGGGCGTGGGTCAAGGACCGGCTGCACGACATTTTAGAGAGAAGTTTCAAGGATATTTAGATATATTTAGAAGACTACGAATACGAGTAATAATAACAGTAATAATAATGGTAATAAGAATACAAATGAAAACAACAACAAGGTGCCGATTAGCATACAGGGCCTTACATTGAGGTTGAGAGGCTTTGAGGTGTGGGACATAGGGGGCTATGGATTCACTTATTGGACTTTCAACTGCTTTATGGAGAAGATGGCTCTGACCTCGGGATTCCATCCCTAAAACCCACCTTCCCTCCAAATGAAAAAATACCCCCCTCCCCCCCCTTCCCGAAGCTTGTAAGACTCATAAACCCTGAGCCCTGAACCTGAAACCCCAACCCGCACAGAAAACAAAATACACCTCCATCCACAGGTGCCAGGCGCCTGTTTGGCGCGCTGGACTTAGACCGATCGGGCTTCATCTCGCCACTCTGCAAAAGTTGTTGGAGAAGCCTTTAATAGCCTTTAATGAACCTTTTGGGTTGTGGGGAACCCTGTTGATCGGGATGCTGGACCCCAAGAGCCGAAGCCCAACGGCTGATGGACGGCGGTGGCATGGTTCGCTCTCACGTGAATGCAGGAGGCCCGCCAGACCTTAAAGTTAGAACCCGAGATCTCGCCAAGTACTTTCCGCTCAAGGATGGCAGAGATTGATCCGCCGCTGGCGGAGATGATGACGAGCCTGTGACGCAGCTGCAAGAGCTCGTGCCCAGCATGAGATCCTCTGGATTTCGGACGCACGCGGTTTGTTGTTGTGAGAGCTGCAGCAGTAAAGTATAGTTGTAACCCTGGCATAGAGCCAGCACCTGGAAACCCTTGAGATGCAACGCCTTGATGCTCATCAATACAGCCCCCAAATCGCACCTCAGGTCCGTAACCATCTGGTCCGTTTTCGGCACTGTGGAGAAGGCCCACAGTATCTTCTGGCTTTTGGCATCGAGGGATCGAGAATCGATGTGTGCTGTGTGGGACGCAGGGCTGACGCAAGGTTCAATGGGACTCTGCATGTATGCCCCAACTAATGCCGTCAGCCTAGTTTTTGAAAGCCTAGGATCTGATAGATGATAAGATGATCTTGACGTAAACCACTTATTAGTCCCTCCAACCCATTGTTCTTTTGGGGAGTGAGCATGTTGCCCCCCTTCTTGAAAGCACAGAGCCAAGCCCACAAGCTAAATCCTCTGGCAAAAGTCCCTGAAATCCTGATTTCAGAAGAGTCCGCTGGATCGCAAGCCCCTGCTTTTGAGTTGTTGGCAGTTCTAGACAGCTCGTGCGTTCTGATACCGACCCCAGGCCAACATTCTAGAATGAGATCCTTGCGCCCTGCATGCTAAAGAGCTTTTTTTAAAGAGGTATGAGTCACAGCAGAACCGACAGAACACGAATGAACTCTTCAGAGAAATCGGCACGCTTGTGCTTGACCGAGTGACTGAGGCTTGGGTGAAGTGCTTCAACACGAAAGGCAAGCTGAGGCCCAGATATGATGTTGTTTTCAAGACTTAGGGTTTAGGGCTCAGGTTGGTTTATGTTGTTGCTACTACTGGTTCCATATAAATCTTGGTGGGTGTAGTATTGAGTATCTTTTGGGGAAATACATGCAATAAACATCCGACCTCACATCGTGTGATCGGAATGCTGACTCGTACTTTCTTCCGGTGCGTGCCGGTTGACGTTCGTGTAAGGGGGCCCCTTGGGATGCCGAGCTTTTCTGCGTGCCTCCATGCAATAAGCTTCTATACTCAGGAGCCCTCTTTGGGCCCCGCTGGGCCCTAAGGGCCCCTGAAGCCTCAAACGTCTCAGAATTTAGGGTCCGTGGGTTGCCTATTACGAGTGAGACCACCTACCTGACATGCAGCGCAAGAGGATCTCGGAGGAGGAGTTCATTGCCGCTACGCGGGAGCTCGGGTTCCGAGGCGAGAAATGCCAGGGTTTCGGGAACTACAGTCATACAAAATAACTAAACAGCAAGAACCAAATGCAAAAATGCAGTCCTACATGCCCATCGGCTTCAGGGGAGACGCATGGGGGATATTATCATAAGGGCTTGGTGATTAATCCTGGGCTGCAGGCTTTAGCACAGCACAGGAAACCGACGAAGTGGATTAGCGGCCGGCGCAGTTGTGGGTTTCACAAGAGATGGGAGGCAAAAACGGAGAGATTCAAGGCTCGTGCGGAGGCTCAAACTAGTATCCTGGTTTCAGGCCAAGCCCTGTTTCTCGCTGTGCTTTCCACCGCAAGCTGTGGCGTAGCTCAAGCGCTTCGCCGCTGTTGCATCCCAAGACCTGCGAACCTGTCACACCTGCCATCATTCCCAGCAAAGAAGTCCTCACTTCGGCCGCCCTGTGCATGCGGGAGGCAATGCCTCACACCTTTTCGGTGAGTTGGCGACTGAGAAGGCATTTCGTGGATGGTTGTTGGCAACGGTTGGCCAGGGTCGTCGTGTAGGCTCAGGCTTCGGGAGATTGCATGGCGGATGAAGAAAATTGGGATTTTTCGAATTCTTTCATTTCTTGGTGATGCTCGTGAATGATTGGGGATATGGAATCCTAAGGATGAGTATTCTCTTCTTGGAAAATAATTGTATGGGGGCATATAATCCTACCCCTCTCCTCTCCTCTGCAGAAAAGAGTGAAGGACCACTATCCTCTTCTCTATAGAGAAGAATGAAGCCTCTCGCACCGTATTCGAAATTTGCTGAGAATTGAGTCAACCATTCTCTCATTCAATCCAGAAGTTTATCAGATTTTTATTTGATTTCAGAAAATGTTTTATCTTAATAATTTAAGGTACAAGATTTACTATTCATTTCATTATCCAAATCTCTATATCGGTTTATTATATCTGCCACAGTTGGGCACGATTGGTAAAAAAAAGGGCGGGCTTTAGCAGTTTGGCACGACGAATGCCCTCAGCCCCACAGAGGCCGTAGTCACAACCCGGCTCACACGACCTGTTCATGGCCTGGCGCAGGCTAGCACAGGCATTTCGCGTGGGGAGTTTGGCTTCCTTCACATCTGGAGCCTTGGCACAAGGTGTGCTTGAGCACCGCGCAGGACGTTTGTTTGAAAATGCCACTGGGTTCCATTTGCTGTAGACCGGCTGCAGGCTGTTAATGTTTCATTATGAGGATGGTGCGCCGGGGGGATACAGAAGGGCTGTTGTTAATGGCAAACGCTTGCGCGCACCGTGTCCGCAGCGGGCTGGCTTGGGCGTGTGTTGCCCAGAGGCCGAGGCGACTTTAGTTTTGCTTTGTTAGGTAAAGCTCTTAGGCATATAGAGAGATCCGTGTCGGGTCATACGGCTTTGAACTTGAACTTGAACTTGAACTTCAGGATTGCAAACGGACAGCCTGATCGCATCGGCAGCGAGGAGAAGGAGTCGCGTTCCATCGCCGTGAAAATATTGGGGGGGGGGGGGGGGGGCGGGGGGGTCGCTTCACAGGGAATAGTTGCAGCAGAGGATGACTGGGCTTTCGGCACAAAACCTGACCTCTGCCCTTGGCCCCAAATTAGCCCCTTGCACCTCAACGTCAATCCCCAAAGCCACGCAAGAGAAGCCTTTGAGCATCCCAGGTTGGGCAAAACCGGTCGAGCAGTGGTTGCCTCCTGTGAGCCCACCCGAGGAGACTTGCTGAAAGCATGCAAAGAGCGGTGCTTTCGCTTCCACAACGCTTCCACAGCATAGGAGGCTTGTATGGACCCCGAGCGCATACGGGGACACTGCAGGGCTTCATAGACTCTCATGACTCTCTCTTCTGCTCTCTGGCTCTCGGTACCTTCGGTTTGAGTCTGGCCGGAGCCTGTTAGAAGGAACGCGCGCGTGACAGGAGGGTGTGCGCAATCAGGCTCGGTAGAAGCTACATCTTTCGTCTTTTTGGTCTGTACAAGTGCTGCAACAGAGAGAAGCCGGTCGCTGGTCAGTATGCATGGCTTTGCACAAGCCGCTTGATGCGAGCTGCTTCAGCACAAGCACATAAAAGCACCTGCAACAACACGGGTGAAGTCGAGATCGGCTGGAACCTGGAATCAGGTTTGGCTTAGGACCGGTTTCATGGATTCTAGGTGTTAGGGTTGACGGACAAACAGAAGCAGCGCACCATGCCAATCACGTGTGACAAGTTCGGCGCAGGCCGGGAGCAAGATCGTAGCGAGGCAAGAGCGCAGGCTGTGTTGCGTACAAGCCTCGCCGAAGTAGGGGTTCGGTGGCCGAGAGCGCAGGCGATCAGGAGACCGGAGACCTGAGCTCGATGAGATCTAGAACGCTTGATTCACAGTGATGTTGCTTGAGCTCGCTCGCTCGGTAGATATTGAAACTTGCGGTTTGCAGGTCGACGAACTACTGTAGGGAATAGTCAAGAATCGGTGGAGCTTGAAGAATCTGGCTCTCCTTTCTTGGCAATGGAAACTGGCTTGAACTCCGCCAGGCGCCTTGCACCTCTGATGACGTTGAAGCGTGCGGCCTTTGCTTTTGCTGCGTTGCTTGAAGAGTCGTGGCTCTCTCTACCACTGTTGGGTTGCACGATGCAGAAACGCACAGCAGACAGCACAAGGATCGACCAATCTTTGGGGCTCGGTTCGCGAGTTTCTTCTCACCGACCCTCACTGCGTAGCTTTCGCGTCCTCCAGGAGAAAGACTGGCGCAGGCAGTTCAAGGCCTGCCGTTGTGCTTTCTCACTCCAGGGTTGCCTTTGACAACGCATGGGGCTTAGGATTTTGGAGATTTTGGCCAGTACGGGTTCTAAAAAGGGTGGAAGCACAGAAGGCGCTGTCGGCAGTCATGGTGGAGCCATGTGGAGTCGGACCTCAAGTTCAATGCATTGAAGTTGGGTGGTAGGTCCAAGGCGTTTACTAGTAACAAGTGCTCTGATGATTTTGTTTGTTGCGCTTGTCGGAAAGGGCTTGTGCGGGTGGCCGTGTAGCCCGAGTCAGCATTCTCAACCTGCCTCCCACTATCAACCCTTACAACGGGAGCAAAGATACTCACCAATACCATTTACCGATATCATTCCCGTATATACCCAATCTAGTCCAGCTACCCAATGAGCTATTTCCCTATATTGGACACTCAGGCTCCCCCTAAACCAGGAGTCGGGAAAAGAACCAAACCTTACCTAGTGTTCCACTAGTGTTCCACTAGTGTTCCACTAGTGTTACACTAGTGTTCCACTAGTGTTCCACTAGTGTTCCACTAGTGTTCCACTAGTGTTCCACTAGATTCACCGCAAGAGATCGCAAGAGTGGCCAACGATTGAGCCTCAAGCGCTTGTCGTTCCCGTATAATTCAGTACATAGCTTTGTCCTTTCCAGCCACCGAACGCCGCAGATGCTCCTGCTCAAGTCCTACCAGAACTACGTCCGCGCCTGGCGTCAGGGCCTGGACAGGGACAGAAACGGGCAGCTGGACTACAACGAGTGACTTGGCTGGTGTTTGCCCCCCCCCCCCCCCCCCAAGCCTCCCCGATCTCCCTTGCAATGAATGCAACGTTGTTGTCGGTTGTTGTCGTCGGTTGTTGCCAGTTGTGGTTGTGGTGGTTGTTGTGGTGGTGGTCGTGGTGGTGGTTGTGGAGGTGGTCGCTGTTGCGGTTGTGATTGTGGTTGTGGTTGGGTTGTGGTGTTTGGTGTTTGTCGTGGTTGTTGTCCTCGCTGCTCGCTTCGCTGCAGTAAGGAAGGCCCACTTGCAGTAGTCCCAAGCCCAAAGCGCAAACGCAAGTTGTAGCCCTGTTGCACGGCACGGTCCAGCACAAGCCTGCATGAAGCTGAACCTTTCACAGCTGCAGGTTCAAGCTGGCAGTCAAGGATGTTGGGTTCGCCGGGAACGCGCGTGAACTGTGGCACCAGCTGGATGAGAACGGCAATGGGGTCGCATGGGCCTTAGAGCCTTATAAGAGCCTTGGAGCCTTAGAGCCTTAGAGCCTTAGAGCCTTCGATTCTGTACTTCCACTACGCCTTGAGCAAGAACAAGAGTCCCACACTGCGCACTGGTGCACCTGGTCCTTGCCAAGGTGAGCCTCTGGGAGCTTGACCTCGGTACCGCCGAACCTTGGGCGGCCAGACCAGGTGTGTCAGAGAAGAAGCAGAAGTTGGCTAGTTCTGAATATATCTAGGTAGAATATGGCAAGGGATGATAAAAAAAAGGGTACCTTGACTAAGAACCACCAAGGAAGGAGGGATGGGTTGGGTGCCTGGAGGGTTCCAGGCATTCATAGCACTCCAGACAGAAACCTCCCGCGTAGCCTTCTCAGGAACTGCTCCACGACTTTCACGAATGTGTCTTGGCCATTGTTGTACACTGATGTCATGGCGGGAGAGTGTTCTGACCGTTTGTCGAGCCTTCTTGGGATGCACAGCTTGAGAAGTTTTCAAGTTTTTTGCCGTGCCTGAAGATTGATCCTACGGGGAAACAAGTTGTTAAACGCCATCTCTGAAGGCGTTAGGAAGGCTTTTTCAATGTCGGAACTGGGTGTGGGCAGGCTGTATCCACCAGTCAAGACTCAGCCCTCCAACGGACCTTGAACCCCGGACTTTGCAATGATAGGGGGAAACCGGGTCAGAATAGATGAGGCCATCCGATGAATTCTTGCATGGGCTGGCCCCCCATTGCAGGTGCAGAAGCCAGTTATGGCTCCTGGGAGGCCTGGGGACGTCGCGTGTCATTGTTGAAAGCCGCTGGTAGGCTTTGTCCAACAGCAGGGCTCCTTTGAAACTTAGCATGATTCGAGCGGTGTTACTTTACATGTATCGAAGAGCCGCTAATGGTCGCTAAGCCCACCCGAAATTGTGCGCAGCGCTTGTATGTCGCGCTCCAGAACCCCGATCGATGTACATGGCATGCCCTTAAACTTTAAGGCTTTAAGGCTTAAACTTAAAGATGTGGTGCGTGTGTGTTCCCCCGATACCTACCTTGCGGAGGTCAACTTCCGGCCTCACCAGTGAATTAGTTGTATCTTTAGATTGTATTGTGCATATATATATATAGAACAGATATGACAGGTTAAGGGTTGCATATCGTATGTGCCTTTTTTACACTATATGTCGTTCATTACTATTTTACATGATACTATGTGCATATATATATATATATATATATACACACATAGAGATGTGTATACACGTATATATATATATATATATTATGTATATATATATATATATATCTCTCTCTCTTGATTTATGAATCTATAGCTTCAGCCTTCATCTCTCGGGAAGGCGACGTGGCACGAGGTGATGGACCTTAGGGGAGACGACCGGGTGAAGATGGCCGACTTTCGCTACGGGTGCCAGGCTTGGCCAGGGCGCCGGTTTAGGTCTTAGAGGTTGGGAAGTTCCCCCTTATACTAACCGTCCTTAAGAGGGATTATGATGGGGGGTACTTTAGTCCCTGTTAAGGATTGTTAGCACAAGGGGGAACATCCCAACTTAGAGGCTTCAAAAGGCAGGTCATGTTTCTGTAATGTCTAGAAAGCTTCGCTTTCTGGATTGCACGGCCAGTTTCAGGGCGGACGCTGCCAGGCCATGGGCTACAAGGGCGACATCAACCTCATGTTCGACCTCCTCGACGACTCCTGGCTGTGGCAGCTGTTGGGGTGTACAATATGTCAAATATTTCTCTGTATATATGTATATGTACGTTATGGCATACATTTATGCACATAGATTATAGAGCCTAAGTTAAAGAGTACAGATCATAGATGACAGGGCTTTACAGGTGGGTTGTCTGATCTACATCTGCATCTATCTATCTATCTATCTATATACAATGTATGTATATAATCAGCGTCGCATGCATCGCCCACGAAGCTCAGGTGGACCGGACGAAGTTCTTAACCTGGGCCGAGACAGCTTGGATTTCCGGAGCGGAGGCACCAACTTGAAAGCAGAATCGGCTTGCTGGGCTAAGTGCGCGAAATTTGGCTAGGCAAGTCATGCCATTGTCCTTGTGTGCAGTCATACCCCCAACACCTTTCGTGGAGCTTCAGCACATGAAGGGCTCAATTGACCGAGCCTAAATGCTCCCGAGATACCGACAAGCCCACCTCAACGTATCGACGTGGGCATGAAGACGATCTCGGGGTGTCTGGGCTGAATGATACCCTAAACTTGGGATGTTCTCCCTCATACTAGTCCTCAATAGGGATGATAATAGGGCGTACCATAATCCCTATTAAGGACTGTTAGTATAAGCGGGAACATGACGACCCTAACCCCCAAAACTCTAAGCTTTGCGGGTTTTTAGGGCCTCAAGCCTCAATCAGACGAAGGCTGCCTGCGTCGTGCGAGCGTGAGAGTCGAGAGCCTTAAATCCAACTTCCAGGCCTGCCTGTGGGAGCGGTTTTGATGGAGTGGTCGCCCCCCCCCCTCCCCCCCCCCAGAAAAACCGGACTTCGCTGGCACTTTCCACCCAAACATTACCGGGATTCCATCAACGATCTCGAGACCCCAACCTGGTCGGTTGGCCAAAACGTCAGAAGCATGTTCGCCCAGCCGGAACCCCTCCACATTGCCTTTTCTTGCTTTGCACCGTCGGCTAGACAGCATGGTGCACCTTAGACTTGGGGTCTCGTCAGAGCATCACATTTTGTAGTCATTGGAGTCGGTCGGAGTCGTTTTGAGGATTCAAGGCTTCGGCTATCGCTGCAGCAGCTTCGGCATTTAGCGGACTGCGGCAATGCCCATGCTGTGATACCGGCAAGTGGCGAGCCGATGCGAGGGTGCAGGCAGACTAGACTGTAGACACGAATTGTGGACGCGATACGGGTTGAAAGAGCAGAGGCCTGGTTCTGGCTATTCATTAGACATGCACCGAATGTCGCAGCATCAGTTGCAGGGCTCTTCGGTGAAGTGCTGTGGCTTCTGCTTTCAATCCTGAGGAACTTCGCCAAGCTCACAAAGCAGCAGCAGAGGCGTGGCCCGAGAAGGGGTGGGTTGAACTGAACAGGCGCCGAGATGTTTGACTCAGATCAGCCGCCCCCCCCCCCTCCCCCCGGCCTTGGGCCTGACGCAAGTCAAGTGGCAATAGGGCGAAGTCTAGTCCCAGCGCAAGCCCCAATGCAACTTAAAGCCCCATCCCTTTCCGGTGCCCCAACCTTACATCCCCCTACCGTACTGCTTTTAAGGCTTGAAGAATCTGACCTCCCAAAGGCGAGCAGACGCCGTGGCTCGCGACTTCCGCGTCCGCACGAAGCGCTTTGAGGGCCGCGCGCGGGGCGAGCTGCCCGACCCCGGGCCGGTTTCGGGTTTAGGTTTTAGGGTTTAGTAGTTGGGGTTTGGAGTTTCGGGTTTAGGGCTTAGGGTTTGGGGTTCAGGGCTTCAAAAGGTTGAGGGGCAAGAGGTTTAGTAGTTTAGTGTGTAGGGTTCAGGGTGGGTGGCTTAAGGGAATCGCTGCTTGCACGAGGGTTTGGAGTTCCATGGCTCTTTGGAGTGGGCTCAGCTTTTCGAAGGATTGGGGCTGCGTTACTTTCTTGGGACAAAAACTATGAGGGGTATCGGCTCATTCAAAGGATTTCGTCGGGCCTTGCCCTCCTTGGTTCAAAACCTTCATGACGACTTGAAAAGATTTATGGCTTGGGGGGGGGGTTTTATTTGATAGCGGGTCAGAGCCGCGGGCTCAGGACAGCAGCCCGAATGCCGGCACCAGCATCTTCTCGCGTGGCTTGAAGCGCCCTGGCGTGTTCGAGAATGTTTTCGCGAATATACCGTAAGTTTCAGTAGGGCAAATCGTTTGGTTGTTTGGCTCATTTGGCCGGAGAATATCCGGTCAGGCAAGTCTCATCGTTGATCGCTGGGTATGAGAGAGCATTCACTTTTTGGGTCTTGCTCAAAATCGCGCCTTGCAGTCCTTAATTCCCAACAGCACATACTGTTGGGTTTCAGTCTCTAAAGAAAAGAGGCCTGGATCAAACTCTTTGCGGCCGGCCAAAACGGGAGGAAGACGGACAATTCCGGAAATGATGGAATATGAATGACGGAAACTTTCGGAAATGGGACGGGAAAATCCGGAAATGGTGGAATATGAAAGACGGAACTTTCGGGAAATGAGGGAACGTAAAAGACGGAAAAAAATCGGAAATGGTGGAATATGAAAGACGAAATTTCCGGAACTGTCGGGACATGAAGGACCGCAAAAACCGGAAATGGTACAATATGAATGACGGACATTTCCCAGCAGCACATACTGTCCCATGCATGTGCGCAACCGTGAAACAAGCGACAATCCGTTGCTCAACAACAGGTCACAACGTTGTAACCTGTTTTTATCTTTGTGGACGTCAGTACCCCTGATGCCTTGTTACGATCTGGCGCTCCGCGGCTGTGCCCGAATTGTTGCTGACAGCCCAAGTATTCGCGGGGATAGCCTTTATGCACCTCAGCAATACACCAACATTAGGTTATCAACATGCAAACGTGTAAAGATACCATCGTAAACCCTTGAAGCACAGTTTGTGTTGACGCGCTTCTCCACGTCTTGCCGCCAGCACTTCCGAAGCATTGTTGGACTCATCGCGCAAATGCACAAGTGACGCTGCACTGCACGCTGCTACATCAGCAAATGGGTCAATGTTGCATGTGCTTAACGAATTGCGAAAGTGATGTTTGCGTCGTCTTGAGATTGAAATCTTCCGGCGTTGGACGCACCAAATGTTTTTGCAAGTTGGGTGCATGAGTCGCACTTTTGAAATTCATTCAATGCAGCACGCAAGCGGTGAAGCCTCGACGTTCTGGAGCCCGTTTTCACAAGGCCCAAACCAAAAGCAATGCAGTACCAACGGGGTCAAGCCTCGATGTCCCAAACCAATCGACATAACACCCAAAACCCAGATCAATGCAGCACCAAAGGGGTTAAGCCTCGATGTCCCAAACCAGTCGACAGAACACCCAAAACCCAAAGCAATCCAGCACCAAAGGGGTCAATGATGTCCCAAACCACTCTTCACAACGCCCAAACCCCCAGAGCAATGCAGCACCAAAGGGGACATGACACCCAAAACCCAAAGCAATGCAGCACCAAAGGGGTCAAGAATTGCCCTTTCGGAAAGCCTTGTGTGCCACATGCAGTGCCGCCTTCAGATAAATCCGGGCATTGTTTGGTAGATACCTGCGCTTGTGCAAGACAGCTTCTCAATTGAAGAATGAAGCAAGAGGGATTGGCCAGAGGCATTGGTCACGTGCGGGCGTGAGGTCATGTAGCTTATGCAGCTTCGCCGTTACGGTATTGCTGGTACGTACTTGTTTGTTTAAGTGGCATGCACAGTGGTGCCGGTGCCCGTGCGCGGTGGACAGGTGGCACCGAGAGAGAGCCCTTCGGATTAGGAAGGAAGCAAGACAGCACGAGGACATGCTTCACAGCGACTGGATCGCGTGACAAGCGCCGCCAATGGCGGGCTTCAGGAAGGAAGGAAGAAAGGACGGAAGGAAGGAAGGAAGGAAGGCCGGAAGGAAGGAAGGAAGTAAGGAAGGAAGGAAGTAGGGAAGGAAGGAAGGAAGTAGGGAAGGAAGGAAGGAGGGAAGGAAGGAGGGAAGGAAGGAAGACAGACTACCTGTCTGGTCGTCCTACGTACAACTGCCAACCCCCAAATTCCATCAGGCAAA
Source organism: Symbiodinium natans (assembly GCA_905221605.1). Lineage (NCBI taxonomy): Eukaryota > Dinophyceae > Suessiales > Symbiodiniaceae > Symbiodinium > Symbiodinium natans. The sequence goes on from CAJNDS010002332.1 coordinate 307,886, forward strand.
CCCTAAGCCCTGGACTTCAATCCAAGCAGCCCTCCAAGCAGCCAGGTTCAATGAGCACCTTCCCAAAGCTCGGTCCATGCCGCACTGGCACCAATTACGCGGCTAGTGGAGTTCTGTGGGTTGGGCTCGGGTGGGAGGAATTTGTGCTTGAGCTTGTTGGAGGAGCTACGTGTTGCTGCAACATTGGGAAAATTAGGCCGAGATGGCGCCGGTTGTTTCGGCAAGGGCGGCAAGGGGGTCGCGCCAAGAGATGTTCGGGTTGTCGTGTTTCGCGACCCTCGACTCCCCCACTCCCCCAAGGACTTCTCCTTCCACAGGAGTGCAAGCCACTGGCGAAGTGTGTTTAGTTTAGTGCAGAAGCCACATCATCAGGGGCGCCCTGCCACCTTCGATGGCCTCCACCACGACTTCTTGGCGCAGCCAGCCGCCTGTCCTGTCCCTTTTGTCAATAGTATGAATATTCTTCAAATGATTAGTCGTATTCATATCATTACTATTGTTATGATTATTATGACTGTGAATTTTCAATGCTTTTTCACGCGCCCGCTCCAACTTCAACCGAAACGCCCTTGGGGCAAACTCCGAAGCTCGAAAGATGGCCGCAAGCATCTTCTCCCAGTCCCTCCCCAGTCCCCCCCAGTCCCCCCCAGTCCCCCAGTCCCCCCCACTCTGTACAGTGAGGAAGTCCGCCGAGCCAGAGCTTCCAGATTGGCTGCTGATCTCCGAGGGCCGCCACCGGGCAAGCGTTTGTAAACCCAAGCTTCGGGATGTTGGAGGGGGTCTTCAGGGGATTTCAGTGGTTTTCTAGCTCAAGGTGGCTAAGTCCTGTTTTGAGCGTCGTGTCCAAAGGTGCCGTTAAGGCTGAGAAGGATCTTGAGCGCTAGATATAAAGAGGCTTGAGCTTCAGAGACCACCACAACTCCTAGCAGACCCTGGACGGTGACAACTGCTGTGTGTGGCTGTGTCGGTGGGCGTTCTCACATATGATTCCCAATATTCCTTTGGCGTCGTCGGCACTGGACGAGAGCTCTCAGTGCTTTTGTCGCAAGTCAGGCCAACATGGCTGTTTACCTTTCCTGCCATGCGCGAGAGTGTGCGAAACAGTTTCTACACTCGGTTTAGATCGTAAGTTAGTCTGCCGACAACCCCCCAAAGCATCCGATGAACTCATGAGACTGAGGCCTGCGGTCGCCGCAGCCGAAGCCCAAGGCCTGGACAGGGGACAAGATGCCCAAGCCACCCCCGCTAATCCGGCAGCAATACTTATAGAATCAACTTCATCTCGTTGTGGTCTGGGAGTTTGCGGCAGATACGTGGGATGAACGCTGGTGCCAGGTGCCTCAAAGTTGTTGATGTGAAACCCGAAAACCTAAACCCTAAACCCTAACCCCTAAACCCTGCTTCCTTGGCAGGTGGACCTTTCCTTCCCCCTGGCGCCACAGTGCCCAGGCAAGGGCGGATGGCCGTGTCGAAACTTGGCTTGGCACAGGCTGCACCGTTTGCACCAACACATCCTCTAAGGCGCGGCAAGAGAAAAAAATCCATGGGTCTACTGTAAAGGGTGTGTAAAGCGTGTGTGTTGAGGACCTGCTGAGCCTACTGCCCTCATGGCATGCAAGAATCAGCAATTGAGATGCACGGCCATCTTTCCGTCAGATTCTAGTCTTGATTGGTGCTGCATCGCATCTAGGGCAATGAAGCTTGGCGGAACTCCCATCGCAGTGCAAAATCAGATCCAGATGCAATAGGAGTTGTCTAACCCGCACCGGCGACCCAACAACATCGCTCCGCGTTTTCTTCCTGCCCCAGCATTCCATTGGACCTCTACTTCCCAGAGCCCTAAGCCCTAAACCCTTTCGATCCCACCGCAGCAGAAATCACCCAAAACAATCCCCAATGCCCAGACTCTCAAACCGAGAACTCCTGAGTTTCAGAGGAAAGCTGCGGCTTGTCGACACCTTTTGGGGCGGAAGCAACGAGCCGGACTTTAGATTCGACAGCTTGGACAGTTCAGTGGTTCAGGGTCAGAGAGGTTGAAGCAAACCTTTATTCATCTTTATTCCTTGGGCAGCAGTACAAAACAGAATGACTTATAGGCAATGTAGAAGTGCGACTCACAGGGCCAGAGGCCTTACACTGGCCCCGGCTCCAGGGGATGGCACGAAGCGTGCGCCAGCTTTACTGCGATCAAAAAAACTTCAAACGAAGATGGACCTTCTCGTAAAGGTTCAGGCTTTCATGCTTTCCAGACCCTTGCTTCCGCCGACGTCTTCGAGAATGCAAATGGGTGCAGCCGAAGTCTGTGAGCCCTGCGACTGGTCAATGCCGCGCATGCTCACAGCAAGGGCTACCAAATCCGGTGAACGTCATGACGCTTCAATATCCGCAATAGCAAGATGCAGAGCATGCCTTTCCTTGATGACGTTGTAAATGCTCACACTATCTCACACTCCTGAGGCATTTAAAGCCTCAGATGCCAACATGTGCTTTATGTTGTGGCATGGGTCTTGCATCTTACTTGGCGTGTGAGGGAGACTGGGCGACCGGCCAAGCACCTGAAACCAATGCGCACACACACACACACATCCCAGACATCCAAAAGCCACCAGAGCTTTCTAGCCAAAAAGCGATGACAGCTTCGAGGACGGCAAGCGTGCGATTTTCCAGAATGCGAGCAGGACTCAAGGAATAACCCATGATCCGGAGCGGGTGCGGCGCCCATGTGCGCCGTTCGCCCACATCGACCTAGGCCCTTCTAGTCTACAGAACCCCATAGTGTTGACACTCTGTCCAGGAAACCCAAATCTAGAGTAAGTCCCGACAAGATGTCCAAAGCAATCAATCATCAACCGGATTGATTCAATACAGCTGAGCCCTTGACCTTCAAAACTCGCGTGCGTCTGACAGTCAGCTCAGCAGGTGGCAACAAGAATCGTTCTGTACCAGCTTTGCAGGGTTTCCCGACACGGCCTTGTTCTCCCGGAAAGGTTGGCCATCCACGCTTCTAATATGAGGCTTTCAAAGAAGTCGCCACATGCTTTGCTGATGAGCTGTGGAACCCGAGGCAAGGACATCGGCAAACTCCTAACTCCGCTGAGCCAGGGGGCCGTCTTGCCAGAAGACCTCGAACGATGGCAGAAGATGAGTATCGAGGATTAAGGGAACATGTAGCTCAGCACAGCTCAGCACAGCTTAGCGAAGCTTTCGACTTTTGTCAATAGGTAGCTCCCTTCTTCCCGAGCGCCGCCTCTCTTTTTCCAAGAAGCTGGTTTGCGGCTTCTTTGACTCGTTGGTCAGTTAATGCTGAACGTGTGTGATGGGAGGGAGCCGGCTTATCGAAAGACGTGCCATACCCCGATATTCTATGGAGGTTAAGTTCATGGCTGAAGTGGTTCGACCGAGGGAGTTTGAGTCGAGCCTGGATAGTGGGCCTTTGGGGCAAAAAGGTGTCAGATTGAATTGGGGTTTGCAAGTTTGACAGGTTCTTCTATCAGATTCTATCACCATGCACAAACAGTTACTTGCAGAATCCAGTGTCGTGCATACCAATAAGCATTGCACGAACGACATACAGGTGCTGAATATCGCGCTTCTAGATTGTTGAAGAAGAGCGAATTCCGAAGACCGCAAGGGTGAACATTTACTCCAATTCATATCCAGCGAATCAGGCATTGGTTTGTTTCCCCCTTTCCTGGTTAGAAGACTCGTTCATCAAATCTCAACTCGAAGATGCCTGTAGACGCATGAAACTTTGTTCCAGTGCCTTCTTGACTTCTTTCAGGGGCTACAACCGTCTCATTCTGATCTGGTTGTTCTCCCTCATCTTTGTTCACTCATTCACTACATAACAGCTCGTGCTGAGGGTATCGCAGGCTCATTCTTCTGAGGAATCTCTCAACCCTAAACCCTGAACCCTAGACCCTTAAATGCAATCCGGCTCCCTTCCAGTTCCAAGACGAGGGATGCCACAAGGCAGATCCCTCTCGTTATTTATGCATGCCAGGAGGACGTCCCAAGTGATCTCAGACCCTTTCATGACCCAGTGAAGTATCTTCAGTCCCAACATGTCCCAACGCCTATGAAATGCAGTCAAAGAGCCTCGATTGAGAGCGGCCCCCTTCAGCTCAGCAGGTTGGGTCGGGCTTGCGGATTCTAGTGCATTAGGTACCACTGAAACATATGTAAGGAGTATGTAATATGTGTGTATATTATATATATATATATATATATATGTGTGTGTGTGTGTGTGTGTGTGTGTGTGTGTGTGTATCTGTTAGGGCTGGGATGTCCGATGTCGGTTTGACATCGGAGCAAGAGAAGTGTATGGCGCATTGGAGTTCTGGAAGTTGAGTAACAGCAGGCTGCCACATGGTCCTGGCTGGTTTTTGTTTGACCAGGCGCCCTTTGCAAGAAGCATGCTGGGGACCGACCCTCGTTGAGTCTGAGAACAGCGCAGCTCTTCCGCAAGCTCCGCAGCGAATCTTGCGCCATCGTTTGGCCGAATGGCACCGACTTGGCGACGTGACTTGGGGCGTTTCTGAAATGATGGGCCTGGGGCAGAAATATTGGGGGGTGAGGATATTGTTCCGCGACAGAGAGCGCGTGTTACACGCCAGGCACAGAAATTTCGGAAACCCTCGTCTGAGGACTGTAGGTCTGCTACTCAGATTGTTATCGGTTGCTAAGGGCCATGCAGCTGTTCGCATCTAACCCGGATCCAGGTAATCATGGGATTCTATACTTTCCACGAACTACCCCCTCTGCCCCAAATACCTGTAGGCCCAGGTATTGAGGGGCGCGGATCCGAAGCAATTTCAGCGTGGTCTGCGCAGGGCCCCCACTCATTCATCCTGAGCTCCTTCTCCCCGTAGCTGAAGGACCGGATCTTGTACATGGCTTGGCCCTTCCAGGCACAAGACTCAGGATTGAGCAAAACAGGGTGAGGACGACGATGCCCAGAGTCCGGCGATGGAAAAGAAAGGACGTTTCAGGTGCTGTGAACTGTCACCGGGCCTCGGTGTCCCCAGCGCAAGGTTCAAGTCCATGATGCCTAGATGCTGTACGACTATCCCCTGACTACATCTTGCTACAGTATGCTGCTGTTCGAAACCAGCCTGAATCCACAGAGTCTCCAAGGTCATGCTTTGTGTATGCCTACATGACAGAGACGTGGTACTACTCTCCCTCGGATGCGCGGTGCTGAGAGGGCGAGGTGGCAAACAGAAGCAGCGCAGGTCAAGTGATGCTTTCAGTGGCATCTTCACGAGAGAGTTGATGCAGGGGGCCCCTTTGTAGAGGTCAATCCGCCTACTGCAGTTCTGGTCAATATGTGTGGCCATTCTTGGAGCACACTTGCCTGCATCAGGAGATGTCCAGGGTCTTATGTAGTCCGCCGTCACGGGGGCTTGCGCTTCAGACAAAGGAGAGAACGGACATGAGGACAGATGCTCCCAGGGCTGGTTTGCAGGCGGATTTCCAGGTGCGTGATTGAGGACGTTGAGGCGAGTGGTGCACACCCTCTAGGGGGCTCGCTGCTTCTTTTGGCCGATTCGGCCTGGACTCGGCCTAGCGCTCGATGAGCACGTCCCGGTCACCTCTCTCCTCAGAATCCTTGGCCAAGGATGATCCCGCACACTTCACTGTGTTGTGAGAATGCTTGCCGGCAGCCCTGTGTTGTTGGACGTCTAAGGAAAAAGAGTTCGAAGGGCCCGAGCCCAAGGTTTCGAGTTCGCACAGGTTGCAAGAGGCCCTGTAGTCACTGTAGTCGTTTCTTCTTGTTCATTGCCTGTCCAACCTAGCTAGGAGATGCTTTGATGCCCTAAACTAGACGGCTGTAATTGCAGAGGCTTCTACTGAACATGTTCCTTTCGTTCGGGGCAATAAGAACGACGAATACTCATTTTCAAAGCGGCTCCAGGAACTGCAAAGGAACACTTTCGGATCTAGCTGTCAAGCCAATGGAGGTGACTGGATGGAGTACAGAGGAGGTTTCAGGCACATGGCGCGTCTTTAGTCGCTGGGTAGGCTCGGCTCGGCTGCTGCGGTCTCACTATGTTGGAGCCTGCTCCCGAAACTACTGCCATGCGGGTGGCAAGCTCATGCCATCCTCAAAAATCAACGGCCCCTCGTGTCAGGAAGCTCATGGCATGTGGCATACAGTAACCCCTCAAGAAGAATTCAAATTTGGATCATGATCAGGCTTCGGACTTCTCTGCATGCAAGGTGTAAGGGCTTGAGGGGTCCTTCTACCAGGTCCCTCCACCGCCAGATCTTGGGATGCCAATAGTGGGCGTAATGCAGTGACTTGCCGGGCAGAACTGAGTCATCGGAGTCATTATAGCTGTTTAAGGCAATGCTGTCCAGCAGGCTTCCGGGATCTTAGTGTACCATGTTCTGCTGAGGGGCGAGTGAAGATTCTCTCGCAGATCAGGTCGAACCTCCTCTGCGAAGCCTACTTCACAATTGCTCCGGGCCCGGACCGTTTCCCTGTTTCATGGCTACCCTTTGAACGGTAGAAATCAGCATCCTCCTCATGTTCAACCTGTGGCCCAATGTCCTGCAAACAAGCCCTCTCGCAAATCCCAAGGCCAGGTACCACATCGGTTCACTCGCGTGGGGGGGCCCACGGGTGTCAGGGCTTAGGGTCGAGTATTTGGGAGTCAGGGCGTTCAGGTTCCAGGTCGTGACAAGTCACTGCAGAAGCTTTCCGGTCATTTCAGACCCCTTCCCCCCTAAGGCTCTAAGCCCCGGAAGGTTCAATGGGCCCGTGAATCCTATTACCCAACGTCTTTGCGTTGGCAACTGTGGGTTAAAACAAGCCGCAGCCTGCAAGGTATGGCTCGTTCTTAGTGTTCATTTTCCGTCCGCTGCGCATTGCCGGAGCCCCTGCATCAGGGTGATTCACCCGACCTGCACTTTGTGAACTCACAGGCTTCTTCCATATCACCCGAAGCCCATCATCAAAACGCGACTAAGGTCCTGGACCTCCTGACAAGTGACTTCGGCAGCAGTGGACCCTTAACACTCTGAGATGGGTGAGATTAGCGGTAACGAGGCAAGAACGGAACCCGTCCAAGCCACACTGACACTCAAGCCATGTGGGTCGACGGGTAGAGTTCTAGAGTGGCTTGGACGGGTTCCTGGCCCCAGAGGCATCCATACCAAAAGGCAATATCATCATAGACCGTATCATAGACCGTTCGCCTCCCCCCTCCCCCCCTGTCGGCTCTGAGGACCCGTCCGCAAGGCGGAGGAGGACGATGAGAACTTGTGCATAGCGGTGGTGAGCAAGGCCGGGCTTGGGTTCCTGGATGGAAGCAGGGCTCCTCAGACAGTTGCAAGCAAGCCCGTGACAAACAAGGATGCCCACAACTTGGGATAGTTCAGGGCTTCGGATGCAGAAGGTCTTCAGAGCTGTTCTGCTCTGATTCCTCCATCCCTCCACGCTGAGAGGCCAGCTTAAACCCAACACTAAATTCTAAACTCTAAACCCTCATGGAATTCTAGACCTCTACATGCTAAACATAAAGTGGCGCCGTGCAGCTACGAGTAAGCGAATCTTGAAGCTCGCATCACCTCATTGAAAAGGTCCGCTGCTGCAGCCAGGCATGGCCTGTCGTGAATGCTCTTTGCTTCGGGTTTAGGCTGTAGGGTTCAGTGCCTTTAGGCGGTTGTTTATCTGAGTCTCTGTAGGACATCCGAGGCTTGCATCCCCAGGCCACACACCGCCCAGACTGTTCCCTTGAATTCCTTGAATGGCTGTAACAATATCTGAACTCTGGGGAAGGATGGGGATGCAGGTTCTGAGTTTCCAAATGGTTTAAGAAGTGGACGGCAGTGGCTTCGTCCTGACGATCGCTGTGTGTGGTAAAGCTCGTAGACCCACATCGTATTGATGCCTAAGCCCAAGTTGCCCAAGTTGCCCTAAGACCACTTCATGGGGTTGACCATCTCCTGGACCGCGAACCCTCAGGACCGCGCCTTTGACCTTTCTAAGCCGCCAAGATGTTCGACTCCCCCAAGCCTTCACATTGGAAGCCGCACTGAGAAGCAGATCTGAGTAGATGAAGAAGAAGAAGAAGTTTTGAAGTGAGGACGCCCTCAGCGACGGCCACACATAAAGGAAGGAACAAGCATAGCCTTAGCTGCGCAAGACACTTCCGGACCATAGCTGCACAGGACAAGCTCGGAACCTGCAGGGGCAAGTCAAAAGACAGAAAGACACGAAGTCAACATCGTGAGGACATGAGAAAACTAACCCTCCGGCGGACGGCCGTGGCATTGGTGCCAGCGTAGATGCTGCAAGGTGTGCGACCGGATGATTGCATTCTACGCGTGGGAGGCCTAGAGACGCCTATGGAGAGGGCGAGAGCTTCCAGACTTCCCCCCCCCCCCCCCCCCCCCCCGAAACTGTTTCTTCAACTTGCGGTTCAACAGTGAACAAGACCCCCTTCCCCGCCTACACTGCAGCTCATCTTGATATTCCCCCCCCCTCCCTTGTGCCTAGCACAGCGGCCATTCGCAGCCCCGAATCATCGGCAAGATGCCGTGGTGCACGAGGTTTGCGGCTTCTAGCTAGGCTGGTGTAGCTCCCACTCTCCCCGGCAACTGGTGCAGGGTCCACTCTCCTTCCAACTTGTAACATGCGGTCCAATACGGTTGTTGAGTGTGAGACTTGTCCTCGGGTACCCACAGACATTTTGAGGAATGTTGCACACGTTAGTGGATGCCGCCGCATGGCTTCTCAGTACCGCAACCGGGCTTCTCTCGCAAGGTTTCCAAGGTTTTCCATTCCGTTCGGAGCTGGGTCGGCTCTACAACAGTGTGCCGCTTCCAAGGAATCTTCTCCGACCACTCCGCAAGAGCGAGGGCCTTGACTGGGCAAAACGCAGACTGGAGCTGGGTAGGGTCTAGGGCTAAGGGCGGTAATTTGCAACCGGGTTTATGCAGATTTCTGGTGGGTTGAGCTCAGCCCAAAATTGAGCTTGAACGTTTCGGCCAGCCCTGGGGAAAAAAAACAACTCAGCGCTGCAGATTATCAGATGCAAGCCTTCGACCGTTAGTTGAGTCTTGGGCCTTCCCTGATCAGGGCTCGCACTCTGGAAACTGTTGTGCCTTGCCTTTCTGTTGGCGTGTTTGGGTCCGGTGCGGACGAAGAGTCAGCTTCGCATAAAATTAAATAGGCGCTCAATCATGAGAACAGGTTTTTTGGGGGTCTTTTCGTATAATAAAATTAAAAAGGAACCACAAGGGAATACTATTCGTAAGTCTCCCGACCCCCAAAATCAATTAGGCGCCTACATGGACATGGCCATGACCGGCCACGAGTTCTACAAGAGCTCCAAGGATGCCGAGCGGGGGCTCCAAGGGGGCTTTCTGGAGCTGGGCAGTTCCTCCAAATTTCCGGGTTTAGGGTTTTAGGGTTTTAGGGTTCAGGGGTTTAGGTTCTCTCGAATGCCTGTGAGAAAGAGAGGGAGAGAGGGGGTTAGGGTTAGGGTTTTGGGTTTAGGGTTACACTAAACCCTGAAGCTGCCCATCCGTGGGCATCTCTTAACAAGGTGTCTCGTTCAGGAATGCCCCCAACTCCTAGACGCAAGGGTACTGTTGTCCAAAGTTCAAGGGCAGAGGACCTGCGTAGGCGTGTGACCCAGAGTTCCTGCCTCAAACCTGACCCTATGAAGACCGGACGTGATCCGCAGCCTCCGAGTTACTTCCTGGCTGGGCGGACTGTGAACGTCTCCGAGTTTGATGGCCGGGGTCCTTTCGGCAATCTCCATGAGCATTCCTGTCATTTCCACCAAATGACCTCTAAACCCTAATCTGAACCTCACATTTATAAATGGGGTGATTATTGTAGTATTAGGGCCCTGGCCCAAGACTACTTTCCATTACGGGAGGTTTTCGGGCTGATGTGTGTAAACAAACCCATATAGGGGGTCCGATGAAAATAATAATAGGGTGACAGTTGTAAAATTTGGCAGGCCAGGAATCCAAAATTTTACTGAACATTTGCTGAAGAGCCATTGCAGACAACACTTTCCAGCTGAGCTGGCTTGAAAGAGTTCCAGAAGCCAGAGCTTGAGTCCGTAGAGAAGCAGATCTCGTTTGAGACTGCTGCAGCTCCAGATAAAACTCCCTTAAGCTTAAGACGTCAGCCTTTCTGTCCTGGAAATCTGGAAGTCGCCAGAGATCTCAAAGCAGCGGCTTCCTTTCTTAGATCCTCATCCGCCGGGGCTCGAAAACAAATCCAGAAAGGGTACCCCTTATAGGCCTCCGCAGTGACAATCATAAAGGGGTGGCGATTATATAATCCGGAGCGGCAACTATATGAGCCCGCGGGCCGCGCGGGAAGCCTCAAGCTTAAGAAACCAGCTCTCTCTTAAGGCCCAAGAGAAAATCCCGGCCTTCAGGTAGGCTTCCTCAAGCCCCCATACCCCAAGAAGCCCGAGGAAAATGTTAATTTCACCACCCTTTTTTCCACCCTCAAATTCCCGGGAACCAAAATAGAATCCGGGGGGGGGGGCGTTATTCATGCACGTAAACCCTAAATCGAAGCAACAAGGGGCAGCTCTGCTGGTCGCCACCGCCTGCAGCTTCTTCGTCTCCGGCCTTGGTGCTGGCCTCGTGCGGCTGATGTGCGCAGCGGGGGCACCCAGGAGAATAACGCCCTGAAGCCGGACTCCCGATTGTTCACACTCTGAGATTAGCTTTACCTCCAGAGCTTTCGACATGGGAGTGTGTATAGATCGTATCAACTTACAAGCTTTTGGGCCTTTTGGGGTCTTTGGAATGTTCAGGGCTTCTCGGGCTGAACTTACAAGTGGGAAGTACAGGAGACCCTGTTGCAGGAGCACACTTGGTTCTGCAGGATCGATAGGTCCGAGAGGCGTAGGAAGCAGACCGGGCCCTCACTTGCATGAGCCTTGTACCATACTTTTCGGGACTTGTGACGAAGTCGTTGGCCACCGAAAACCGTACACCGCGTGAGAGCAGGCCAAGCTGAAAGCCTTTGACGACGCCTTAGCGCAGAAGCGTAGTGCCACGTGACATTCCTTCTGTGCTTACGCAGGTGCAACAACTCTTTCAACTTATGCATGTCCCCTTCATAGTCGCAACCGCAGTCACGGTAGCAGCTGCAGAAGCAAATAAGGATATCACGGACACTTCCCTTCACCAACCACGATCCTGGTATATGCTGCACCTGTTGTCTATTGCAACTGATGGGGCAGGAACCTCTGCATTCCGCAGTGCCCGAAGTTTCTTTCACATAGATTGGCTTCTTCTTCGCTTGTCAGCCCATGAGTGGGGAATCCACAAGCGGTCTGGTTCTCTGTGCAATCTCTTGGGGGGCGCGGGGGTATTCTAGATTAGTACACCACTGTATCGGCAATTTAGATGGTACTGATAGGGTTCCTTACATAGGCCAAGAGGAAACCTGATTGAGAACACGCTCTTCGTACTTACGACCCTTTGATCAAGATCCCGCTCCTTGATTTGCTTCAGCGCTGATGAATATAGGCCTGGGGCAACACTTGGGACTTAGGATTGGAAGTGTATATATTCAGGATCTCTAGGCGTCTGCTATGTTCGCGGCTCCCCAATCAAACTGCAAATCGCACTCTTGAATCGATGACCAGCAGAAACGCGGCGGCAGGCCTGGCCCGACTACAGCTCCACGACCAGCCCCAACTTTGTCATGGCGGGGTCTGGTTCCAGGATTTTCTCTGGAGTGGATGAAGCGTGGGGGTTGCAGGTGTTCCGCCACAAGTCTCACGAGTATACTGGAGAGTATTGGAAATGGAAGTCAAAGCATCGACGTGGAATTCCATGCTTATCCCATTGATGCGGTCAAACCGTTCATGACCTGCGAAGGCAGTTCTAAGTCCTTCCCCACAAGTCTTTCCGGGGCTGCATTCGTTCATCAGCTCAACTCAGGGGAGGGGAGGGCCCGTGTATGAAGTGCTACTTGGCGTTGACTAGATTCTGCCGCAGTCTAGAGGCACAGAATTGAGCTCCTACGGCTTCCTTCGGGACCAAATGAGTCCGAAGATTGAGATCATAGACCCTGCGCTACGATAATTCCGATTCTGGCATAAGGACCTTAAGCCCCTTTGAGGTTCATTTAGTCTCCCTAGGTGATCCTGTTTTACAAGCCCCACAGCCCCAAGCAGCAACCTGGTCAGCTCCCGACATTTGTGACCTTCATCTCCTTCCTCGCCTTGGACTCAGCTTTCATCAGCTTGGCATTAAGGACCCATTCCATGTTCATTGAATCTGCCTGTTGTGTGTTCGCAAATCCTGCCCCCTGCCCTGCCCCGCCCCGGCCCCTGCCCCAACCCGCACCCCCACACCCACCCGGGCACCCTCACATCCCCGCACCTGCGCACATGCACACACAGTCAAGTACAAACAGGCGCAGACATGCACAGACACGCACGGACACGCACGGACACTCACAGACTCGACAGACATGCTGTCACATTCACATTCACAGTCACATTAACATCACATTCACACCCACGTGCACACTCGCGCTTGCGCTCACGCTCACGCTCACACTCACATCACACTCACACACACACACACTCACACCCACACCCACACAAATCCACGGTCACATTCACATCCACGCACACACTTACACTCACGCACACACTCACACATTCATATACACTCACAGACACATGCACACGTACACACGTGCGGTACACATACACGTACGCATACACATTCACGCAGGCTTAAAGGTTCCTTTGCTGGGCGAAGCCCGTTCTACGAGACGGAACACCACTCTGTAGCTGCAGCCCTGCAAGCGCCGAGATCGGAATGTTCATCTCGTGGCCATTCTTCTTGATGCCCGACCATGCAGCCGCCCCAGTGGAGCGGATCGGGGATTCTGCACTTGGCACTGCTAACTTGGAAGAGCGTCCATGGTTCACCGGTTGTCACATCCACGTGCTTGAATCCCACGGTACTCTCTGCACATGGACACTTTGTGGGATGAGCTGTGTTGAAGCAGCAGGCGTCCTGCCTCCCTGACCAGAACTGATCAAATGTTTAGCAGCACCTGCTGGCCCACAAGCGCCCTGTCGCCCGACAACGCTCGGCCACTCCATGCAAGTTGAGGAGCTTATTTCTCAGGAGTTCAAGCAAACGCCTCTGCAAGGTAAGCACAAACAGGGTCAAAAACAGGACCAAAGTAGGCTTCTGTTCCAAGAAAGAGTCGGCCTCTTCAGTTGACATGTCAGGACCCTCAGAAGACCTCCCTGCTCCGATCCTCAAGCATCAGAAGCATCAGAAGCATCAGAAGCATCAGAAGCAGCCTTGGAGGTAGCGGACTCCATGTTTTACTGCTTCTGTCGGGACCGACATGCCGGAGCTGGCTGCCCAGTCTGCAAGCGCATGTGAGCTCCCGGCAAACGTTAAGCTGCAGAGTCCCCTGTTCGGTGACTCGCTTGTATGGGGCACACAACACGTTGCAGTGACTCCTATGTGGCATATAGAGCTATTCCAGTTTTGCTGGGGGTTTGCTCGGACCGCGCCACTCAGGACATCGGAAAGTCCCCAGAGGAGCGGCAGGCCCGGATGATCTCAACAGCCTTTCCTCCACACACACATACATGCGCCCTAATTAGCCCCGATCAACAAACCACGTAGGTGCAAACTCGTCGCCCCTCCCAAGCAGTCTGAACAAACTGCCCTTCTGTAGTACTCAAGAACATGGGTCCAAATCCTTGCAAATTGAACTATTTGTGTGGTCCCAGCTCAAAACCAGAAGATTCTTGGAGCTGCCAGCTGCCAGCTGCCAGGCCCTCAACCGCGGCTGCAACTTCCAGTCTCTCTGGGGAGGCCGGTATACTGGCTTCTGCGAACAAACCTCGGAAGAATCCTCGCCGGCTGCTGGTTGGGTCTGGTAGCATGTGGGTCTAATCGCGCCCATGTTGTTGGCCGCTCTTCAAGGCGTGTGGTGGAACTCAAGCACAACTTTACTGGTTCACAGGGGGGCACAAGCGATCCAATGGCTCAAGTTAAACCAATTTTCTGCAAAATGGCGCGGAGTCCATAGGTGGTCCTCAAGTCTGTGGAATACCACTACTGTCACGCCAGTCTACGCTCAAATTCGTGGAGCAACGCCTGCCACGCCAATCCACCCCCTCAAGTCCGTGGAGTACCTCCCCTGCCAGTCGAGCTAGTTAATTTAATTGTCAGTAGCAGGTGGCTCGACGGCCCTGGCCATGCTGGTGCCCCAGTGGGGTTTGGCCCAGTTGTTTAAGTCTGCAAGGGTTCGATGTCCGCATGTTGTCAAGTTGTGGAGCTCTTGCAATCTGAAGCCCCCTGAAGCCTCAAGCCTGCGCACGCGCGAGCCTTAAAGCCTGCAAAGCCTCTGAGCCTTCAAATCGCACCCCCTTTAGCCCCATCAACCCTAAAACTGCGAGGAAGCCACTGCGAAGGCTTGAGCCGTGAATTAACCCTAAATTCATCCAGTATTCTGACCTCAAGCTGATTGCTTCAGGAGTGTCCGCATGACAGTTCGCATAAAAATGCGAGGGTCGCAGCCTTTTTTTTCCTCTGCCCTGTGTTGGAGGGCCCTGTCTTGGCAAGGTCTCTGTCTCGGCACCCCGAGGAGACGCAGGCCGTGGGGAGCTTCCCATGTCTGAAGCTCCCACCCACCCTTCCAAAAACAGAACGAAAAACACACCCAAACAAGTGTCTCTCGGATGGTGTGGTAGGAAAAGTTCCAGGTCGATTTGACCCCGGCGCTGCTTTTGTGGCTGAAGTGGAGTTGTTATTTGTTGAACTCAACTCTTCTCCTCGCCCGGTCTGCGCCTCGCCCATCACTCCGTGTGCCAACCCAGAGTATTTCCAGAGAGTCCTGAGGCCAACCTGAGAGTATGCGCAGACAGTTCCTGGAGTGCCCGACTCACTGGAGTACCCAAGCCCCAAACATCCGCGGAGAGTATCCCCAACAAGGTCAGCTTCAGGGTGTTCATAGAGACTCCCTCAGTCCCCTAGAGTACCCAAGCGTCAACCTCAAGTGCCCCCAACCCCAGTACCCCCCCCCACCCCAGAATGGAGTGAGAGTTCCGAACCTATCTCCTGGAGCACCCAACCCCAAGTCTCAGAGAGACCCTGGAGAGCCCAGCCTCAGAGCATCTCAGAGTGCACTGCCCAACCCCAGAGTATCCCCAATCCCCGGCGTGTCCCTTGAGTGCTGACCCCAGAGTGAGCTCGCAAGTTCACTGCCTGCGAGGGTGGAGAGGGGGGGGGGGAGGGAGGATGCGCAACGTACAACATTGTTGTTTGTTGCTTTGAAGAGGTCCGAGTTTGGGGCTTATGTGTTTTGAGGCCTCCTACCGCTTGAGAGACTAGGGCACCTTGATTGAGAAGGTACATCAGACCGCAGACACACTGTAGCTCTGGTTAAGCCGCGCAGGAGATGTTCCCTGCAATCGAAGCAGCAAGCAGTACTCGAATCAAGAATGCCAGTGCTCCAACTCATCAGCAATGTATAATAGGTGTGGGTCCCATGGGCTATCATGACTCTCCGTTTTTGTTTGTGAGGCCCATGGAAAGCCACAAATTTCGAGGGCTGCATTCATTCGCAGGGTCGGCCCCAGACTCTTTTGAAGAGGAGTAAAATAGTTGAGGTTTGGCCTCCAGGGGGTGTTCATCAGCCTCACCCTGGCAGAAGCTGTACGAGACCTACAACGGCATGCACTGAGCACCTGCAGGGTGGGCCGAGGGGCTAAAATCGGCAAGAAGCCTCATTGAGACGGGCTGTTGCGTAGTGAGAGCGGGTTCGAGTAGCTGAGGGGCCCGACCCGACACCGACAAATTGAGTTTCTGAAGCCGACACCACAACCCCCAAGTGTTGAGACATGTTCACACCTAGGATCTTGATAGTTGCAAGCTCAACACCCCAAAACTACTGTGATGCCCCAGCTGCAGTCAGACTTCTGGCATTCTTTTGGGGCTAATTCTCCTAACTTCTTGGCTGACGCCTTCGGAGCACCTGCAAGATGGACGGCGAGAAGATGAACCGAAGCCACCAACTGTCCTCAAGTCCGTGCCAACAGGAGGCAAACCGTCGTGATCGTACCTGCAAGATGCTGCAAACGCTCCGTACCAAAGTGCCAAGTGCTTAAGGGGTGCAGGCCCAAGATGCGCCGTCTCACCATCACAGCCACGGCACTGAAACAGTCGCCATGCGCGGCCTGACAGGGTTTTCTGACGCAGAAACCTCAACCGACAAGAAGGGCTAATGTGATGCACGTCAATATAGTTTTCCGATTGGGGGAGCCTGCCGACCACACCGTTGCCGGAGTGGCTGGTGGCAACAGCAGTTCTTCAGGATGGCGTGTAGGCAAGCCCGCAGATAGTAACGGAGATCACGTGCAGAGATGCGCTGAAAGCCGTGGCACGCCCCGAAGGCTTCATCTTCAAGTTGGAGGCTTCTGCGTCAAGCCGGCTGTCCTAGGTTCATGGGGAGTTTGGCATCAGGGTCTGGACCCAAATTGAAATCGAACAGCTGGGCGAATGAAGGCTGCGAGGAAGCCCAGACAGCCGGCTTCCCTAAAAGTGTCGAGATGGAGCCAAAGCCGCCTTCCATCAATGGCAACACCCCCTAGCTTGCGTGGTCCGTGGCAGCATCGCAAATCCACGCAGCTTAGCCAGTGTCTCTGGCCCGAATCATGAGCCTCCAACAAGACGCTTCAAAGCATGCTTTGGGCAAGGAAGCCATGTACATCATTTGGGATGTTCTTGGAGGTTGTCGAAGCTTCAAGCGATAGCCATCAGGGATTATTCCCTTGCAGCCCATTCATTGCAGAAGCCACACCCCATGGTCCAAACCACCCCTCCCTCCCCGCCAAGGCAGTGAGGATTTCTGACTCTTACTCGAGTACTCCTTGGAGAATACATTGTATCAGGGCGTATCTTCTTTGACCGTTGGCTTGGTACCCTTCGTAGCGCCTACTGTTCTAGGGCTTCCCGACTAAGGGGGGGGGAGGTTCTCAACTGAAGGGTTGTGATGCGGAAGGCGCTGCGCCGGCCATCAAATGACTAACCTGATTCCTGAAGCGCAGTGCATTGTGGGTTTAGGATTCCAGGGTTTAGGACAGTTTAGGAGGGTCTGGGGTCGATATCGCGCATGCAAACAAGATCAAACAAGGGTGTAGAGCAGTTGTCTTCTCGCGTCGGTCTGTTTTTAAGGGTTGGGGCCATGTGGGGGGCATTGGACTGGACTGAGCGTCTGATGACACCTGGCCACAGAATAGCAATGCAGGGCCATTCAAGATTCAAGGTGGGGGCCGGCTTATCTCGAGAACTTACAGCAATCCCAGAGCCTACTGTAGCTTTGCCCCATGACAGGCCATGTCGGCGAAAGTTCTCACTTTGGACAGCCCTTGCTAGCTGTCTAAGCATAGATTGGCATAGATACACAATTCGAGACTCTCTGGCATAGGCTCCCTCGGTGTGGGCGGGACAAGAGTTTTGAGATTCAGTGACGCAGCCCAGCAAGCACAAATATGCACGGACTTTTGAAAGGCAAGATCATGTACTCTGGCACGAGACGTGAAGGGTTTACAGCCTAACTAACGTTTAGGGTGTTGCGGCTGTTTAGACATATCTTTTTTTGTGGTTAAATCTTGCTATTAAGAGGCTTGCCACCTAAGGTCTGAAGTGCTTGCTGCTTAAAGGTTTCAAATTTCAGGCTGTAGGCTTTTGAGTTTACCGAGAGCTTGCTGTTCAAGCCCGGTTTGAGATTGAGGGTTCACGGTCTCGATTTGGGGTTTACCTCGGTTGTGGGCTTCGAGCGTTGCAGTTCAATTTAGGGTGTGACCCTTGCTGTTAGCATCTAGAATTGTCTTCCCAAGTCTTCACCTAACTTTCCCCCTCGCGCACGCACACGCGCGCGTGCAGAGAGAGAGAGAGGGAGAGAATGAGAGGGAGAATGAAAGAGAGACGCACAGAGTCCTTGCGGAAAAAGAGTTCCGGCGAGGAGCAGGACCGGGGCGTGCCTTGGCACGGGGTGATTCCCCTACCTCCAATAGAGGAAGAGAAAGAAAGAAAAAATGAACGAAACAAAGAAAGAAAGAAAGAAGGAGACTGTAAACATATGCGAATGTGCAAACCTGAAGCTACAGTACAGCTTGTCAGGTCAAAACCGTGGATATCGTTAGGGCAAAATCGCTTTGACTTAAGGCTAATGATGTGCGGCAGCTTCTTGTTGTTATGCCCCGCCTCGCTGGGGAAGCATGCACGACCAGAACCTGTGGGTTCGTTGCGCGAAGCACGAGACAAGCAATCAGGTTCCAGTCTGTTCGGTTTTTGCCGGTGCAACCAAACGTTTGAAACTCCACTAGTTACCCTTCAAACCTGAACTTGAAGCCTTTCCCAGAACATCAGCTTGGTGCGTCGGGCAGCAACCCCGCTGGAGCCGGGAGCTTCCCCAAGGGGATCCATGCCGGCCTGGACGGTCGAATTCCTCTTTCCAAGATTGGACTGCAGCGAAAAGACTCCCTAATGGCACGAATGGCACGAATGGCACCCTTCTGGAATCTTCGGATTTGAGGTGTTCGTCTTTGGAGAGCCTCTTCTTGTAAGTACCGGCTGGGGCACAGGGCCTCTGATAGCACATGCCCTGCCACAGACGCGTGACGTGTGCTCTTCCGAGTTCTGCTCGCAGATCGGGCTTCAAGTTGAGGGATCAGCTTCAGAAAGTCGGGATCGAGGGTGTCCCCCGGACCGGGTGGCGGGCAAACATGTGATCACGCATGCCCTAAGGCCCTAAGATTGGCTAGTAGCATCACAGGCTTTTGGGGAAGATGGCAGGCCTCACCAAAGGGAACCACATCAGCAGGGCGCCAGACTACTCGCATAGCTCCAGAGCCCAAACAGCTTCTCTCTCCAGCCAACTCAGACCCTAGGAGCTCAGTCCGGTTTCAATCATAAGCGATGCAGGATGTGCAAGGTTCACCCTGTAATCCTTGACACAAAATAGAAGTTACTACGCGTCTGGCAAACCTAGGATTTGTCGGTCATGCCGCCCATGGTTAGGATGCGGCGCATGGGGTGCAAGCAAAATATGGCTTCGTTGGGGCCGAATGTTGCTAGGAACGCTTGTGTTCAGGGACTATGACCATCGAGAACGCCATTGTCTCGGACTGCGACGCACCACCAGTTGTTAGCGACGATGCTTGCCCAAAGAGCCTTGCGCGAAGTTTGGAATGCAGGCTGGCATGGTTGCTTTTTTCGTTTGCACTGTCCGCGCCTTGGTGAAGCAAAATGCGCTCCGGCCTTTGAAGGGAACCTTAGCGCCCTCTTTCTCAAAACCTTTCGGGCCTTCGAAGCCGCACCACCCCACCTCCCTCGAAGCCCTGCATAGATCTACCGTGATCTACCTCTCTCCTCATCTTGGAAGCCTCCAACGCCAAGTATTGCGGGCGAAGTTGCCCCAAACCCTTTCAACAAAGAGTTCAAGACGCATTCCGTGGCCAAAACCCTCGGGAGCAAAAGGGCCGAGGGCTTAGGGTTCAAGGCTTATGGGGCTTCGGAGGGCTTCGTTTGGATGATGTGGGGACGTCCTTTTGCCGAAGCCACCTCTGAGAGGGATCTCCATTGCCATTCCCCGAAAGCAAGGCCCTCAAGCATGCGTCCTTTTGCTGAGCATCGATGCGATAAGCAGACTCTTTAAACCTAACACCTAACAGCCCATGAGTCAGCCCAACTGGCCCATAGCCAAGAATCGCACGAGCTGCAGTACTTGACCTCTGCCATGCTGTCACGCGATGATTGCTGGCATGTGGCTGTTTAGCACGGGCCTGAGTTAGGCCTCAATTTGTCGACAAGATGAAGAAAGTGTGCGAAAGGTGCACTCTGCTGCGAACAGACAAACAATGATTGACAAACAGTGATCCATGTCATATCATCATCAGGAGGAAGAGGTGGAAGCGAACACTGAGTTCCAAACATTGGCCATGAATCGTGATTACTGGAGACGCGATACCAAGTCCACCAAACTTCTGAAGTTTCTGCAAAAATGCAGAGTCGCAGAGCAGGTTCCGGGCCATTCAGCAGTTCTTTGGCACGAACCACATCTGCCCGTAAACCAGGATTGGTAGAGCCGTGCAGCGGTCCTGTTGGGATCTGTTCACGGCCTCACAGTCATGGCAACTCTACGAAGCGCGCAGTGTTTATATCTTCTTCTGCTCATCAACCGCGCAAGTTATTTCGCATCACCATGATGTCCCAGCTGAGTCACAAGGTGACACTCTTCACATGCTAATTAATGTCGTGCCAAGATGAACATGGTGCCTTTCTCTAAAGTCTAAGATCGCTCTTCCAAGCCGTCCTGACAAGACGACGAACCGGGTTACAAGGGAACGAGACCGTGCAAATCTTATTACTGTCCAGGGTAGAAGTCATCGCGCTTTCTTCTGGATCAGCGTAGTCGTTTGAGAATAGAAGTCGTAACATCGGGCAGATCATCATGGGGAAGCTGTGTGTGACAACAGTGCACAATCCAAACGGAGCACATCATACCAGTATATCTTAGTGCATTTACAAGTAGGGCAGGGCCAGGAATGTTGGGACCGTTGGGAGAAAAGCAGTTCAATGTGGTGAGGCTCGATCGTTATGACATGCACGCACGTGCACACGATGGCTTAACATCGACCGTGTGCCCACGAAACATCCGAAAACGCTGACCTTAGGCCGCAAAACATATTCGGGGCACCTGAGCAAGGCCCAAAAGGGACCCAGAAGAATCAATGTCAAGCAGGTGCGACCTCAAAGGTCCCCAGCACCCAAAGCTGAGGTGGCTGGGACCAAGCTACACCCTGCAAGCAGGGCCCTTTGGAAAGGGGTGGAAAAATTTCTCGGTGCTTGAGGAACTCGACCTCTGAAAAAGGTTTCCAAGGGCTTCAATGATATCTAAGAATCTCAGCAGATAGCTTCTATTATAGCCATTTTGATGGAGTCCGCAAGGGCCATTTGCGGCGGGGAACGAGTGTCTTCAGGGAGGTATAGAAGTAGCTCTGTAGGGTATAGGATTTAGAGTCCTTATAGGCTTTCCTGGCATTGCCCTCAGTCCCTGGTTCAAAAGGGTCCTTGCTGCACACTTCTTTGTCAGAAAGAAGCCGCAATGCACAAAGCGAACTCTGCGGCCAAA
Organism: Symbiodinium natans; assembly: GCA_905221605.1. Classification (NCBI taxonomy): domain Eukaryota; class Dinophyceae; order Suessiales; family Symbiodiniaceae; genus Symbiodinium; species Symbiodinium natans. The sequence goes on from CAJNDS010002332.1 coordinate 329,058, forward strand.
GAAGATGCCCCTTGTGAGCCTTAAGGGGGGCTTTCTCCCAGGCCTCTTGCCCTTCCGAATCCAGGCCCTGCGCCGTTGTAAATCCATCCGCGGACACCATAAGAGCCTGGCCCCCGAGAATGCACAAGAGGTTGCGTGGAGACTGCGGGAAGTTTCAGGCATCAGGGTCTACAGCTTTAAACGCTGCCCATCTCACGAGCTTGATGACGCATTTGCTGGCTCAGCATACTGTCGCTTCACCCCCAAAGCTCCTCCGAGGCATCCATCCCCCATCCTGCCGAACTCGCCGAGGTCGACGCGTCCACCCTGCGAAAGAATGCAGAGGCAACCCACGTACGACCTGACTGAACAGTCCGGGGTTGCGATTCTCTTACCAGGGAGCCTTGGCAGGGAAAGGGGTGTGGCCGGCTCGGTGGCCAGGACGCACAGTCCCCCTTGACGGCGGCGGTCCCGGAGGCCAGACCTGAAAGCTGGCTAACGGAGCCTGACGCCCCTGAACTCGAAACCGTATTTAATACGTATGCTGCCATCGTGGCTTCGGGGGAGTCGGCCCAGTACAACGTTGCTGGTGCTGAGGCTGCTAAGGTTGAATTGGGGATGGGGCTGCCAGAGACCGAAAGCTACATGTCTGCTGCTTGTGCCAAATTGCGTGTCTATGCCGGCCTTGTTCAAAATGCCACACCAGGTGTGGGCCACACGATTTCCTCACGACTTCGATCCGCATCTTGGACCTTTGGTGCTTGGAATGTTGCGTGTGTATATATATATATATCTATCTGTGTGAGTGAGTGAGTGAGTGAGTGAGTGAGTGAGTGAGTGAGTGTGTGTGTGTGTGTGTGTGTGTGTGTGTGTGTGTGTGTGGGTGGGTGGTTTTTGGGTTTGTGAGATTCTTCTGACGAGCGCAGGCGGCTTTTTGACAGCACTGCCATAGGTCTTTCGAGCACATGCTTCCGCACAGTCGGCTCCCACCACAGCCCCTGACTATCTCTGAGGCGCAATGCGCATCATGTCGACCTCAACCGGACCCAAGAGCTACATCCGCATCCCAAGAGGCCGGGAATTGGGGGGAGCTTTCTGCCTCGGCTTTGCGGACTGGGTTCTGTGCAAAATCGTCCTGCAATGCAAGTCAAAAACCCAATCCGAGCCGTCAGCTCCTGGCACGAGACTGCCGAAGGGGTCAAGGAGCTGGCAAAAGCCGATGGAGTTCCCATGAGTTTTTAATGGCTCTTCGATATGGTTCGATGTAGTTCGGAGCATCACAACCCACAAGCCCTACAAGTACCCGAATCATGCCCAAACCCTCAACTGCTTCGACCCTCAAACCGAAACCGACAATGCAATGCTGTGACCCTGATCAGGCAAGAGAAAATTCCGACGCCTCTGGCCAGCCAAGCGAAGGAACATCGCGTTCAGCCAGGATTGCAGACCTGGACGCGCTTGAGGTAAAAATATTAGCTGCACGCCCATCATGCTGAACGGTGGGCAGAAAACTGCCTGTAGACCATGTGTGCAAGAGTTCAACAAAGCCCGAAAGCCGGTGCTCTGCAGTGAAGAATGACCTGGAAGGGCTCCCACTCCTGAATATCAGCCTCCACGCCCTGGGGCCCGAAAGCCCAGCCAGGTCAATGCATGAGAGCTCCGAGACCGAGGAGGAAGTGCCCGGATCGGAGGCTTTGAGTGCCGCGGCTTGGAAAAGTGTCGGGTTTCGCGTGGCAGGGGGTAGCAGTAAAATGCTCTGGACTTTGAGGCCTGTGCCAGCATAAAGAAAGATGTGACAGAGTTTCAGAGGTTGCTTCCCGAAGCCGCCCAGGTCCTGACAACAAGGGCTGCGGCGTGGCTCAACGCCGGCTAAAGGGGCCTGGGGCTCGTGTTTGTGGGGCCTGGATGTCGGTTTCTTTTGGGTTTTTTGAGCCTAAGTGCAGGTGGTCTGCTGGGTGGCAACAAAAGGGCATGAACTAAGCCCAAATCCTGAAAACCCCAACTGCAACCCTCAACACTCACAACCCGAAAAGCAGTGCCCAATCCCAACTATTTTGCACAGCGCAGGTTGAAAGGCCAAGCGGAGAAGACCATGACAACCGCCACGAACCTGGTAAGTGGTGCTACGAGTTTGAGGTTTAGCTAGCCATCGGGACAGTGCTGCCTACACACGGGACGAAGTGCGCCGGACCGGAGGAGGAGAAAAAGAGAAGAATAAGAAGCAGAAGAAGAAGAAGGAAGAGAAGGAGAAGAAGGAGGAGAGAGTGTTCGCCGACAGTGCTGGGGGGAACACTTCAGCACATAGCTGTCCCGAGCCATGTCGTGAAGATCGTGGATCCTTTAGCATCCTTGCCCCAATGCCTAGGCCCTGGGATGGCTTGGGCATGGGCCTTACGGTCGCCGTTGAGCGACGGCTCAGGGAGCTTAGGGTTTGCGGCGGTTTCCGGACACGGTTTACGGAGATTGCCTTGCGGCGACCCGGTGGCTTGTTGCTTGCACCCTCTGTCCTTACCAATTACGCTGCGGGAATCATTGAGGTCTAACTCGAGCCCAATCGGCAAGAACCAGTATGAAAGCCACACAAAGAGCCCAGCTTTTAAACCACGCGCCCCGTGGTAAGGCTCTCGGAGCTGGCTTTGGAATATCCCTACGAGGTCTGGGCCAGCTTGTTTTTTGAGAGAGCTCCCAGCCGACTAGGGCTCCTTGGGGGGGGCTTTCTAGAGGGTGCAAACCAAAAAAAAACATGCAAACTCGGGAGATGACTTGTGGCTTTGTTGCCGGGCTCTGGGCGGTTTGCGGCAAATGAGGGGGGTTTGCGGCAAAAAGAAGCTTGAAGATGCTTGGGGGTGGTTCAGTGGTTCAGCGGCTTGACCGCCCCGAAGGCTTGTTAGATCATCGTGTCACATGAACTTCCGGTGCGATCAAAGTAGCGACTCAAAGTTGTGGGCCATCCATGTTACAAGGTAGACAAGGGGGGGACAACTTGCAGCTTAATGCTTGGTATGGTCGAGCTTAATGGGCTTTTTGGCTTACGAACGAATTTCAACAGGATGCCCGGGCTTTGCAAAGGCGCAGTAGTGGCTTCACAGAAGAACGTTGGGCACACTGCGAGACTTGGGAGGATCTGGCCATTGCAACGAATGGCTTCAGCAAGGACTGCTCTCAGTTTCGCCAGACACTTGCGCTCACTGTGGGATTCAGGACTGGGCTCCAGGCATAGCCAGCTCGAACAATCGCCTCCTAATTTGCCCCGATGCTGGAATCGTGAAGCAATCCAGGAAGGAGCCAGGCCCAGGCCTGTCGTCCCATCAACCCTGGAACACCAAGAAGGTATCCGGAACACCCCCCCCCTCCCCCCCAAAAACCTTAACCCCTTCTATCTCAGAAGAAGGAATGAAAGTGCGTGGAGGGCGAGCGGTACTGAGCGTAGGAACTGTTGTGAGCATGTGGGAGGCGATATGTGGGAGGGACAGGTAGGGAATGAGTGTCACCATGTTAATGCCAGCCGAGCGCCATGATTCTCTCACCCCCAGGTGTGTATGTGCATTGGTAAGTGGATTGTTCCTGGCTTCTTGGATGGGGGCAGGGATTCAGGGCCGTACCATGGAGTCTGAAAGGAGACACACAGGAGTACGTGACCTACCAACCGATGCCTTGCCGGCCTTGTGCGAGTGTGAGAGTCGAAACCACGACATACAGGGTGGGCTTGGAGGAGCATCGGCTGGGAGCTGGAGGCGTTGGAGCAGCGAGCACCTCAGAGTGGGCAGACGAGACCGAGGGCCCCGGGTGGGATGTTTTGAGGACAGAAAGCTCGGGCTGGGGACCCTGCCAAAAATCGCGGGGGCAAGGTGGAATTCGTAAGGCCCTTGATACAAGTAAGCACCCTAATCCGGCCAAAGAATAGGCACGGTGCCCGAAGACTTAAGCATAAACAAGCTATCTACAAGCTGAGGTCTTTCAAGGAAAGCTCCGGGGCGTCACGGAGGCTTGGTTTGCCGGGAGGGGCGCATGTCATTCCGGAAATGTGCATCCATGGTCATGACAGGATATGCCTTGTAAAATTCTTGAAAGCTGCTTATGGATTTTCTCATGAATTCTCGAGATTGAGGGCTTTGGCTTTTGACATCCCCAGTAAAGACAGGTTTCCCTCGAAAATGAGAGTTTTTTCCTGAAGCCTAGAGGAAAAGCATGCTTTACTCTCGAAACAAAAGAAATATTAGGTTTTGCAAGCAAAATGTATACGAGGACTACAGGTTGTCTGTTTCTCGGCAACCAACGAAAAGGGCAAACAAAAAGGGGCCCGCCATTTCTTTGGTTGTGCGAACTTGGAAACATGCATCAACGAACGAAGCCTGGAGAGGTCGACTGTTCGCTTGCTTTCACGAAAACGGTCGTTCCAAGGTCATGCAAGTCGTGCTAAGCGACTGCAGCCTTGCAGCCTTGTGTCGCATCTGATGCCAGACCAGCCCCCACGTGTGCGAAAGCCAAGCGCTTGCAGAGCTCCGCGCCCGTCGATCCCCACAGAAGACGGCCAAAGGATGCCGTGCACCCCGCTGTAGGACACAGGGCAGGAAACACGGCAGACTGGATGCAGCTACCCAGGCTGCCAGTTGTATCGAGTCGGTGAAATACGCGAATCAATACTGGCAAGTACAAATTGAGCAGCGCCAATCTTGTGCAGGTGTCGCTTGCAGGTACCATGCCGATAGGACAAGCCGACTGCTTGGAGATCCGAATCCGAATGTGGAGCAGGTTTGAGTGTTACATCCATCTGAAGCATCGCGGGCCCAGGCCCGCAACTGACAGTCGCGCCGCATGCAACTCTTGATTGCAAAAACGATTCTCTGCACACGGCACCAGAGAACAAGCACGAAAGCTGCGCACGCATGCATCATAGACAGGGTCTTGTTTCATACCAGTGTAGAGCTGCAGCGTGCGTGCGGCGGGACGTGACGCCAGGTTGACAGAAAGGGATGGTGTAGGGTCTCGAGCCGAGGTTTGTCGAGACGTCTTATCAAGCCGAACCTCCTTGACACCTTACCTTTCCTTGACCTGGAGGTACCATTCGCTGAGTTTTGAGTATGCTGGGTTGAACCTTGCTGCAGGTTGCCATCAAGGTCCTTGCTGACATGGGAGGCGGGCATTGCGGGGAGGTGGTTGCCCGATCCCCCTTTATAGTACCAGGAGCACGCATCATAACAAAGCGACGGGTCCAGTTTCAGGTCTAGGCCGCATGACCCAACGCTCTATGAGATGTGAATCGCGACGTGGCCTGTTTGCCTTCTACCAGCTTTGGGAAGCATGAAGACAGCACGGCTCTGTGCTCAGGGCGGTGGCCCAAGTTAAAACTACACTGACAGGAGAAACCCGCGCAACATCTTAATGTACATCTGGACACCAAAAGGTGGTGCAGAGCTGCACGGGGTTTGTTATTTCCCCATGTGCTCCTTACAGACCCGCACAATGGTTTGCGAGAACAGTTTGCAGAAGGCATTTTCCAAAGATCCTTCACACACTCAAAGATCTAACTGCTGGCTGAACCCAAGTTCGTTCACGATGCCTTTGAGATTCCTTTCCAGCCTCACATCAGCGCAGTTGACTTCCTACAGCTGGGCCGATGGCATCTGAAGCAAAGCCCCGGACGCCAGGAGTTGAGGGCTTCGAAGATGAGGCCCCGCTGTGATTCGTCAAACCTTAGAACGAGGTGGCTGATACGGGCAGTTTCCAAAATAGGGGGTACCCCTTTATACACATAGTAGAATCCCCTTAAAGGGACCCTCTAACCCTATTTCCGGAAACCCCATATACCTTCGTAGCTTAGCAAATGCTTGGAGCGCCAAAAAGCCCCGAATTCTCCGTGAAGGCCCTGGGTTCTGCTCTTTGACCCGAGTACGTCATGCAGAGTCATGCAGGGCCTTGAAGTTGTTGGATTTAGGAATTGGGGTTTTAGGGGCATTTTTTCTGGGATGTTCATATCTTCGTCTCGGGACCCAATTTCACAGGAACTTCCGCAAGCCCAACTCTCAGACCTGTCATGCATGGCCTCAGCGACAGATTTTCCAGCAGGGGGACAAAACTCTCAGATCCCAAGACGGGATCTGTAGGGTGCGCAGGCGGCAGTCGATCCCACCCCATAGATCCCCAAGATTCCACGAGCCCCATGCGAGTTTTCGACCAGCCCCACCTAGCCCATAAGTTGGTACTTGGAAATGTGCACCAGTTCTGGAGGTCAAGCTATTGTTGAGGCTGAATTCGGCTGAATATGTACTGTTGACTGTTCCGGCCCAGTAGAAGCCGCTGTCTCGCGGCGAGTCGGCCAAGTTTCAATGCCATGGATGCTGGAATCATCTCCGGCAATGCCCTGCTGGAGGAGGTTGGAGCTATGGTCGTTGGTTCCAGGACTCCGCGCAACATTAGGAGGTAGGGTGAAGACTTGCAATGTGCGAGAGGCTTGAAGGAGGTGAGGACTCGCAAGACTACCCAGGACTAGCAAGACTACCCGGGGGCCTACATGTGAACATGGACAAACATGTACATAAATGCACCGGCTTTCACCTCCGCCCCCCTTCCTTATGGTTTGTGTTCTGACAGATGGGGCCTTTTGGGTTCAGAAAGGCCTTGAGGCCACAAGATTCTGGAAGACAGCCAGTCCTAGCCCTAAACTCCACCACTTGAAGATAGCCTCCTTCCCAAATGTGCAGCAGACAAGCCCCTCAAAACTGCACAATGCTGAAAGCATACAGCCCGTATCCCACATTTGCGGAATGAGAGGGTGCAGCTGCAGGGTGGCAAGCATAGGCTCGAGGGCTATATTAAATGGCTCGCTACTCTGGATCGGCTTACTGAGCTTTGTCATAGTGGGGTAACATTTTTTGCATTTTAAGGGTACTTTAAACTCAATAAGGAATAGAAGTGTAAGTCTTCAATACTATCCCAACATATCCCAACCATGAACTAGTGACAGTGTCCCGACCAGGCTTTGCCGATCAAGCCCAGGCCGGACTGCACAATGGGCTCACGGAACACAGACCTTCAAAGATTGTGGGAGCTGTAGAATGGGTCTATAGGCACCCCGGGTTCAACTGCAGCTGATGGAACCGAAACGTACGCAACATGCCTCTACCGCCTCTACCTGCTGTCGGGCCTCACGCCGTCTCAAAAAGGCTTCTGAACTCGGCCTTCGTAAAGAGCGGCAGCCCACGAAAGCTCCGTGGAGAAGACGGTGCCTTGGGCTCGATGTACTGTATCAAGTGAGAGGTGCCTCTCCTGGAAATTGGTTCGAGGGAAGTGCATGCTTTGTTTGCCTCTTCGTTTTCGCTACCTTCCATCACATCACAAACATGTGCGTGAGTTTTTGACATGATTTTTTTGCCGAAATCGGAGGACCAGGCCTTTCGAGTGAAATGTGAATGAGTGTGTGTGTGTGTGTGTGTGTGTGTGTGTGTGTGTGTGTGTGTGTGTGTGTGTGTGTGTGTGTGTGTGTGTGTGTGTGTGTGTGTGTGTGTGTGTGTGTGTGTGTGTGTGTGTGTGTGTGTGTCTGTCTGTGCGTGCTTGTTTGTTTGTTTGCTTGCTTGCTTGGTTGTTCGTGTGTTTGTTTGGTTGGTTGTTTGTTTGCTTGTTTGTTTGTTTGTTTGTTTGTGTGTGTGTGTGTTGTTGTTGTTGTTGTTGTTGTTTGTTGTTGTTGTTGTTGTTGTTGTTGTTGTTGTTGTTGTTGTTGTTGTTGTTGTTGTTGTTGTTGTTGTTGTTGTTGTTGTTGTTGTTGTTGTTGTTGTTGTTGTTGTTGTTGTTGTTGTTGTTGTTGTTGTTGTTGTTGTTTGTGTTGTTGTTGTTGTTGTTGTTGTTGTTGTTGTTGTTGTTGTTGTTGTTGTTGTTGTTGTTGTTGTTGTTGTTGTTGTTGTTGTTGTTGTTGTTGTTGTTGTTGTTGTTGTTGTTGTTGTTGTTGTTGTTGTTTGTTGTGTGTTGTTGTTGTTGTTGTTTGTTTGTTGTTGTGGTTTGTTGTTTGTTTGTTGTTGTTGTGGTTGTTGTTGTTGTTTGTTGGTTTTGTTGTTTGTGGTTGTTGTTTGTTGTTGTTTGTTGTTGGTTGTTGTTGTTTGCTGCTGTTGTTTGCTGCTGTTGTTTGCTGCTGTTGTTTGCTGCTGTTGTTTGCTGCTGTTGTTTGCTGCTGTTGTTTGTTGCTGTTGTTTGTTGCTGTTGTTTGTTGCTGTTGTTTGTTGCTGTTGTTTGTTGTTTTTTGTTGTTTGTTGTTGTTTGTTGTTTGTTGTTTGCTGTTGTTTGCTGTTGTTTGCTGTTGTTTGTTGTTGTTTGTTGTTGTTTGTTGTTGTTTGTTGTTGTTTGTTGTTGTTTGTTGTTGTTTGTTGTTGGTTGTTGTTGGTTGTTGTTGTTTGTTGTTGTTTGTTGTTGTTTGTTGTTGTTTGTTGTTGTTTGTTGTTGTTTGTTGTTGTTTGTTGTTTATTGTTTTTGTGTTGTGTGTGTGTGTGTGTGTGTGTGTGTGTGTGTGTGTGTGTGTGTGTGTGTGTGTGTGTGTGTGTGTGTGTGTGTGTGTCCCCGTGTCCGTGTCCCCGTGTCCGTGTCCCCGTGTCCGTGTCCCTGTGTCTGTGTCTGTGTCTGTTTGTGTTTCGGGTTCCTTCTTGCGGGGAAGTATGCTTTGGACTACATGTGCATTTTTTATTTCGTGCTTCTTCGCAGCCGAGCAAAAAGCAAACAAACCGGCAACCAACACCAACTCGAGAAGACTAGTTATCGGATCCGGAGAACTAGGGTCTGGACGCGTCGGGTTCGTGTTTTGCTTCGCGTTATGCAGTTTTTAGACTGAATGCATACTGTGCTCAAAACCAAGGAAGCCAAACGTGCGTGCACACACACACACACAACGCAACGCAACGCAGCGCACCGCACCGCACCGCACCGCACCGCAGCGCAACGCGGCGCGGCGCGGCGCGGCGCGGCGCAGCGCAGCGCAGCGCAGCGCAACGCAACGCAACGCAGCGCGCGCGCACAGAAGAAAAAGAGCGAGAGCAACTATTTTGGACGTGGAGGATTGCCTGGATTGCCTCGTTTTGTCTCCGTGTTAGCTTTGGTCGTTCGAGTTTGGGCCCCACCTCCTTATGCTTGCAGCCGCCGCAGCGATACCTGAGGAGCACGGGATCCGACAGCCCGGTCAGCGGTGGAAAAGAACCTGGTGGCCTTCACGCAGACTTCTCTGGCCAGGGCCTTTGCCCGCCTGAATCACAAGTGTCACAAGGCATTGTGACGGTGCGTGGAAAAGCCGATTCTGCCGTAGGAGCGGGCAGCAAGTCCAACACGGTAGCCGACATGTATGTCTACGGATGCCTTGCAGCCTTTCCTCAGCCAGGTGCACCTCAAGCCTAAAACCTCACATTTCACGGCGACCACAAGCCCGGAAACCCTGAAAACCTTGAGCCTCCTCTCAAGGCTGCCGATGAGGCACTGCTGGAGCAGCTGAAAGCAGGCTCTAGAGGCGCGCAGGCGAAGCTGACTTTTTCTGCAATTTCTGCTTTCGCAGCGAATTGAGTTTGATAGTGTTCGGGTGACACTGACAGATTTGGGTGTAGGGTTGAGAGCATGGAGGACTGGGGTTGAGAGGATTCAACATGCTCAGGGGCAAGCCAGGACGAACCAAGCAGCACGACGAAAGACTTTCCAACATTCTACGAAACCCATGATGTGACCAGCGTGGACAGCAAGGGCTTCGACAGCGACAGTATGATGGGACATTCCAAATCGCAGATGTAGCAGCAACTGGTGTGAAGTAGCGGCTGTGAACAAGGCTCCTTTCTCTCAGCCAAAACTAGTCGCATCTTGTCGCGCAGCGTTCTCGAAAACTCGTGTCCAGAGCTGTGCTCCTAGCTGAGAAGTGGAGTGCCCAGTGAAGTTACTGAGAGTTTGTTTTTCTAAAGCAGCTGCTACTCGTGTTGCAATGCAAGATGCGGAAGTTCCTGTAAGAGTAAGAGCACCATACTACTGGAGGGGTAGGGGGGGGGCCTAAAGCTTGTGTGTTGAAAAGTTCTTTTTCTCGATGGAGGCGGGGTTCGGGGGTCAGGCATGGTGCCTCTGTGCATGTGCGTTTGACGCATCTCGTGGATGTGGGAGACCCCGTTTGCCGGGTGCTCCAAGCTGAATTTAGGGCTCTCTGCTGCTTTCCCAAACGTTGCCCTGAGACGTCCCGAAGTGAACCCCCGAGCCCCACGCCTTCTTTAAGGAGTTCTTGAAGTGCTCGTAGGTGGACCGCGCTTGGCCAAAGTGGCAGCGCCCAAGGTCCCTCGCGTCACAGAGGAGCCAGGGCCTTGTGAGGGGGTCGAGACAAGCAGTAAGCAGTTTTCTGCGTTTCAACACTCAGGGGTTGGGATGTTCCCCCTTATACTAACAGTCCTTAAGAGGGGATTTTTGTACCCCCCCCCTATTATTTATCCCCATCAAGGACTGTTAGTACAAAGGGAGAACATCCCAACTCGGGGGTTCCAATGTCCAGAGTAAGAGGGGCCAGATGCCCCGCATGTTGGACGAAGATCGTGCTGGCCGTCCTCGAAGCCGTCATCGTTTTTTTGGGACATCGGTGTTCGCCAAAGGCGAAGCTCTCGTCTCTGCTTGATGTTTGTGCTCGCGAGATGCCAAACTGTCACTTTTTGACTTTCGGGCCTTGGCACTTCTTTATCCATTGGAACTTTCTTGCGTGTCCACATACTCTTTCACTCTTTGGGGACTGAGCCCACGCTGGCAAAAAATCATTATAGGGAATAGATCTTAAGTACCCGAGGGCCACTCGTTACACCATCATTCTTGAATTAGACGGAGCAGGATGTGGTGTTTAGAGCTTCGGAAATTTTGCCGTACGGGTTTTGGACTGAAGCCTCAGGCCCCGCCGTCGGCCCCAACAGCCTGCTGCGAGCCAGACTCGGTTCTAGGATGGTAAGTGTTTATGCTGAGGCCTCCGAGTTTGCGCGCCTGGCGGTCCCGGCGGACGCGGGGTGAGCCCGAACCGATAGCGCAGGCCGGGGGCTTCAGGATGCCCCAACCTGCGCTACACTCGGAAATGTTCAGCTGCGGGACCCTTTCAGCCACTTCCGAAAGGGCTAGTGCCAGTGAAATGTGCCGATTACACCGATGACACCACCTAGTAGCGGCCAAACACGAAGCCGTCAGCGCAAACGTCTGATGGCTTGATCTCCCTATACAGGGCAGTGACTGAGACCGTAGGCGCAGACGCAGCAAGTCCACAAGGTGAAGCAGAGCCTCTTGGCCTAATTGCCGGAGTTCAGGGCGACTTTAAGGGCTTGTAGATACATCTGCTATGCACAACTTGTGTTGCTTAATCATGCGAAGATATCAGTGGATTGAGCTATGAAGATATGAAATATGTTGATATACATCCTAACCCGCAGCCTGGCTTCAGGTCTGCAAGCCAGGGTTGCCACGAAGTCGTCCTGAGGTTGTGAACCAGGCATGCGGAGTGCGTCGTCTCAAACATGGAAGCTAGGCAGACGGCGCGTCTCCGTGTTATCCTTTTGTGAGGCTCAGCAAAACCAAAGGGCCTGTGAAAGGAAGCATGCTACAAGGACCATCATCTGCAACGGTTTCCTCTTCGAACCTTGAATGAGTGACAATCCGAAAGAGACATGTTGTTGAACGCGGGGGTGGGAAACCCGAACAAAGCCTCGCAGGCTAGAACTCTACGCCATGCTCCCTACCAAAGCTTGAGGCCTTCTTGAGCTACAGGACGAGGTGCGGCAGCTGCAAGACCTCATGGAGGAGGACCCGTACAGAACCGATGCCAGCCCAGGGCCTTACTAGAATTCAACTGCTTCAACTCTTATGCTGCTTATGCTGATAAACCGACTGAATGCACCACTTGTGCGTACGAAGTGGCCTGCCTCGGCTTGGGCTCGACCGCGGCTTGAACTTGTCCCGCGCGGCCAGGAAGACCCATTTTCAACACCCGGGTAGTTTACGAGAGGCAGCTGCAGGAAAGTATGAGAAGATGTGGGTGGAGGGTTTTAGGCTTCGCATCTTGTGAAAGCCAGCCGACGAGGACGCCCACGAGCTTGCCAGCAACATGCAGACCATACGCTTCCTGGCCGCCCCAAAGCAGAAGTCTCTCGATGCCACGGCACCATCAGGATCGACTTGAAGCCGTGTCATAGGCACCAACTAGTAGCACTTGCGAGTATTTGTAGTTTCCTTGCGATGGTACCCGAACGGTGCCAGCTTGGCAAGGACTTAAGCATCCCAGATGAGCGCCGAGCCGCCGAGCTCCACACACGTGTCGGAGGAATGAAACATGATTCTGGGAGCCATAGCATGCCAAGCACTATCGGACACTAGTGACACTATCGGACACTGTCAGCTTGAAACTCCAACGCGCTCCCATCCTCCCAGGCTCCCAGCTGCGAGCGCAGCGAGCGCAACGTGCTGCGCGGGACAGGAGCGCACAATGGGGTGGGGGTGATGGTAATATTTTTGCTCCATGTCTATGAACAGTAGCTCAAATTTGACCTGACAACCGGGATTCCTTTGCACAAAGTAAGAGGGAGTACATGAAGCCGTGTGACGCCTCTTCTCAGTATGCAGCGCCCCCTCTCGCTCGCTCTCTCTCTCGCTCTCTCTTTCTCTCTCTCTCTCTCTCTGTCTGTCTCGCTCTCTCTCTCTCTCTCTCTCACTCTCACTCTCACTCTCTCTCTCTCTCTCTCTCTTGTGTTCTCTCAAACAGTGCCTCTGCAAACCCGTGCGTGACACAGGACTCAGACAAGTGGCGACATGCCGCGCCACAACCCGGCTTCCTTGCCAAGTGTTAACTCACATCTGGAAGGGCAACACAGGGCCGCAGCCGCTGGTTCTGAAGATAGCCAACAGGACGATTCCCCAAAGCATCCAGAAGGAAGGTACATTGCCTCAAGGGGAGGGACACCTGCTGCGCTCCTCACTTTTCGAAGCGGAGAATGTCCCAAACTCAAAACTCATGTCATCCAAGAGAAAGATTAGAAAGTGAGACTCACGACCCTTTTCGGTTGATTCGCCCAAAGCCGAGCGGGCAACCCAAAATGCAAGCTACAATCTTGCAACGGGGCCAGAGCAAAAAATCAGTTACAGATTGCTTTGAGCGACCGTGTCACGGCATACTGAGGCAGAAGGCTCCTCGGTGAAGGCATTGGGCGACCAACCAGGCCGGGTTGCGTTGCACCGATTTGCACATTGATGGATGCTGTGGCAACTCTTCGCTGGTCGGAGGTCTTGTGACAAAAATGGGCATCTCCCCCGAAACAAAAACCCCCAAAATTCCCAAAATACGATTATAGGAACCTCCAAAGGATGCCTCTGTTTTCGGAACCCCCCCCCCCTCGGAACCCCCCAATAGTCAATTACCTGAAATGAAGCCTTAAGCTCGTATCGCTCAGAGGCGCCACCAGCCTTGAGATGAAGCCTTTGCCCAGGGGCCTTCTCACTCGTCTGGGCCCTGGTCTCCGAATGTCGATTTTCTTATGCTTGGTGTTTGGGGCTTCCCGTGGAGGCGTCGGAATGATTCCAGAATTTTTTCAGGGAGTAGCATGCGTTTTCAAGTGGCAGGGTGCAGCAGTGAAGTCCTTGCACAGATGCCACAGGTATCCAAAGGGGCGCTGCGCACGATGGCGACCAGGCGGAACCCCAGCATCGTTCTTGTTCGGAGACAAGAAAGAAAACAAGCCAACACAGCCAAGCAAGTTCAGAATTAGCTCAGCTCGGAAACAGTCCACCTGAGTATATTGTGAACCCAGGAATCAGGGCCGCACCGCAACTGTATCTTGCTGTCGTGCCCGAAGCCCTAAAACCCTAAACTTCGTCGGAAACCCCAAACTGCTTGCCGGTGCGCTTGTTGTGGGAGTCGAAGACCCCCCCCAAACAGTTCTTATACTTTGGCCCCTACATGCCAACATCCAAAAACCCCATAAACCCTAAACCCTCAACCCAAAACCCTCAAGCTGTGGCTAGCCGGGTGCCAAAAAAACCCAAGCGGCCTTCCAGTTCGCGGGGGCCCTCGCCGAGTGGCTGCCTGGCTCCACGGCGCTGGCCTGTGGCAGCGCCCGGGCCCTCCAGGGATCCGGGACTCGTGGGTTTAGGGTTGAGGGCTTAGGGGGGTTCATGGGGGGTTTTATGGGTTCTTTAAGACGTCCTTTAAGGAACTTTAAGGGCTTCGCAAAAACTCAGGGACTTTTGTCAGTTTGGGGGTTGGGCGTAGAGGAACCAGGCACCGAAGACAAGCAGGGTCTTGTGGCCTGTGGTTTCACAACTTCCTCTCAGCAGTGGCAAGGGTTCTGTGCCCAGCGCGGTCTGCAAATCAAACAAAGACTTCATCAACCTGAGAACGGCTCAATCCTGCTACAATACAATCTTTTTCTAGCAAGCCCATGTGTAAGGTCTGTCGCAGCTGGGCAGTTGCACTTCATCAGGCCTGGAGACTGTTTGCTTTCATAGGCAGTCCAATTGGGGATCCTACTTCGTCCGCATGTGGGGTCTTGGGTTTCTTGACTCCCGGCTCAGCTTGATTCAAACGGCGAGCTTGACGACAACTTGCTCTGCCATCGGCACAGGATTCTGGAAGGCCGGTTGGATTTGTTTGCCTCGCGGGACCAATTATGCGACCCAAATTGTCACCCAAAAGCGCACACCCTAAACCCAGACCCTTTTTACATCCAGGCTGACGGCTGCCGCATTTGGCCGCATGTGGCCCTGGACGTGCGCCGGCGCACCATGCGACAGGCCCGACAAGCACGTGAGATTCTAGGCCTAAACAAGGTAGCTCGCCCGGCCATAAAGACCAGAAATGTCAGGCCAGCGGGGTGGGCGGCGGCCGGTTGTTGCAAGGCTTCTGAGGAAAGCTCTCATGTCAGTCCAGTTCCAAACCTTCCAAAGCTTAATTCTCCGAGGCCTCCTGGAACGGCATCTCATGGAGACATGTCCGGGACCCGGCTACATCCCGAGTGTCCGAGTGTCCTGCTGTGCTGTCGGCTGCCACACCGGCGACGACGACTACCTACTACATCCTACTACCTACTATCCACTGCCGGCTTCTACTGACTACGACTACAACTTACTCTTATTGTTGCTATTTGTTATTCTTTCCCTTACCAGGCCCGACCAGTATTAGCACCATCGTTGTGATCATTACCATTCCTTTTTGTGACTATTGCCATCACTTTAGTGCCCTTACCCTTGCGATTACTATGGCGATTGCTCCATGGTATGGTTGGAGTGGTCGCCCTTCAATCTCAAGCAGAGCATCTCAATGCGGCGACAGATTCACGACTGCATACAGTGCAGCAGGTTCAGAGCCTGTCCATCTACGGTGCCACGGATAAGGCAAGCCCAGTGGCGCAGAGCATTTGCATTAGTTTGAGTTTATTTTCCAGAAGCATGTTGGGCCCTCTTCAATTCATTACTGTAGTAGTTTTTCTCCCCCACCTTTGAACAGTCCGGAAGCGGATGGTTTGAGGAACTTAAGGAACGGGGGCTTAATCCCTCCCCCCTTATATGAAACCCGGCTCCCCTGTAAAGAACAACAAGCGGTTTTAGCATAACGGGGCGGGGGCAGAAAAGGAGTTTTCTCATCGTTCGTCCGAACAAACAGCCCGTCCTTTTTAGGGTTCAGGGTTGAGGGTTTCGGCTGCATGTTGGTTTTTGAAGAAGCTCATGACCCAAAAATGAACTCGACCCGCATTAGTTAAGAGTTAGCCTCTGCAGGCCGTCCTGGGTTGAATTGATTGTGCTTAGACATGTTACGTTGCCCCCATTAAGCAGATAAACGTCTTTCCCAAAGCACTTTCATAGTTTTCAGCTGCATGGCGTTTACATGAAAGTTGGGGGGAGTCGAGGCTGCGCCTGGCGTGTGCTGTATGCTAGGTGCTTTGACTTCGTGCACTCCTCTCAACATGACCATGCAACTGCCATAATGCTGCTCTCGGTTTAGGATCAGGGGCTCCACGCCCCCCCCCCCCCCCCCCCCCAGCTTTTTAGGGTTGTGGGGCCTTAGAGCTAAGGGCTCCAGGCCTTCGAATCTTCCGCATGTCGGGACTCCCTCTGAAAAAGAAACTCAGCCTTGTTTTGTAAAGCAGTTTTATCATAAACCCAGGGTCTAGAAAGTTTGGTGCAGCTGAAGCTGAAAGCCTCAGGCTTTTGGGGGCCTGAGGCCTTGAAGTCTTAGGCATTAAGCCCTGAAGCCCAAGGGCTCCACGCCCCCGAGCCTTCTCCTGTTCTGACAGGGTCCCCAGCCCCAAAACTTCGCAGGGGTCGCAGAAGGGGGGAAGCTTCGTGTGGTAGTGGAGCTCTACATTAGATCGGCGGCAACAGAATAAGGGGGCCTTCCGGGAGCCTCTCCAACAACTTTCCATCAGCTCATGGCAGGTCATGGCCCTAATGTCACTCCTGCCTGGACAGGTGGGCACGGCCATCTTTGTGAGGCTTTCTTGGCTTAAAGAAGGTTCGGTTTCCGCCAGACATCCAAGCATTATTCCGAAGTTGCGTCTGGATGATTCTAGGAAGCCGGAGCCCGTAGATTCCATGGGGTGGTGGGGATGGTGTAACTGCTGCTGCACGCCAACAACCTGAATCGACTGTCGTGCAGCATGGAGAACATCAGCATTCAAGACTCTTTAAGCCCCTTGTTATTGTTGGGTTCCTTTGAGTTCCATGTTTGTTTTGGGGAGTGTCTATCATGCCTGGGGTCTTCAGTGAGTGGGCGGAGGTGAAGTCGGGCGCAGCAACAAGTTTGGAGCTCCACGTCGGCAAGCGGGGCCCAAGTCGGGTTTGAGCCATTCAGGTCTTGATATTCGGGGTACCGATTATAAGGGGGTCCTACTATTTGGGCCCCTATTTTGGTAAAGCCCTAACTCGGCCTGTACGCATGCGGTAATTTGCAGGTACCAATGTGAACAGTTCTACTGCTGCCGACCACTTGAACGGCGGCCTTTGTCCGAGATGTGCGAGGAAAAATTAATAAATTAAGGTACTGCGCCTAGCGGGCGGGCATTGCTTTCCCAAAATGGGTTTCTCGAGCATGGTCTCCTTGGTATTTGATCCTCTTTAGGTGCCTCCGCTTCCGCTGCAGCAGCCGGGGGCGCGAGGCAGCGGTGCAGAAGCGCCCTTGGGCCACAAGTAGAAAACGCTTTCGCTTCAGCAGGGGGTCCCTGAGCCCTGAGCAATCTAATACATCAGTTGTGCCCGGAGCCTTCTGCGAGGAAACGAGTTTGGTGATCACATGGGTCTTGGCGACTCTGGCGCCGCGCTCGTTGTGGCTCTGGCAGTGCAGGTGTCCTCCCTCAGAATGCTGGATGCTTGGCTGAATCGGTGGACCTGGGCACCAATGTCGCATGGGAACTTTTGAATACTAATAATACTTTTTAAGGCCCGAGTGTCCTGACCAAGCGCTGCTCAACCCGAGTTGCCAACGTGCTCTGTCGGCTGTGATAGCACTCCGGAACCGTTGGCTTCAGGAGGGCTCTTAAATCTGAATTGGGTGAGCTCTGGGATCCTGTGCGTCAACTGTAGTACAGTAGACCCTGAGACTTGTCCTAAACCTCTCGACTCCTAGGACCTGGCGTGGAATCACCTTTGCGAATCCTCCTTGGCCGTGCTGGCAAAGTCATGGCCACCGTCCCTCAGCTCCCTGTGCTTCTCGGCTTCAGGTTCTGCAATGCATGCAGGCAAAAACTGCATGCGTGCCTTCTCAGGCTTTAGCTTGTGGAGTCTCCTTTAAGAAGTCAAGTAAATTGCAAGTTTGGGATGACTGATTACTGTATTTAACACTTCTGGCAGGATGGAAATGGGGCCTTGGCATGGAGAGCTTGACTCCCCCTCAAACAAACTCGGCCTCAGGATGACCATGTGCGGGGCCCGACTCTGAAATAATGAGAATGACTTGGTTCAGTAGAACCTCAGAAGGAGTCCAAAAAAGCACACATCGGAAGTAGATGGGCCGGACAGGGAATCCCGGAAGTCGCCGGAGGCGTCAAGCCTTTCGTTGCAACCCTCAACATCGAGTCTTCTGTATGCTGCAATGAACGGGCGCAGAATCCCCTTCAGCCGAGGTCTGGAGTGGAATAACATCGGCGAGGAAGGCCAGGAGAGTGAGAGCATTGCAGACATTTGCACGCATCGCAAGGCCTTTGCGCAGTGATACACGCCCGGCTTCAGGGGGCTGATGTCCTCCATGTCAATGTGATTTTTTCAGTTAAAAATGAGAAACTTCCGGCCCCCACTTTCGTTACAGCCGCTTCGGGGGACAGTAACTTTTTTGAGCCGCACTCTTTTTCAGTGAGTGGATTCGCTGCGGAAACCCTGGCTTCCATAACAACCTCCCCTGGCCGACTGCCACGTGAAGCCTGCGGTGCTCACGGGTCTGTGTCTCAAACTTGTTCTTAACGTCGGGCCCTAAGTGAATAGACTCACGCACATACATACATAATTATGTGTATACAAATACATATGTAGATGCGTATGTAGAATATGTGTGTACTCGCATTTTTGTGTTCTGTATTCTTTACGTGTATAACATATATGACCGAAGTCGGAGCCCTTCTTGCATGTGGTTGGTGAAGACAGCTTAGAATCCCTAGAAGCTTAGACCCAAGAAGGATCGTCACACTGTAACGAGGACCCGGTACCAACTTCGAACCGAAATTTTCGAGCCGAAGGTGCAAAGCATATTGCCTCCGCGCTTTCCCAGCCGAATGCGCTGAAGTCCCTGGACCTCCGGTCCAATCCGCTTGGGGATGCCGGTGTCTTGTGTTCCTCTCATGCAAGTAGTTCGGGGATCCCGGAAGCCTTTACAGTAGCCTCCCTTTCGAGATACTGAAGGGTGGCACGTGGGGACACATTGGCGTGGAGCAGACGGAGGAGGGGGTTTAGGTATGTTGTGGCTTTGAACGGCCTCGGAGTTGATCCCAGGACCCTTTCCCCAAACACCCTAGACCCGAAACTCTAACAACTGAAAGTACCACCTTAAGCCAGGTGCTCACGCCCTCAGAATGAAGACCCTGTGGCAAAGAGCCGCCTTGGCCCCAAAGGCTTCGACATCTCCTTCCGCTTCTGTTTAATTTTTTTCTGGGCGCACTTTGGCCCAGGCATTTGCCAAGCCTTGGCTTCCCGAGCGTCGCCACTCGCTTGGCTGGGCTTGGGCGAGACCCTGCTGACCGACCGAGTCCTGCCACATAATTTGCTCATACGGTCTCCGGATTTTTTGGGGGCTGGGCTGTCTCCAAAGCTCTGGATGTTTGGGTGAGGGGCTTGGAGCAAGACGGGCATACGCCTTTATAATGTGACATCCAGTCCTTCTGTTTGTGCTTTGTTCGAGGTGGTGCGAAGCTTGCAGCGCAAGCACTGCAGCTGCACCAACATCTGGTCGGGGTGGACTTGGGCGACTGGGCGCTTGAAGAGGGTGTTGTTTTCGGGTTTCTAGGCGTTGGGATTGGAAGCGTGGTCTGGCGTGCTGATGCTGTTCAGGGACTAGGATCCTTCAGGGGGTTCAAAGGCTCTTTAACCCAGAGGCCTGGCCTACCTCTTCGCTGCAGGCCTGTCGTGGCAGAGCCCTGCCTAGCAATGCAAAGCTGAAGGTTCGGTTGACGAAGCTCACTGTCAAGCCAGTATGGGTACTTGGTTTTCAGGGAGAACCCAGGCTCTGACTTGATGGGCGGGTGGTCCAAATTTGAGCGAGCCACGGCTCGACGTACACCTTTTTGTCTTCGGCTTTCACAAGTGGAATTTGAAGACGGCCATTAGATCACCTGGAATTGTCGCAGGTATGCTTCACAATTATTTCTCTTTGAGGCGGGGCTCCCACATCTCTGGCCGCATGAACTCCCAAAGGACTTTGAATCCTTTGACTGAGGCGAGAACATCATCACCGACGCTGCTTGTCCGGCCCTTGCCAGCCTCATCCAGCACGCGCCAGAGCTCCGCCCCTCTGCTCTCTCTGGAGCTGGTTTTGTTTTGGTTATTTTTGGAAGCTTGTGGGATATGGCTTGTGAAACTTGTGAATTCTTCTGTGCAGTCACAGGATGACAATGCTTGCTGACTCTGAGGCACGCTGCTGCTTCGTGGCTACCTTTTTGAGCCACGGCGTGTCAGCAACCAGGTTGCACGGCTATTGCTTGCTGGCTTCCCGCGTTGTTCTCACTCTACTCTGGCAATCGATGTGATAACAGTATAGGGAGATTCCAGAAGACCGGGATGCGAATATTTTGTAACAACTCCACGTTATGCCAGTTCACCATTGCATTCTCCCAAAGCCCCAACTGTGAAGCGAGTTGCCCAGGCGATGTCGGAGGCGAGCTCCTTGCACGAGCGCTGGGTTCCAAGAAGAGCCTCGTCAGCATGCCTCGCCAGGATTCTCGTTCTCTTCTTTTGAAAGGATTTTTTTCTCTTCTGATTGCATTCTTATTATGTTTTTGGTGGGGATTCTTAGTTTTTTCATTTTTTGTGGGGATTTTTTTGTGGGGATTCTTATTCTCGTTTTGTGGGGGGCCTATGGAGCTGCAGCTTTGTTCTCCATCCGTGCTCGCGAACAATGTCGGAGTCAGCGGGGCGGAACACTCCCTCCATTTGGGCTGAGTGCCCATCGCAAAGGGGCTGAGATTAGCTCTTTGCTGCTATTGCCCACTTCCATCCCTGAACTGATCCTCTTTGGGGACGTTGAGACCAAAAGCAGTCCAACCCGTTGGAAAGGTGCGCATTCAGTTCATAACGTGGTGGCGGGCGTGGCTCGAAAGTCCACGCTTTTGCAACCTCGCTGGCCCGTTGGACCAGTAGACGCGGAATTCCTCTGGATACGAGAAGGTTCTCGAAAGACAATGCATGAAGAGGCCCATTGGGAATTGTATTATTGTGGACCCTCGTTGTGGACGCTTGCAAGCCATCCAAGGGGGCCTCTGGCAGAAGCGACAATGTTTCAGCATTGAGGCATGTGGGACTCCATTTCTTCTCTCACTGCATTTAGATGAGCTGAGTCCAAGGTTGCCTTGCTCTTGTCTTGCTTTATGAGCACGGTGTGCCGGGAGCTTGGAGCCAGGCCCCCCTCAGAAGTAGGGATTCTCATGAATGATGTATGAGCACGGTCATCTCTGCGTAAAGTTGGGCCACAGCTCTGGTTGAGGCCACAACACACAGCGGCCCGACTCTAAGCAGGGATGACCGTGCTCATAAAGCAAAGCAAGAGCAATGCAGCCTTCGACGCAGCTCATCTCAATGCAGTGAGAGAAGGAAAGGAGTCCCACACGCCTCAATGCTGAAACATGTCGCGCTTCTGCCCACAGGCCCCCTTTGGATTGCTTGC
Source organism: Symbiodinium natans (assembly GCA_905221605.1). Classification (NCBI taxonomy): domain Eukaryota; class Dinophyceae; order Suessiales; family Symbiodiniaceae; genus Symbiodinium; species Symbiodinium natans. The sequence continues at coordinate 350,350 of CAJNDS010002332.1, forward strand.
AAAGCAACGTTCCAGAACCGTGTACAGCGAGTCGAGCTCCGCCCTTTTCCACGGAGCTTACAGTTTCCTAGGTTCCAGACGGCTTTATTCGGAACACAGGTGCCTGTAGTCATTTTCTTTTCCAGTTTTGAGGGCCGTCACCCGACGCTCCAGGGACTGGTGGCGTGTCCGCCAGCATGAAGCACTGCAGAGGGTCGAACGCAGCATCTGTCATCGGCAGTCGCCCCGCACACAGCTGCAAGATGTAGGATGATGCAAGTAAAGCAAAAAGGCAAGGGATCGTGCAGCCGAGTGCCGCCCTGCAGCTTCAACAGGTTGTGGAGCACGACGCGTGTAGCTTTGTACTCTTGTCTCCTGCTCTAAACATCTTGATTGGTCCCACAGAAACGTGTTTGCTGACGGGGCGGAAATTCCCTCTATCTGAGCTGGGTGCCTAAAGAATAATGCGGTCAGATGGGGGGTTGCAGTGCCTTTCAGTGCCTGCAAAAATGCAGCCATACGTTGTGATGCTCGAGCCGGGATGTTCATTATCATTGCTTGTATCTGCATCTAGAGTCTAGAGCATCAGGACAGGCTACGTCCGAAGGTTCGAAGCCGAGAACACAAAGACTCAACGCTGTGGGTGCGTTGGTGTTGTTCTGTTTTTCCCATTTGCCCCATTGCTTGCGGTTCCTTTGCCTCAGGTGCTTTGAGCTGGAGCTGGATTACCAACAAGTCGCTTGCAAGACGGCAGTTGCACTTGCGGAGTGCAGCAGCCTGGCACCCAAGCCCCTATGTAGGTGCACATTCCTTCAGACTCTCAATGCCACTCCTGGCCCACCGTGTCTGAAACTGGCACTTCAGTGGCTTAACGGGCCTTGAACATCTCCGATTAGCGCAAAGCCCGGAAATCTCAAAAACCACTCACCTTGACACCAGGCAACTCGTGGACCAAAGTGTCCTTGTTCAACACAGACGTGTCGACCCTCGGGGCGCTGAGCCCTAGCTTCAGAAGAGGTCGTTAGGAGCGTTCGACCTCCGGACCAAGTTGTCGGTTTCGGTTTCTGTGGAGGGCGTGGCGCAATTCTTTTTTAAAATGGTAGCTTTGTGTTCAGAATATTTCAGCATAGAAGAACAATGCTTCCAATCTTGCCAGGATGCACTGCGATCAATTCCCAGCTCCCAAGTCCACACCAACCCCCCAGTCCATATCAGGACCATTGCCAATGCCTTTCGCAGTGGCCGCGCCTCCGCCCAAGGCGACCCTGCAAAGTCAGAAGGATGCACCAGGATGCACCGACTCAGATCATGTTTACACAGTTGGGCTTTGGAAGTGCAAGGCGTAGGAGGGTAGTACAGGGATCGGCTTGTTCACGGGGTGGTCTGAAACCCTCGTTTTTGCGGCGCCCTCAGGCAAGTGGTTAAACGTGGCACAGTGCCGCATTGCTTCCAGCTCCTTGTCCTCAAAAGAGTGAGGGTGCTGTGTCCATGTCGGACATGCTTCCTGCTTCAAATGCAAGGTTGCGTCCGTACCTGTCAATTCCACTCTAGACCCCTTGATCAGCGCGTTCAACGCGAATCCTAACCTTCACCCTTTGGCACATTGCTTTGTAATCCTGTAGGACAGATAAGGGGGACAGTGTGCTTGCCTTTGTGAGCGGTCCGTGATTGACCATATCTTTAGTTGAGCAGTCTTGCCAAGCCCCAAGAGATCCTTCAGGTTCTATCAAGCTGCTTCAACAAGCGAGCTTTCGACGATTGGACTCCCACGGGCAGCGGTCGCGATAGTTCGAAGCCGCCTATCTTTCATGTGCCGACGCGCGAAGTGCGCCGCCAAAAGTGTGTGTTGTGGAGTTTGCGCTTCGGGAGTTGATCCAGCTTCGGTGCTGGCCAAAGTCTGTTGCCACGTGGCTTTTTTGCAGCAGTCTCCAAAACGCGAGGATATCCAAGAGACCCTCTGACAGGTTCGCGTTCTCAGTCGCTTTCGGCATCCTCACTTGGTCACGCTAATGGGCTACATGGCTTGATATCTTGCGCCGTGGGGAGAGGATAGGTTTTTTTGCGGGAGATGTAGCAGGGGCAAGACTTCCCAACAGGTGCACACCAAGTACTGGCAGCAGCGGGCCCATGTCTGATGGGAAACCTTGTAATGTATGTGTGTATATATATATGTGTGTGTGTACAAACAAGACAAATAGGTAATGACATGCATATATACGTATATGCAAACCTAAATGTATGTACACGTTTACGTGTACATACACATAGGCATAAGCACCTACATACATACATACATACATACATACATACATACATCATACATACATACATACATACATACATATGCGTTTGTTCATGCTATTTGTATGGGGATCCTGTGGCCGTGCTCTCAATCTGCTTTTGATGACGCGATGACTGCAACCAAGGATCTGAATGTCCTGAAAAAGGTTCTCATCAACGCAATGTAGAGTTCTGTCTGTAGGATTATTAGGATTGGGACCCAATGCACGCAGCCAAGGCTTTGGCCAGCGCGAGGGGCAGAAGTGCCACTGCATGATGTGGGGGGGGTTTCCCAAACATAGGGTTCAGGGTTGAACTTGTTTTAGGACGACGCGGCAAAAAGGGCTGTGGGCAGTGCAGGATGTAGGGTGCCCCTTATTTGGGGTTCCTGTTGTGGAACTCTATTTTGGGCCAAAATCTTGGGGGGTGTATCGGGCTTAGTTTGGGAATCCCCGTTTTTTCAGTTCAGCTTCAGGCCGAGCCCGAAGACTCAGGGCCCACGCCAAGATCCCCACAGACCCGGAACTCTGCGACGCCAGGAAGGCAACTTAGAAAAGTCCAATCAGCCCTCCCCAAAGCTTTTCCACTCATGCCTTTGTGTCCAGTCTCCTTGAACAGCTCTGACTTGGACAAATTGCAGTCAAAGATCGTGCCCAAACTGAGTGCACAACAGGTACCTCGTCTACGAGCTGATGCCTGGCGGTCCGGACCCCTCTGCGTTCGCATCGCGCTACCTCGGGTTTGCGGACTCTTGTGGTTTCGAGCACCTCTTGGATGCTCTTCTAGATTCTAGAAACCCTACAGGTATGCAGTAAACAACCTTGAGGCCTGTAAACCCTGGGAAGAGGGGGCTGCACGACGACCCGGTTCCTAATCCGCCTAATTTCTTAGAGCAACCGAGAGGCACCAAGCAGTGCAGAAGTCGGTCGGCCCGAAACCCATGATGGTGGGGACTCCTTGAGGTGATGTTGAAGCAAAGCTACGGCAGAGCCGCTCCTGGCTGGAGCAAGTGCAGATCCTTGGGGGGAAGTTCATGGAGTTAACATAGTTTTGCATAGCTCGTGCATTCCTGCTTCCGGTTGAGCTGCTTCGTGTGGCCAGGGTGGAACCGGAGAAATGCATGAACTACAAGCCTTGATAATTTGCTTTGGCAAGGGTTGCCAGGACAAGGCTTTCAAGAGCTGTTCTCTGCGATGGGTTATAGTTAAAGATGTTTCAGTAGCCGTCAAGAGCAAATCCTGAGCACCAACCGTTGCTGAGGAAAGCGGGGCGCACCGACATGATGCAGGCCCCGGCATGCTGCGGCATCGTTTCGTGGAGCGGCAGGGCATGGCAGGGCCACAGTCGAGAGACTTGATGTGAAGGATGGACTTTCCTACCGTTGGCTGGCTTCGTCTAAGTCATGGAGTTCAGAATGAAAACTATAAGAGAGCACCAAGGGCCCTTTGGCGCTGCGATCCGGGACATTGGGTCGATTCCAGGAGTCCAGAGTGGTCGATTCTAGGGGTCCAAAGTGTGTTGTGATGTCCAGAAACATCCCTATCGTGGCAGGCGCCCTTCCCGTGGCAGCAGCGGCTCCACGTCGCGTTGGGTCAATGCCTCGGTTCTCGAGGCTTTGTAGTGCCAGGCAGAAGCCTCGGGCTCAGAGCAGGAGCATGGTCCGCAGAACTTCGCATTGCCTGGAAGCATATGAGACTGACATCATCGCGATGCCCCGCACTCGAAAAACTCAAAGCTCCAGAGAACCTCAGAGCATTTTAGAGCCTTGGAGGTGCAGCGAAGGGTCTGGCCCACATGGTGGGCAGCACGCCGAAGACCTTCCACCGCGACATCAAGCCAGGTTCTCAGATGCCAATGCACAGGAGGGAGCGGGGGGGGGGTTTGTTTCAAAAGGCATTCCTTGGGCACACACGGTCCTCCTGGCTAATAGCGACCAGTCAATCCACCAGGAAAACTCCCCAAGCTGTAGGCCTGCCAACATTCTCCTGGATGCCGACGGCATGGCGAAGATGGCCGACTTCGGCCAGGGCACCAAATGAGATAAATTCTGGGCATGCTCGGACAGGTTTTGGTGACCATTGTTGGCAAGCGGTGGGATGTTGGTCGATGTTTTCACCACTGCGTAGTCTCAGCTTGGTGCCCAAACACAATGTGAAAAGACAAGTGGAAGGCGCCTACAGGGCCTACACCCTCAACCCGGTCAACAGAATAACAGAACCGGCACCTCTGAGCGCTTGACGGTTCTTTTGGAACCACAAGGCCTGGCTGCCGCCGTGAAGGACAACAGCGGAGAGGCCTCAACATCTCCGGTGGCTTCACAACATAAGCAAGTCCAAGCTTTGTGATATGTAATCATTGGATTCAGGTACTCCTGGGCCGGCGGTTTCGGTACCTAGGGGCTGGGACTTCTAAAGTTGCTCCATGCGTTTCTGTACCGGTGTCAGCGTGCAGCGCTTGAGCGGCAGTTCTAGGGCCGAGTTGGGTTTGGGTCCGGGCCCAAGGCTACAAAACTCAGGACCTCTGGTTGTCATCCGAGGCTTTTTCGTTGTTTTCTCAGGTTTTTTTGATTAACATCTTGACATGGGCATTGCCTTCAAAGGTCCTTCGAATGCAAACATAGGCTGTCTGCGGGAGACTCTGGAGACTCTGGTAGCTCTAAGACCTGTTGCGGCCACGATATTCCCCACATGCAGCCCAGCCTGCCGGCGCAGTCTGTGAGGACAAGCTCGCAGTGGAGCAGATTGCAGGGACACCGGGGTGCCCTGTGTTCTGCAGTGCGTTCGGGGGCTTTCACCGCATGAGGGGTGTCTTGCCAGGCTTGATGTCGCAGTTTTGGGGGGTTTTCACGCGCTGTGCTCGGCAGTTTGGGACAAAGGCGGGCATAGAGTTGTGAGATTGGTTTCATCACGACAGAAGGGAACAATGTAAGACCATGCACTGTTGCCGGGGCAAGGGCGAGAATTTCCGGGCAAGAAAAGTACGGCCAATTCTCAAAGTGTAGTTTGGATCTGCACCTCGTACTCCGGCAATGGGCGTAAGGACCGTGTGCAGCCAGACTTTTGTCAACTTCGGAAGTATCGGGCCACGCCCTCAACCATAAACAAAGTCTTGGAAGGCCCCGGTCGTGACCCATAGCCCGGTTGATTTAGGCTCCCTGCTCTCCTGTGTATAGCAGCGTAGACTGGTCTTGCTGCAGCTTCTGGGCTTTGGAGCTGAGAGCTCGTGCATGTGCGAAAGGTTTGAGGGCTAGCCAAAGAGCCCCCCCCCCCCCCCCCCCCCCCCCCCCCCCCCCCCCCCCCCCCCCCCCCAAAAAAAAAAAAACCCCCCCCAAAACCCCCCCAGACCCCCCCCCCCTCCGCCGATGGCCTGCCTGCTTTCTGGAAGCGCGCCAGCTGCGCAGCTGTCAGCAGGCAGCCGCAGCAACTCGGCGCTGTTTCTCGCGTCCGTCAGCAGCCCCTTGAGGTTGAGGGCGTTCTTTAAGGGCCCTGGATCGAAACTAATGGTATCCCGGTCTTAGGGTTGACGACGGTGAGAGAGCTTGCTCTGAACCCGTTTTGGGGCATTCGGCTCTTTTTAGGGTTCAGAAATGAAATGAGGGTTTCTGGCTTGTCCTATCCCCTTCTAAGACTTAGGGCGTTGGGCTCTGGCTCCCGGATGACATGTGAGCTTTGGAGGGCTTGGGGTTTTTGCAGACTTCACAGCATCACGGAAACTATGCGCTGGACACATGTTCATGCTTGTTCCATGACTCACGACAAGTCCCCAGGCAGAAACGTAGGGGGGCGCCTGATTGAGGTACATGATCCTATTGTAGTTCCGGCAGTTCCATCGGCTCAGTGTTGCCCAGGAGCCTCCCCGAAACACGAATCCCGTAAAACGCCAGGGTAGGAAAGCTTGACCCAGAAGCTGAGCCTCCTTGCAAAGAACTCTGCAATCTGAATTTGCATCCCAGACCTGCCAGAAGCCAGCTTCCATGCGGGAGCCGGTAGGATGATCAGAGGGAAGGCTTGAAACCCACCATCTACCCACCATCTACCCCCCCCCCCCCCCGAGACCCCAAGCTGAAGGCCTCCCTAGCCATCCCACGCAGCCCGGCAAGGCCGTGCAGGGATTTCGTTTGAGCGATGGCTTCGGACCTGTGGGGTTTAAGGTTGCAGTCCAGAATTGGGGTCTAGGGCCAATAGGGCTTCAGTATGTTTCGCCTGCGGCTTCTTCAACACCTCGCATCTCAGGGATATTGTAAAAACAAAGCCGCCCGTGACAGAGAAAGCACCAAGTGCGGGTTCTAAGTCCGAAGGCGAGGCTACTTTGAGATTTCATGCCAGTGGCCTGCCCCGTCTCAGCTTTGCGCTCAGCAAGGCACGCAACCAAATTTCCAATCTCCACCATCTCCACCTAAAAGACCGATATCCGAAGCCCAAGAAGTGCTGTCGATATCTAGCTCCCAGAGCTTTCAGAACCCCGCACTGTGCGCCGCCTCCGTGGCCGCTACTGGGGCCGTGGCAGGCGTGATGCTTTATGGCCCTTATGGCCCGTGTTCATTTCTTCGACTTAGTCTCGTACAACATGGGGCCAAGAAAATTCGAGAGGCCAAGTCTACTTTAGCCTGGTTTCGGAGTGCCGGCTTGCAAAAGGGATCGGAAGGGTCTCGTAATGGTAAATGTGTTTTGAAGTATTTTCCTCTCGAACAAAACAACATGACTGTAGGGAGGACCTGGCAACATTTGGGGCTTGCAGTCTTCCTTCACAAGTCCAGCCTGCATGATCAGGGTCTTTGTCCTGTGTCCGTGAGGCTTGTAAAGGTTCGGTCCTAAACCCTAAACCCTAAACCCTAAACCCTAAACCCTAAACCCTAAACCCTAAACCCTAAACCCTAAACCCTAAACCGTCCGTGTCCAGAACTCGCCCAGCACTTGTTGAAGGTTGTGCACCTCGCCTGTTGCACCACCGCCGGGGTCGGTCCCACTCGCACCGGAGCAGGCGCATATGCCACAGTATTCTCGTGACACCACTATAGGGGTCGGAACAATTGCTAAGAGTGTTCCCTTGTGGTCCCTTTACAAAGACAAGTACTGTAATACCTTCCAAAAATTCTAATTTTATAAGGCCCGTATACTGCTGCTTTTCAAAGTCAGGGTGGACGTCTCGGAGGTTTTCGTGCATGCGAGGCTTGTGGTGTTGGTTGGCAAGGCCCAGCCTGCTGGGTTTTTGCGTAAGCCGGAGGCACTTTCCTTTTTGATCCTGGCGTACTTACAGCCGTCCCATCTTCCCAATCAGACCTTGCGAAGCCTGCCGCCCCCCCACCCCCTTGCCCAGGCACCTGCGAAAGGATGGTGTTTGCCGAGCATTGATGGCCCAGGCCTGGCACAACCACCATGTTTTGGGTCTCTAAGCTGGGGCTAGCTGGGGGCCTGGGCACGCTGCATCGCTGCATATCACCAAGGCCGTGGGTTCCCACCCCGCCCAAGGGGCTGGCTTGCCCATTTCGATGTTTGTTGTAGATGTGGCATGTCCACAGTTGTACACTTAATGCTGCGAAGTGCTGCGTAGTGGCATGGCAGGCGAGCATCGCCGGCCAGGATGTCTTGCCAGCAGCGTGAAGCCCAGCGTTCTCACGGGCGGGATTCTGTTGCCACGGCGTTGAGTTTTTCAAACACCCCAACCTGCAACCGGCCATGGTTTGTCCTATTGCCAGGAGATCACTGCCCTGGCGTTCCTGATCTGGCTTAGAGGGTTGAGTATCACTTCACACGCTTCAGAATAAGCTAAGGACCGAACCAAGGCCTGTACTCGGGTATTAGGTATCTTCCAGGTGGAACTTTCTCCCGCTCCAAGTATGTCCAGTTCTTGCCAGGTTCCGGTTCGAAGAGTAGCTGAGTAGTAGCTATCATCTGAATGTCTGTTTCGGACTTGCTGTTCAAGGGTACTTGCGCATCACACCAACCCCGACAACTTGTGAGGGGCCAAAGGACTCCGGCTTCACTGTATAGCCGCATAGCCTCGAGGGTCTTGAATCTTGAAGAAGCCCCCTCACCCACATCAAGGAAAGCGCAGCAGTCCTCGCAAAGCCTGTCAATGCTGCGCTCATCGCCGGACAGATCGGTGCTGCTCGGCAGGAGCCGTTCTGGCAAAACTTCATCTCGAAAACCAAAGCCTGGAAGCGCATTGCTCCCAGACCTCTCAGAGATCTGCAAGATTTAGGCGACGGGGCTTCGTGCACGGGGCAACCCGAATCTCTAATTATCGCGAAGGTGCGGATGAAATGCGTGAATGTTGAGGGGTGTAGGGGATTAGGGGATACATTACAAGGTTCAGAAAATGTTTGCCTTTCATTGGAGGTCTTGTTCGGTCGCCCTGCAGACGTGCGAACATGTGCGAACCTAACATGGCGACGATACCGGTATGTGCTTGTTTTGTGGGGAGAGGGCTGTAAACACTTAGTACGCGCCGCCTTGGAGCCGGGTCGCCTGCCCCAAGCCACGGGCTGCAGGTACGACTTCGGGTCGAGATGGGTCGAGGCAAAGACGTCGGAAAGCAGCCGGCCCGTAGGACCGAAACCTTGAATCCCTAGCAGACCCCCTAGCAGACCGGGGGATGTGTAAGGGGTAGGCCCCTGATCCTAGGTAGGAGAAGGGGGACCCTTAAAAGGGAACTTCTTCTTAACCCTCTTCTGGCTCTCTTAAACAGGGACCTTATTCAGAGGGTCGATAGCCCCAAGGGTCCCCCTAATCCTATCCCCTACCTGAAGCTGTTTGCCTTGTTTATCAGCACCGGCTTTGCAGTGCCAGCTGGCCGCAAAACCTTCGGTGCACTTGTGTCTGTGCTCCTACGCCTCTGATGTTCCCAAGTAAAGCTTGGGTAGCTTGGGTAGGGTGGTGGGAGCTGCCCAGAAAGTGCAGAAGGCAGCAAAGTAATACGCGGTCTTCTCGGGGGGCAAGCAGGCTTCAGGCCATAGGGGAGTGTTTCCACCCCCTTGCATCGGCTTGCGGGCCCCCAAAGCAAATCCGGCCGCTCCCACAGGGGGGGTTGAGGTGTTAGAAGGTTGTCAGGGTTCTACGAAGGTGCCTGGTGTGGAGCGCAGACCTCTCAAAGGTTTCCTTCGTTCCTTCTTTCAGAAAATGTTCCGAAACCTGCGACAGCAGTCAAACCCATCCTGTCCTCAATATCAACAACCAGGTTCTCGCCCAGCGTTGTCAACGCAGTTCTGAGAGCCTTTGCACAGCAGCACGGCCACTTGACTTCGACTTGTTCTCGTGTATAGGAGATTGCGGCATCGTGGCTTGCAGAGAGTGCGGGCCTTCGAAATGAACACCAGGGTCGTCGAGCATCTAGCGCCGTAAATCTAGATTTGGGAGCCTGCTTGACTCCAGCCAAGGTCATGTGGATGAGCTGCTCCATGAACTCACTGAGGACGGAGCTCCATTTGGTCCATCCATGTTCTGGTAATGGCAGGGGTCATCCTGGAGGCCTGAGTTCTCTGTTCACCGCCATACCATTGACCTGAATCAACAGGGTGAATGGTCCATGCTTTAGGCTTTGGTGCCCCCATGCCATCTTAAAATTGACAGGGCCGCATCAGGGCCCCATGTCCTGCACAAACTTGTCCCGAGCATTCATGTCTTGATTTGTCTCAGCATGACCTCAGGGTGCATCCGGGAGGAAGTGCACTCGGTTTGGAGATTGCCGACTTCTAGCGGTAGGTCAGATTCGGTGTGGGTTAAAAAGTTTTCGAGTCCGGGGTTTAGGGAGAGCATTCCGTCTTGTGCCAGGAAGGCTTGCAACTCGACACGGTGAGCTTCAATATTGCAGTCTGGCTTGGTATCAGTGCAACGCTCTCAATGTAGCGCCTTTGCGATGGATGGTCTCAGGATTCAAGATGTTTGAGCATTCAGGTCGCTGCAGGGCACCTCATTGGACTGCTGGACCGAAGCTTTCGGAAACTCTGAAAACCCAGTATCCTATGGAGGAGCGGGCGGAATCTATGGTCACTAGTGCGTTATTTGCGAAAAGTCTCCATGCGCTCATGCATTCAGCGGCATGCGTGGGGCACAATGTCCAAGCCCGCTAAACCAGTCTTTCGGGCTTCTTCGAAGCTTCCGGGTAGATTCTCTGGCTAGCTGGACTTCCGGAACCATTGAAGTTCTGAAGGTAGTGAAGAAGCATGAAGAATCTACGAAATCTCCGGCCCTTTAGCGCTACCAGGGCTGGGGGGTGAGGGGGCACGGTCGCCCGGTGAGTTGGGGATTCGTGCGACTGGGTGTTTTCTCAATTGGCACGATCCTGGATTCCTGAAAAGTTTCTGGGTTTCAGTTTTTTCTTGGTAGCCAAGACTGGCATGCATCGTGTCTCATATTGAGTGTGAATAGCAGAAAATTTCTGCGCCTGCTGAGAAAATAATATTGCATATGCCTGCCACACTCATTAGGAGATGTTTGGGGTCCCGCCCTATTTCCAGGTGACAGTTTGAATTCTGCAGCTGCGTGCTACAGCAGCAACCCCTCAACATCCCATTGCTGTGGCATAGATTCTTTTCCCAAATGGGGAGCTGTAATACCCCAACCCCTAAACCCCAGGTGGCAGAAAACACCCTAAACCCTGCAAGGCAATGAACACACACGCACGACAAGGAGACGTACAAGGCGCGACTTGCCTCTTCGCACCTCGGGTCTGCACTTAACAAGAGCCGGTCAGTAGCCGTTGTCTTACAGTACTACGTCGCAAACATGGGGTGAGCCCTAAAATAGACCCGAAAAGACACCAAATGGTAGGATTCCCTTATAAGAACAGGCACCCCGAAAAGGTATCCCTAATACCGGAAACCCCCCATATCCGATCACCAGCGCAGCGCCAGTCTAGGATTCTGCTACCAGCAGCTTCTGGGATCTTCTTGGAGAATGCTTGGGCGGAGCTGTCTTTAAAGCCCCAGCTCCGTGTGCAGCCAAGGAGGGATTGCAAAGATCAGCTCTTCAGCCAGATGTCGTCAGCTACAATTGAACCTGAGCAGACAGCTGATTTTTGTTCATGCTTTTTGGGGCAGGTTAGGTGGGATATGGTTGCTCGATGGCTTTTGCCTGGAATTTACGTCTTGATACTTTGTGTTCGCACCTTGGTTCAACCCGGCAGTGCTAGTTCTCAGCATCAAGGGATGGCCCGTGGCAAGACGTGACACTTGCGTAAGGACGAAGAAAACCCCCATCGGCCCAAGAGATGGATCACCGCCCTCAATCCTGAGCGACGGATGTTGCTTGTGAACCTGCGAGAGAGGTCTGACGAACGGGGTTGTTCCACTTCTCGGGGGCCTAGGCCTTCTCAATGCTTGTGCCAAAGCCTCGGATGCAGCCAGCGCAGAAGCTTGGCAATTTGAGGGTCATGAGCAGTGTGTCGCGGTGGCAGCTGTTGATGCCATTGCTCCTCCTTTCAACGCTCCGGATGAGCGTCTGATCTGAGTGAGTTGTGGGTTTTGAACAACAGTTCTTGTGGTCAGGACTGCATGCATGTGAGCCGAAGCCCACTCCCAGCACGCAACGTCCTCGACCTCTATCGTGTACCATGCTTTCCATCTGCCGACAAAAGCCGTTAAGCCCCCGAGACACACCCCGGAATGGATGTGAGCTTCATTCTCTCTAGGTGCCCACCCCCCCCCCCCCCCCCACATGCAAGTCTGAGGAAGCGTGGATGCAGAAGCTGGAGGGAAGTGCCATGACTTCCCCAGGGGAGGAGGGGACAAGCATACAAAATCAGGGCCGAGACTCCTTCCATTGCCACAAGCAGCCTGTGATATATACATATGTGCGTAGGTATTACTATGTAGAAACTTATACGTTGTGCATCTTCTGCTGGTGCATGTTTTGACCTCGAAGCCCCGGCATAGCGAAGTGGAAGGCGCAGCCAAGGCCCCCTCGATGCAACGGAGGTGAGTCACGGAAGCTTGCTGGTTGCCCGGGTGGCGCTTACACTCAGGGGTTTGAGACCTGAATTGATCCGTAGACCGCCAGAAAGACCCTAGAGTAGGGGTGGCAAAGAGGGCGTTTGGTTTCGGAGGGCGTTTGAGATGCCAGCTTGAAACATGTAAACCAGTAAGAACCCTCGAAGATCCCGCAGCGGGGGCAGCGCCTCTCAAGAGAGGAAACATCCCGGAAAGAACTCCCAAGAGTCTCAAAATGCCACAAATCCCAAAGTCCCACCAAAGTCCCACCAAAGTCCCAAAGCCGCCCTCCATGACTCGAAGCCGCTAAGGATGCCTGGGCACGCCAGGGCGATCTCGCAGCGGCACAGCGCAGTTTTACGAGGATGCAGAGCCAAAGGCTGCGGCCGGCACGCAATTTTGAAGGGCTGAGGAAGCTCTGAAAGCTCCCCAAGATGCTCCAAAATGTGCCAAAATGCTCCAAACCTTGCTGAAAGCAAATATGAAGTTCTGAATCGCAGCTGCAAGCCGCCACATCAGCCCTGTCAAGGTCACCTGGCCTGCGATGCGTCTTGGCTTCAGGGTTAAGGATCTTCAAAAGGGGCTGCGTCTCTTTTCATGGAGACCTGGCAGGTTTCCTATGCAGGGAAGCTATCGGGCTTCGGAACTTCGCAGATGCATCAAAAAACTTGCCATGCATGTCACATGTCCTTCGTGAGTGGGCCGTAAGGAAGTGAAAGAAAGCATTCAAGATTCCGGGATTTCAGCCGTAGCCTCGGCCTTCCCGACCAAACATCCCTAAAACAATCTAAACCGCTGCAAGCCTGGATTCCTTGTTTCGAAGCCCAGCTTCAACTATGAGTGTACGCCCTGTTTGTGAAGTTCCCTAAGCCCTAAACCCTAAACCCTAACCCCGCGCAGCCATGGCAAGGCTTCACCAGCCTCATCAACGCCGCCGCCGAGGCGGGCGACCTCTCTGCAGCAGCGGCTGGCCGAATGATGGATAGGGGTTGGGATGGTCCCCCTTATAAAAGTCACAGCCCTTAGTAGGGGATTATAATGGGGGGTACTAGAATCCCTATTGAGTTAGTGCAAGGGGGAACTATCCCAAGGTAGTGGGCTTGTGAGGATCAGCCTTTCAGCCCTTCACCGGCCTCGTGCTTGTGAGCTTACATCGTCCCCAGAACCTTGAGGGCCGATGGGGCCTGAATGGGGCCTTGTGCCTTTGTTCCCTTGGTATCCGAAAAAGCCGGTATCCTGCACAAGGTGAGTCAAAGCCTTATAGCCCAGGAGTGCTACATGGAGCAGCTGGAATCGGACCCATGCCAGCACAGGGCATGAGGATTAGGATTCAGGGGAATGGAAGGACTAGGCCTCGGCTGTGCGGCAGAAGGCTTGTATTCACAATCCGCCCTAGACGACCCTTGAAATTTCATACGCCCTGGATGAGCAGGAAGTGGAGGAATAGCCTTTCGGACCCGCATGGGCTGGACGGTTTGATTTGAGGAGTCATGCAGCTCTAGCATCTCACGAGTTCCGAATTTGGGGTCGCACTTTGTCAAGTGAAGCCTCGCCTCGTACTCCCGGTATTTAGGGCTCCTGACTGGCCCTTGATTGTCTCTAGCCCTTTACAGTTCTTTGTTGGGTCGAGGTCAGTCCACCAAATTCTGTGGGGTGCGAATGCATTCTGGGCTTGGACATGCCTGATAAATCCTTTCCCGATGTCCAAGCACTGCCCCCCCCCCTTTACCCCAAAGCTGTCGAGTAGTACGTGAACATTCTTTGCTTATTTCCATGCCTTACCACCAAATACGCAGCCAATCGGTTGTTACAAGGATGGCCACACAGCGGATGACCGCAGTTGCTTTCCCACAGGGGACAGAGTTTAAGGTCGGGTTGGCTTTGCGTCCAGCGGCTGGTGTAGGGTTTTTGAAGTTCACTATCATTGGGCGACCCATGTTACATGTTGGCTGAGGGCATGGAGCCTTTTGGGTCGTCAAGGAGCTGGTTCTGGATTCTGGTGGTAGGAGTCAGGCTTGGGGTTCAAGATTGTCGGCTTTGTGACTTTGGAGTTTGAGCTCAGCGCGTCGTGAGGTAATGATTTGGAATTCCGGAACTGAAGATTGCTTGTTACCGGTGAGCATGCTGTGTGCTGCATGGCCCTAGTCCTTGGGGCCCAAGAGTCCTTGTGCAGAGAGATCCTATTCTCGCGGGAGTGCCGTTCGCATTCTGCAGGCACCGTAGGCCCTTCCGGCTTTTGCCGGGAAAGCCCCCCTAAAACATCCTTGCCAACTTAGGACATGCGATCCCTGAAGTTGTGCACGTTGCACCCCAACGTGGTGTAAAGTGGCTTTGGCACAAAAGGCTATGGGGCGATGCTGAAGGCAGCAGCGGCTGCTGGGTCTCCGCGCAGTGCGGCCGCTTTGGCCCGGGCTTGTGGGGCGACAGATCCGTCTTTGTAGGGCTTATAGGGTTAGGGCATTCTCGGGTGCTGTAGTGTGGGTGTTTGTTGGATGTGCCGCTTTGCAGCTATGGTGCTTCACTTTCAGGTTCTGTGATGACCAGCGCACTGGAGATTTGGGGAAGGGAAGGGCATCCGAATCAGTCTGATCCCACCGCATCACCAGGCGAAGTTTTGTGCCCCCTCAAGCAAACACAAACGCAACACTATGGACAGAGCTGGGGCTGAGGGATGATGGGGTGACTCATGGGACGCACATGAGATTTGGTTCATAATTGGGGACGCTTCGAAGATCGAGCTTCAAAGGCCTCCGTAGCGCTGCACTCTTGCAAAGGCTTCAGGCCTTGTGATCAGAGACGCTCACGAACCCGTCTTGTGCTGAGATGGGAGTCAGGTAGGCTTTCACTCGTTAATGGTGACTTGTTGTTAGTTTTCTGCAGGAGGTAGGCAAAGAAACTTTCCCACCACTCCCACCCACCCCGCCCGCAATTGTTTTCAAGCTCAAAGACCATATGCCCACTAAGGAGAAATGGTTTTCGAGAATGAGGACCAGCAGGGTTCCCATCAACATTGTGGCTTTCAGCAGACGCTGGGCCTTGAGCTCACTGCTTTCTTCACAGTTCGTGAACATGAACATGTCCCTGTAAGAAATTCCCCCTGGCTCTCTTAGTAGCTGGGTCGGTGGGATCTGGCCACGGTGTGAGAACCAAAGACCAGTCGGACAAACACATGCGCACAGCGTGATGGCGCAATAGTGGTGCAATGCTGGAATCATGGGCTCCCCCTCCCTCCCCCCCAGTTTTGGGACTCTGAACGATGCCTCTTTCGAACACCATCGGTAGAGCTCCATATACGGATTCCATTGATGCTGGAGTGACAATCCGTAGCCACAAGGGCTATTTCGAAGCCGCGCGACACGAATCCCGATTAATGTTTTTTAAATAGGGTGCTGCTCATGTGTAGGCAACCAAGAGTGGAATTCGTGCTTGCGGGTGAGAGCTCGTATGCTGCTGCTGAGGCCTGCTCAATGCCTTCGCTGAAGCGGGAGATCCTGCGGGTGCTGAGCTCTGGTTCGACGAGGGCCTGGCGCTCTTTGTCCGCAAGAGCCCTTCAGAAAAGGCATGCTTTGTGGTTTGGGGGGCCCACTTCAGGCATTTCGGAGAAGATTCGGTACAGGGCGTGAAGTCCTGATTGTCGGCATTTGTCCAGGCTGTGACGTTAATTGGGGCCAGTGCACTTGTGAAGCTCATGAGCGGATACGTGGTTCCAAATGGTGGCCGGATGCCCCCCTCTTTCCGCGACTTGTACGAAATTTCGAGTAGAGAGTGTTTTCCAGACCTCAACATCAAACCAGCAAAGCCAATATTCAACGGCCTGAAAACCGGTAGCTTCTTCAATCTTGTTGTTAAGGCTGCATCTTCATCCAGATGCTGTTTGCTATGGCGCGGTTCTGAAGGCCACAGCTCAACTTTTGCCGCAAGGTAGCCTCTGAAAGCACTCCGACAGTCGAACCTACCCGACCCCAACGGATGCAGGCGTGGGCAAAGAAAGCAGATCTAGATGGCACGGAGCGCTGGATGAACAGAGCGAGCCCAGTCGAAGAAGGCAAGGCTTTTTGTTTTGTCAGCCTCAGCTGCTGCGGGAGCGGGCGGCACGTGTTTCGGCGCGATTCCTCTGTGCGTACTAAGGGTATGTAGTCTGGAATCCCGACCTCCGAACCGCGCCTGCCCTCAACGCAGCTACAAGGATTGCGTCGGGGCAGCGATTGAATTCTCAGATTTTCAACATCGTTCTGCACTCGTCCTTTGGCGTCAACAGAGGGTGTTACATTGTGGGAGTTCGGGGTTTCGAACCTGGCAGGATGTAGATGAATGACGACATGTGATGGGCTTGGAAGCCTCTCAAAGACCAAGGCGGCTCTTCATATGCTTCAGTGGCAGAATAGGTCTCCACTTAACTTTCTGATCGCCTTCCAAGCCCTATATGCCCCTTCACTTCATACATACTGTGGCACCGAGGACAACCTTCCCCTCCCCCCAACTCCCACTTGAGGCTCAGCTACATCATGTCACGCCCACCTGCTGTAGACGATCCGTGAAGCCCCATACATGCATAGGCGATCCAGTGGGACATGCTTTGCCGCAACCCATCCCAACCTTTGATTCAGCACCGCAGAGAAGTTGAAGTCCAAGACGAGCTTTGAATAAACGATGATGAGGTGTGCTCAAGCTGGAGAGGCGTGCCAAGTTGGGAGGGGGCAGCCGAATGTTGCTGTGTGTTTCTGGAGTTGCGTGTTTCAAATCCGCTGTTCTTGCTGTCTTGCTCAGATAGGAAGTTGCACGCATGAAGGGCCGAAGGCAGTGCACATGTGTTGCACGAAAGGCTTGTCACGGAACGCGTCGGCAATGAGAAATGTCCCACCGCTAACTTATGCTATGTAATCACAAACCTCAACCAGCGACAGCCACCATCGTTAGCCCCGCCCAAGCAGCGAAGTGGCGAGTCGAACCATGTGTTTTGCATTGCTCTTTTTCTTGTCCTGGTTGTGTTTTCGACCACAATGTTACTTGGCAACAAGCAACCGCGACCTTCGACGATTTTCTTGCAGGCTGCCAGCATGCCAGAGCCATTTTTCTGGCTCTACGAAGCTGGCAGCACATAGAGCATACATTGAGCCCACCACCCAGGGTAGGAGCGGTTCCTTGCAGCTCCGCCAGCCCTTGACCATGGGCTGTGGGGCAACGACGGCCAACGACCCATTGGCGCAGCAAACAAAGTCGAGGGCGCTCCCTTCGTTTGATGAACTTGTGGTCTCTTTGCAGCAGCGGACAATATCTGATGCGGCGAGGCCCGCCAGGGGGCATGCTTTTGCTGTGAAATTGGGCTCACGGAAGGCACATGGAGATGTCGAGCACCTGACAGGGATGGGTAACCTCTTTTCCCTGAGGGAAGAGATCAACCAGGAGGACTCTAAGACATCTTGGTCGTCTTGGGACTCCAGGTCTTGGCAGGATCGCCGCATGAAGGGTCTGGCAATGCCACCGGATCGCAGACGACATCAACGCCACCTGAATGCAGTGAATCGGTTCCAAAGAGAAGTCGAGCGAGCACCTCAAGAACTCATCAAGATTGTCGCCTCACGCCGCTCCGCACCGTTCTACGCCTCTACGCCTCTCAGTGCAAGGAACGATCGCACCGAGGATGCTATGGTGAATCAGGTCAATGAGCCCAAATGAGGAGGTCATGGCCTCGTGACTTTGCGCAGGTTCGAGTTCTCCGTTATATACTGCCTGGGCCTCATCCGTGCACCGGAAGCGCTTCAGCTAGGAACTACGAGTAAGTCGGGGCATGTTGGGGCTACTTTGCGTGCCATTCGGCTGAAGCGTTGACGCACGAAGGCTCCATACGCGATCAGTCGCGAAAAACTATGCGGACATGCTTTTTCCACGGCTGCTGCCGATGTCACTGCCTGACCTGCACCCAGTCTGCGAATTCCGCGACAACGTGTTCACAGACTAAATTGAATTCATTCCGGGCAGGCAAATGGTCACCTTGACGTGGCAACTTCAACCTGAAAGCCTTAAACCTAGCCGACACTGGATGTGCTGTAGTACTGCAGCTTTAGTTCGCTTCAACACATATGAGCTGGAATGTGCGGGTCCAGATCTTGCAAGTGTCAGGCCAGACTATGATTCGGAGTGTAGGTCAAGCACCAGTTCCCATCATGGCTCAAAAGGGCCAGATGTAGTTGTGCTGTTCCGTCACGTTCCCGACGCATCCGACGCTATGCCCAGGTACGTGTGCTTGCTTTTGATCCCAGTTTCTGAAACAGTTCCCGGAAGTGTGCACAGGCTTCACATGGCCTCAGCCAAGCACTCTGCGTGTCACTGGTACTGTCAATCAGTAAATGGAGGTTAGGTAGCTTCACGGAAGACGTAGTAGAAGGCAGTCTGCGAAGCTTGTTCCAAGCGAATGCTGGCGGATCTTGCATGAACGATGCTGCCTTGTATGTTTTCAAGCTGGACGCCAGGCATGCCACAAACAAGTGGCGACCATATACAGTGGCACAACGTGGCAGACCGATGCCCAGCAAGCCTGATGTTGAGATGTACTTGTAGGGCGTTGAATTGTGATGAGGATTGGAGCATCTTGAAATATCTTGAAATATCTTGAAGTGTGAACAGATCTGGACCTGGACCCCACTTTACCCGAAGTGGTGGGTCATCCTGGTGCCCAGTGTGAGGCCACTACTCGGCTGTATACCGTGCATACGAGAACCAAGTGCCACTGCTGAGCAACTCCGGCTGACATAGTGAGTTGCGGCAAGATGCCTGGCCTGAGGAAAGAGAGCATCTGCATTCAGCACGGTTCAGCCCGGATACTTGCCAGAATGTCCCTCACAGCTACTTGCCGGCTGACTTGTTGAGTCATTGAGAAACTCAAAAATGGCCAGGCGGACAAGGCCGATGGATGGTTGCAGCAGATGAAGCAGCGAGGGCTCGCCTGCGATGCGGTGACTCTTAGCATTCTGCCTGTATATGCTGTGTCAGCTGCTGTGCATAGGCAGTTCTTGGGTTGTGACGCTTGGAGAACGGACATGCCTAAGCTAGACACCAAGCTACGCAACACCAAGATTGTGAAACTTGAGAACCTTGATGTTGTGTGCTCGGAAGCGACATGTAGATGTTGCGTGATGACAAGTGCAGCCTTGCAAGTCTAAGGCAGCTTGGCAACCGCCAATGCCAAGCAGGGTCGGTTCATGGGTAGCTTGGCTGTACGTTCAGTTTTCGGTCCGTGTTCACATCTTGCAACAGCAATCGTTCAAGGGCAGTGCTGATTTCGTACTGCCGGAAAGTGATTGGAGTAGCAGGTGCCAGATCAGGCTGCTTTGATGATATAAGGTGCCCCCCAGATGGCTTGACTTCACTTAAACGACGTTTCAGAAGCTACTTGAGTTCAGCAGGGCTGTGAGGTCCGAACCATGCCTTGCAAAAAGATGAGGCAGAGGCCACAAACATCATGACTGCTCATTGAAGTTGCAGATCACACCGGGATCCGTCAACCCCAAAAAAACCCGGCCGCCCCCGACCAGGTGCCGAGGAGTGCCTTCAGGAAATGGGCGAGCAGCGGCTCACACCGAGCCTGGTGGTTTTGAACAGCACCCTGGCAAGAGATACAGAAACACCGCAGGGGCCAAGTCAGGGCCCATACAGCCTTCGGTTGGAGGCAAGGATACTCGACTGGGCCCAGTCAGCGTTTGCACCTTTCCCCGCTTAGCGCGAAGCGGGTAGAAGTCCGAGCTCAAGCCGCTTGAGGTGTGATAAGTGCATGCTCTGAAGCGGGCGAGCTGCAGCGGGCGGAGGAATGGTTAGAGCGGGCGCCGCTCGGATGCAAGCATGGCAGGGTCCTCATGTCCCTACAGTAGTTTTACCGTGCGCGCAGATATGGGTATGTGTATGTATACATAAATGTAGGTTGTGCGATTATTGCACTAAGTTTATTGTAGTTGTAAAGCTCTTAAACATTCATCATGCATCATCTTGGCTCACACGGCCCATGGGTCTCCAGATGCGCTTATTCACCACGCGTGACTGCTAGCCTGGGAGGTATTGGCCCCCGACCAGCTAGCTCAGCTTCGATCCAATCCCCTCCAAATAGACAAGTAAGAAAGCAACCTGCACCCAGACTGCCATAAGCCCAACCACACCCAGATCCGAACACAGGACAGACATGAATCTGCAGCCGGATGTGATGAGCTACAACGGAGCTTTCTGGACCAAACTGGCTTGCTAGTCTTATCTGTCTGTGTAAACCTCGGCTGAAAGCTTCACTGGCGGTTCTTGAAACTTGGGCACCCCGCCCCCCAAGTGTGTTATGGGTGGGGGGGGGGGGGTTCCCAGCTTCGTTTTGCCTCCAGGGTTGGGTACGTGTCGAGTCGGGTGGCTAGGACCCGCATTCTTATGCTTTAGGTGTTTAGGGCTTCGGGCTTGGGATTCAGCACTGCCAGACTGTTGGGCCATGCCCGCAACGAAACATTTATGAGCGGCAGCTTAAAACCAGTAAACTGGAACGCTGAATCCTAAACCTTGAAACCCAGCAGGCATGTGTTTTTTGGGCACGTTGCGGCGCGTCTTCTCGAGGTCATCAACGCTTGTGCGCGGTGTGGGTGTGCCTCACGCCACACGGCCGCACCCCTGCACATGAGTAAATTTTGCAAAAGGGCGGGCCGTCGCGGTTGCTGACACGCGGTTTTTGCAGCGACGGCTTCAGTCGCAGGCTGAGCATTTATCGCAGACAAAGCCGCAGAGTGTCAAAATATAAGTCTTACATTACAGCCTTCTGAGAGGCCAGGAACTAGGGCTGCTGCGGATGATGTTGACCACGATCTGTTGGCCCATAAAGCCTATTTGACTTGCACCAATGGAAAGCTCACTGCTGCTCAAGCCCTTGTTGTCGAACAGCTGCGAACCTGTTGTTTCAAACGCCAGATTCTTGGTATACGGGTTTAAGGCCTGTGTGGGCCTGACAATGGGGCCGGTAGTGAAAAAGTTTTTGATCAAGGGCACGTAGGGACCCCTGGGAACCAATCGGAGCTTCAGAGCCTGTTCGGAACCATCGCTTTGCGGACAACGCAACATCATGTAAGGCAGCCACGCGTGGCGAACAGCCGTCGCTCGTACGCTGACTCACTTCTGCTTGGACGTTTGCGTGCCGTTAAAGCAGACTTACCAAGCATCCTCACCCGGATCGTTTGCCGTTGTTTTCCACTCAGGAGCGGAGTCCTGGCTACAGGAAATGGATGGTCGGAGCATTCAGGCGGGACAAAGCAAAACAGACCAACATGGACTTCAGTTGGAGTCTATTGGGTTGCCAGGGTTGCCAGGGTTGCCAATCAGAGTTCGGTGCGGCACCCTTATGAAGGTTCCCTGTAAGAACGGTCGGAGTTGAAAGAAAGACCAACTGCAACACCAGGTGCCGCACAGCTTTGGTGGCACATATTCCTGGAAATGCGGAAAAGGGATCCTCAGAAGGAGATTTCTGGCCCTTAGTGTTCGGAAAGACCATATTGTCATGGGACTCTACCTCGGACCTTTGAGGTTTGTACCTTGGGGTTTGGGGACCCTAGCAAGGGGACCTCTGAGGGGGACTGTACATCCTTAAAGGTCCAAGTTGGACTCCCTTGATATGATGTCCCTGATTTCCCGTTGTCGGTATTGCCTCACAGACCCTGAACCTTACACTCAAATCGGCTACCAGCCCCCTGGTTCAGCCCACACTTCTCTGCAATCGTACGCATGCTTCTGCCCAGGCGGACGTCGTCACCTTCAACAGCCCCCCGACACATCTCAGTTACCCTTGGACCGAGGAGTGCAGTTTTGGCCCTCCACTCGCCCATTAGAGCCCTCAAGTCCGGTAGCCTCTACATGCAACACTGAAAGTCCAGCCACCTACAAAAAAAGCTCAAACAACGCCGAGAACAACCCTACCCGGTAGTCCCAACAGAACCCTTCCTGTGGAGAGCCCGGCCTATAGGCCTCATCAATGCATGCGCAGAAGCCGGGCAAGCGGAGCAGGCAGATGCAGATGTGTTGAAATTGTAATTAATGGAACTAGAAATAGGTAATCGATAGATCTGTGCAATAATGTTCGCAGAAATGTCAGCCAAGGGGCCCTTTGCTCTTTGCTCTTTGCTGTTGTTCGAGGTCTTTTCTTGTCTAGATGTTCGGCGTTGGGGTTGGCGTTTGCGACTTGGACCTGTGAGCTGTTGCGGGAGGTGTGCATGTGCTCTCGTCTTGATGCGGACTGAGCAAGAAAGGGACGAGTGCGGGCCCTCAAGATCCTAAACTCTGAGTTCCAGACGAACAGTTCACAGTTGGAGGGCGGTAGCCGAAGTCTGACTCCTTGAACTTCAGACTTGAACACATATTCCATGGCAGCCCTCAGTTGCTGAAGCCCACCGAACCTCAACATCTCAAGCCGAACCAAACAAAACAGCCTCACATGCCCTGTTCTCACTATGAGAGGCTGGGCGCCTTTTCATGGCGATGCGTTCGCGCGGCTTTGAGCCCACGCTCGTATCGACCGGCAGCTTCCTGGCAAGATCACTCAAAAGTCAGTGGCAAGATCCGAGCGCTTGTTCAGACTCCAGTTTCTAGCCCAACTTTGTGCTTTCTTGTGCTTTGCTGCTGGGTCGACCTGAGTTATTTGCTTTAGGGTTCTCTCTGGTTGTTGGCTGTGGAGGCAGAAGCTCTGAGGATCTCGGATCACCTGCCAGGATGTGTCTGTTCGGTTCCTCGAGCGGTCGTAGAACCGCAAGCATTCTCTAGCCTATTCTCGCAAAGACATTTAAAATCGTGAGCTGCGGCTGAACTCAGTTTGGGCTGAACTCATGTGGTTGAGAGGGTGAGCTAAGTTGATCTAACAGCCCCAAGCTCGAAGCTGTAGCCGCTGAGCCGCCAATGTGCCAGGTTTGCTGAAGGCCTTCGCGAGAAACGGGGATGCTGACCTTGCGGATCAATGGCTGCAAGAGATGTCCGAGGCAGGAAAGCTTCACACATTCACACTGGGTGTATGATTGCGAGTTCCACAGCATTGCCGTCTCGTTGGGTGCCTCTGCACGGAGTCGCTCCTATGCTTGTGGCACCTTGTGACCTTGTGGTTTTCTTGGGTTCCCACTGGGCCGTTTACTGAACCGATGTTGCTCATATCCTGTAGACCAGCCAACAATGTCAGTTGCCGTGGCAAAGGGGCTCTCCAAGGAACTTCGCTGCTTTTGGGCCTGAAGGGGGCGCAAAGCTACAATTTTTTATATCTGTGTGCCTGCGCTGTCAGGATGGCTTGCCGATACCGGAGGCACGTGGGGATGAAGGGCGCTCGAACACCCCAACTTGATTGGGTCAGGGGCAGTGCACAACCGGAAGTACTCCTTGCCTTGCAGGGCCTGCTCGTATTGTCCAATTGAGCCATGTCCCGTATTTGCGTCTAACAAAAACACATCCCGTATTCCGTATTCCCAGGAGCTCCAGCCTCGGATCAAGTCGGACTCACCAGCCAGGAGCCTCGCAGGAAAGATGAGGGCTGATGTAGGCTTCGCAGGCTTCAGGCCTACCGTAGGACCCTTAGAGGTGGCGAGTAGTCTTGATTCCTGGCTTGTCTCCCGAGAAGCCACAACCACTGAGGACCGGCAGCCCATTGCGGAAGGCCCTTTGTCGTCAAGCAGACATGCTTTCGGCTTTCAGGGCCTTCTCTGATCAGCAAGCTCCAGAAAGCTGTCTAGGCTGCAGGTTTCTTGGTTGAATCGCTCCTGCACTGAAGGCCCTCTACCGCTTCCGTGGTCACGGGGAGGCTCGGCTGGTGGAGCAGCTGCAGCGATCGCTGGAGGCACAGTGGCTCTACGGCCCCCTGAATCGAAAAGGATATTCAGCAACGGAAGGCGAAATAACCTGAGCGTACTTCCGGCCCTATGTTGCATAGCGATTTTGTGGCCTATCCTCAGAATTCCTCAGACAATCAGTCGAGGTCTATACAATGATGACATATGTAGATGTGTAGGGAGAGCCGATCACAACAGCTTCAGATCAGCCTGGCCTGCATTCTGCATTTGCCGTATCCTCAACCATCTTTTCATGCTGTCTGCCGGCTTTAGGGCAAGGTTCTGGATGCACGAGCTGAGGGCTGCAACATGGGTAGTCTTGCACCTGCCCGGGCAACAGCTTGTCACCCCTTCCGCAACATCGTCTACACGCAGGCAAAAGCCCACAACAAAACAGACTGACATCTGAGGTTATCCGAGGCTGCGGGGCGCAACGTTTGGTCGGTGTCGTGCACTCGCTCCTACCGACCCATCACCCTTCTTTTGTTCTCTCCCTTTGCATCTCAATTAGCAATACTGGCTGCATGTACTGTCTGTCTCTTTTCTTCTCTTCTCTTCTCTCTCTTCTCTCTCTGCTCTCTCTTCTCTCTCTTCTCTCTCTGCTCTCTCTTCTCTCTCTTCTCTCTCTTCTCTCTTCTCTCTCTGCTCTCTCTTCTCTCTCTTCTCTCTCTGCTCTCTCTTCTCTCTTTTCTCTCTCTTCTCTCTCTTCTCTCTCTTCTCTGTCTTCTCTCTCTGCTCTCTCTTCTCTCTCTTCTCTGTCTTCTCTCTCTGCTCTCTCTTCTCTCTCTTCTCTCTCTTCTCTCTCTTCTCTCTCTTCTCTCTCTTCTCTCTCTTCTCTCTCTCTCTCTCTTCTCTTTCTGGTCTCTCTTTTTTGCTCAGAGGCTGCGTCTTCTTTGTCTCTCTGCGACGAGCGCTAGCTGTGACTGTTAGCCTGCCCGAGCACTCGCAGACTACTTGAGGCCCCCAAAGCTCGAAGCAACAATTCAAACACCCAAAACTCAAAACAGTTTTGGGAACCATTTAACCGAAACGCAAATGGTCCAAGAGCCCTAAACCCTTCTTTCTTTATGCCGCAGAGCCGGTCAGGGCTTCCCCGGACTCACCTCAGCTGACACACGGCACCTATCAGCCACTCTGCCAAGGTTCAGAACATGTCTTGGTAGGAGCCGCTTTCGATTTTATATCATATTCCCTTACGAGGTTTCCGCCTTGCCTGGCCTGACGGCATTGTTGAGGGACGCCTCAAACTGGGTCACTGTCGCTTCTTCCATCGTGTCCTGCACTCCCCATACATCTGACACCATGTCACCCGACGGTCTTAAGCGGGCTGGTGAGGAAGTCTGGCCCTGGGAGCTACAGGGCGGTCACGCAGTCGAATCATCTCGCCTCACCTGGTACGTAGAAATTCGCAGTGCGGAGTGTCCAAATGTGAATTCTGAGCCTTCACTCGTTGCGAAAGCGTGCGGCGTCCTCCATGGGGCTGCGCTTCTGTTGATATGTACTTGAGCCGCTGATGTGTAAATCTCTCCAGGAGTGTCCACACTGGAGTGATGTGTATTCTGGCAATCCGCTCCTTGTCGTGCGGCCATATACTGCGCAGCAGCGTGTGTGGGCTCCATCTGGCAGGGCTGCGTGCCACCTAAGTGCTAGGGCCTTCGGCCGAACTATACTTTTGGCATTTGCTGGCTCGTTCGTGGTTTGGTAGGCTTGCAACGTTTGCTGCCTGAAACTTTCTCCACTAACAGACTTTTGCAGTTTGGGGGTTGAGGTGAGGTCCAGGTGCTCCATCAAATACCTTCGTGGTTTGCTCGACTTATTCCTTTTGACCCCCCAACTCCTCATGCAAGCTTCAAGAATGTCAATAGAAGAAAAACCATCGGAGGGAGGTCCCAGGGCAAGTTTCAGGGGTCAGCAGGCTGTGGCATGCAAGAGAGCAGCAGAGTGAATGGCAGCCCACGATGCAGCTTTTGTAGCTTCCCTCTGCTTATATTTGAAATACACCTCGGGTCACTCACTGCCACCCATGCCCAGGTATTTGTCCGGGATGCAGCCGAAGACAGCGGGGCTCCCAGAGAGCTTCCGTTTTACACGGTAAGCAACATGGGCGTTCCTTGTACATCGGGTGTCGAGCTCGCTGGCGCCAGCACCTCAACCACCTTCTCGCCCGGCCGCGTTACAATTGAGGTGCGCGGCATGCTTGACGTCGTCCCAGATGCCAAGTTGATCTTAGATCCGTTCTGTGGCTCAGGCACCTTGAGCTGCAGTCTTCCCCAGTCCCCAAAGCAAGCCGGATCCAACCATAAAACTACCATTACGACTGTTCTTGATTCCTCCTACAGTTTCTCTGCCATGGTTCCACGACTGGCCTGCTTGCTTTCGCAGTCCACCTACATAAATCTTCAACGCTAAACATCGCACAATAACAGTGTTAACACGCGTTTGGCTTCCTGTCATCGCTGGTGAAAAGCACAAGCCGGTAGAGTTCCTCCATGGCCATTATCTCGAGTGCCCAGTGAAAATGACATCATGGCAGTCTTCGATTTGCAAATCCAGCTTGCTTCACAGGCCCCAGCTAGTCGATGCCCGAACAGTGGTAGCACCCACTTCAAGTAAAACCAAATGCTAACCTTTATCATGTAATGAACAGTCCAGTTAAAAGACAGCTGTAACCGCCCAGCAACAGCAAGGAAAGACATGGTCACGTGGACAACCAACCATGTCCAACCCATTGTCAAGGCATGGGGCAAGACATGGGTACGCTTCTCGAAGATACTGGAACCATGCATCGGCATCACCGTATCCACCCTCTAAATTATGACGACCCCCGACATAAACCCATGAGCCTTTGGAACGTCAATGCTCAAGACTCCAGACCAAGACGAGGTGCTGTCCTGATCGAAGCCCTGGCCGCCGCAGCCCGGTCGCAACTTTGCTTTAGGAGCCGGACGCAGCCGGAACCGGGAGCCCTTTGCATCTGAGGCCTCGTAGTCGTAAAGTTTAGGCTCGCGGGTGCTCATGGCCAGTCAGCTTCTGTACTACAGAAGCCTCTTGAGGTTAAAGTTTGGCCTTGCCATGTGGCAAAAATGTTCGCTGTCTTAGGGTGGCACGCAGCACAGCAAAACACTTGTCCCAGTCTTCTGTGCTGAGAATTTGAAATCTGCCAGGGGAAGGAAGCAATTGGATGTGATGCGAACCCGCTGCTTGGATGCCGGTTTTTGCTTCAGACAGAGGTTCGCATATGGCATACAGAAACACAAAATACAAAGGCGGCGTACACCAATCAACCGAGAGCCAGTTGCATGAACGAGTTTAGGGCTTAGGGCCTCGGAGTTTCTTTCTGCCAAGATGCTTGCTACAAATCTTGAGCGTGGGGCCATGCTACTTCAGACAGAAATATGCTGCAGCAGTTGATTGGGTTCAGAAAAGAACAGCACTTGCTGCCGGTCATTGCTATCATTCTTCGCCCACCCTGATGGTTTCCAGTCCCAGCATCGGTCGGAGAGAGAAGAAGTGTTTATAGACACACCCTGGAGCGCGCCTCCAAGCAACATCCCCAATCCGAAACGTGTGTTTTCTGCACCAGAGGGCTGTCAGCCCTGTACGGCACTTTTGCATTCAATAGCCCTGAAAAATGAAGCCATAAGACTGGGAGCCGTTGTACTCGTAGGACTTACTCTGAGGCTGGCCATCTTCGTGACCTACCATCACTGCCTCCCGGTATCGGGATGTTTGGTTGAGGCTTCGGCTTGAGACTGACATAACTGCATTTACTGGGCTACAGGACAGGTGCTGCTGGAAGCTTCGCAGATCCCCAACTTGACGCCGAGGTGACCTCGGCCAGCCAGATCTGCATCAGGTGGAGGCGTGGTGGTTGCTTCCACAGAACTTTGAGTCCGAAAGCCAAAAGACGTTCACCGTGGCACTCTGCCTCGCAGCCTCGCAATCCTAGCCACATGCTCCCTCATGGCGGATCGGGCAAGTCAGGTCAGGGGGCACAGCTATCGGGCTCGGCTGGCCTGATAAGCATTCGGTTACCCAGCTTCGTCCTGTGCATCGCGGGAGATCCCGAGTATTACATGTATGTATGGCCCTCCGCGCGCGGCTTTTTTCTGGCAGGTCTTGGCACGTGAAGTTGCTGATGGGCCTTGTGGGCCGTGCGCCTGCTGGCAAAAGTCTGGGTTTCGCGCTGTTGAAACCTCGGGCGCAGGGGCTTGGGGGCCTTGAGAATGGGGTCAACATATGCAGACACTCGGAAATGCTCGAGCTGTTTGGAGGCGTACGCCATGTACACTTCTCAGGGGCATCTACGATTTGAGGGCTGTGAAGTTTCCGCTAGTTGGGCTTGGTGGCTTGGTGGAGCCGAGCCGGAATCCTCCAGCGATCTGGGAACTCAAAGCCCTACTTGAAGGATTGGCAGCAGCTGCAGCAGCGAATTGAGCTCCTACCGCCCTCTGCAGACACGTGGCTTAATATGGTCTGGGCTCAGGGCTGAAGAGTCTTCTATGAGGCTTATCGACTGGAACGCGCCATTTCAATGCTTGGTGATCCACGCGTCCTAAGAGCGCAGCCCAGATGTGCACACTTAAAAACCCACCAGCTCTAGATCAGAATCTCTGCACGGGAGCTAGCAGGCCCTGCTGGCAAATAAGGTCTAAATTCTAGATCCCTCTCTTTCGATATGGCTCAGCTGTGGAGAAGGGTCGACGGCAAATGGAGAGTGGCAAAGAGATGCAGAGTTGGATGAAGATGGAGAATGGAGAGGCGAGTCGGATGATGCTAGAAATGGTGATAACCAGGAGACGGGCAAAGCCGAAGAAGCTGGCCACGTGAAGAAGTTCTTTAGCACATCTTTGTGCTGGTTCCGTTATTTGGGTGGCCGGGCGCCTCCACTCTTCGGATCTCTTTAAGTCGCGAAGGGAGCTTCGAGATGACTCGACATTCCTGTTGGAAGGGCCAAGGCCTCAGTAGAACGCCATGGAACTGCCTACGGGCTCTGAGCACTGAGTTTGGCAGGCTTCGACGGGTCAAGCAAGGAAGGCTCCACGAAACTCGGGATAAGCAAAGGGCTGTCCGTGGAGCCTTCGAAGGATTCCACACGTCCCATGGCAACCATGGCAACATGCGCAAGTCTCGTACAGGAGTCTGCATGATTTCCAGGAGTATCCCTTGATAATCTGTTTATGACGACCCATTTCCTTCTGCATGAGCCTTAAAGAATCTGACATTGGCTCATGGCCACGGTTTTTGATTTCCAACAATGCCCAAACCGGTCTCAAAGCTCAGCCAAATCCCCGCCTTCAGCATTGCAACAAATATTGCCCCTCTGCCTGTACGTGCTGTGTACGCATCCTAATCCTGAACACCCCGACCCATGGACTCCTCCATCGAGGAGAGGGATGCGCTCTTCTTTGCCTACGCAGTAGGCTCCGGGGCGGGACTTACCCCACTGACCTTTCTAAGGCGTTTGACTGCAAAGGGCGTGAGGATGTGTGCAGATGAGGCTTCTGCGGGGGTTAGTGGTTGCTGCAGTGGCAGCATATTGCAGGGTTTTGCCTCTGCAGTGTTCGCAGTTCAAGAACACCTTTTGCCAGATTTGTTTGACTTTCTCTGGTTGTTTTGCACTCCGTGCCCAAATTCATGGGCCATGAGCCATGTGGAGCCTACTCTGTTCCTTGCACATTGGCTGAGCGTCACGCGCCGAAGGCTTCAACATCTCCTCAGCCAAGGAATCAGAGGCCCGGCGGTTTGCGTCCTTTGCACATGCGCGAAATGACAAAAATCGGAAGATGACCGCGGTTTTAGAAATCAGGAACGGTGCTGTAGCTGTAGCCGCTAGCCCTGAGGCATTTGTGAATCTAAGATGCTTCGGCCAAGTTTAGGCTCTGTAAAGGTCAGAGCTGAGAGAAGCTCCCTTCTTCGGCCTCCGGAGCTCGCCTTGTAACGACAGACAACGGCAATGCGAGAGAGGTAGAGCTGACCTTGGGAGTTCCCTTCAAAAGATGAGTCTCAATCCCAGATCCCTCTCAGCCCATCTCAGCTGCTCCTGACTTGGGCAGGCATCCGGTGAACGTGTACGAGCCTACTTCATGTCCACAGCTCGACGCTACTGCGCAAGGGTGGAGTCTTTGCGAGCGTGGCTGGACCAAACATTTTTTAGGGGTCGGAAATTTAATCACTGATGGTGTTCTCTTGCGGTTCCTATATAATTGTACTATAGTAACCCCCGAAAACCCTACTTTAAGTATTAAGGCCCCTATATCCATCATCAGGAATTGTGGAGATCGGGATGACAGTTCCGAGGCTCCGTTTCTTGCGACCAGGAAGGTGCGTTACGGATTGCGTGCCGAAGCGACCTGTAGTAGGGTAGCATGTTCTGGTTGACATCGGACTAAGGTCCATGGAGGCTCCTTGTCTGAAAATTCGTGAACAGGCCTCAAACCTCTTCGGGTACCGTAGTGTGTTTGTGATTTTTTCTGGTTTGTTTTGGTGTTTTTTCCTGGTTTTTTTTGTCAAATTTAAGGCACGAAAGGAAGGAAGGAAGACAGGAAGAAAGAAAGACTGCAGCCAGAAAGCAAGAGAAAGAAAGAAGAAAGACATAAAGAACGAATGGCAGGAACAGAAAGAAAGACAGAAACAAAGAAAGAGAAAGAAAGAAAAAAGAAAAACAACTAAAGAAATACAGAAAGAAAGAAACAAAGGCAGGAATTGAGGAAGAAAGAAAAAGAAATAAATATGAAAGACAGCAAGAAAGCAAGAGACAGAAAGGAAGGAAGGGAGGAATAAAGGAATAAAGAAAGAAAGAAATGAAGAAAGACAGCAATATAGAAATAAAGAAATAATGAAAGAAACAAAGCCAGGAATGGAGGAAGAAAGAAAGGAAGAACGCAAGAAAGAAAGAACGACAGAAAGAAAGAACAAAAATAAAGAACGGAAGGAAGAGATGAAGAGAGGCATAAAGCAAGAAAGAAAGAAAGACAGCAAGAAAGAGAGAAAGACAGAAATAAATAAATAAAGGAAGGAACGGAGGCAGAAAGAAAGGAAGGAAGAAAGAAATAACGAAAGAAAGAAAACACAGAGAGCAAGAAAGCAAAAAAGACAGAAAGAAAGAAAGAAAGACATAACGAGCAAAAATAGGAAGGAAGAAAGGAAGGAAGGAGCTTAGGGTTCCGCTCGCTTCGCACGTTCCTGGTTGACCCGAAAACCCTAAGCCTTAAACCGTAAACCCTAGACCCCCCAAAACCCTGGTCATTTTGTGGAACCTGTGAGGATACAGCAAACGCGCTTCGACGTTAGTAAACCCGAAGGATTTAGGTTTGTAGGGTTTAGGGTTGCAAAAAGTGTTGTAGGGAAGGGATTACGGCTTTAGCCTGGGTCCGGTGTCATTTTTGCCCATGTCTGGCTCTGCCTTTTCCCTTTCTTAGGTCTGGCTTGTCCTGCGGTCCTCTGGTCCTGCGGTCCTCTGGTCAAATGGTCCTCCGTTCCCCTGGTCAGGAGACCGGTCCTGCTGTCCAGCTGTGCAAGCTTGCTTTAAGACATGTTAAGACCATACCACTCCGCTGAAAACCCTCAAAATACACAAAACAAAACCCAAAAACACATAGAAAAGAATTCCAAGCATACGAGGAGGACAGGCATGACCAGGAGGCCATGTTCTGAAAAACCACAAGAAAAGCAAGAAACAAAAACACAAAACAAATGACAAAAAACACTTCGCTCCAACCTCTTCTACGACCACAGCTGCAAGACTGAAGCTTGAATCATGGGCCACTCTTCCGTTAGAGCTTGTTAAGCCGCTCCCTTCCTCCGGGATGCAGCTCCCAACTGCTCCTCCGACTGCCACCTTCCCCCCCTATAAACCCTGTTCTTCCGCCGACTCAGCCGAAAGCAGGGGCCGCCCAAAGCGACGCTCTTCAACGGTGACATGCGGGAACTGGCTTTGGCGACGCCCGCAGACGCTATCCTGACTTCGCCGCGCCTGGACCACACCTATGTTGTTTCGCAGATGTCGGGCGACCTTTTGGATTGAGGATGCTTCAAGTCACACTGGCGATGACAACATCCACAGGTAGCACGTAAGGTCATCAAAGGCTCTTAAACATGTGAGACGGCCCTGCACTTGTCATTGCCTTGCCAGCCAAGGCCCTACCCTGGGGCAACCCAGCAAGTTTCAGCTCTGCTTTGGACTGCTTTCTGCTCATTCTCGCTCATGCTTACATCGAGCAAGTTGCGGCGAACACAAACTGCAACAAAGCGTTCATGCAAACAGCCGACACGCTCCTGCACGCAGAAGATGCTTGCAAGTCACGGGATCTCCCGTCTGCAGATACGGAAGTTTTTCGCGCGCCAGCTTCTAGATACTATGTGAGTTTCCTCCCGACAGCCCACATCTTCACATCCTGACTGCGGGGCGTACTGTTGAGGAGTAGGAGCTCACATCCCAACGCGCTTCCCACCTGGTAAGGTTTACAACTTCCTGCCGCAAAATCAGAGCGGGACCAACCCCGCAGAGGCATGAACTGCCCCTTTGCAGTGTTTCTCGAGGTCTTGGGGTTCAGGATCCTGCATAGCATGACTGAGCCTACGAGCACGAGGATGAAAGACTTGCAGGCAAGAATGGGCCCAAGCATGTGTAGCACAAATAGTTAGAGGGATTCAGGGGTGCTGTGTTGAATTGGGACTAGTTGATGGTTCTTTCCGGCGGATGGTCGCTATGTGCCCGCGAGAGATGCTTGAATTCTTCCCTGCCAGCGAGGATGAAGCTGCCCTTCCGACCTGCTGCAGCCTTCTGCAGACCCCCTAAACCCTTGCATACCCTAAACGAAACCTTCAAGCGATGTGGATTCGCCCCGGCCCCAGGCCCCAGCTGTGCAGGAGGAAAAAAATCCCCCCAACCCCTCGACCCCCCTCATTTACTCCGCCCCCAAAACCCGATCCAGCACCTCTTAGCACCTCTACAGCACCTCTCGGGACCGCGCAGGCCGCTGCTCTGCATGGCGTGGCTCTGAATGCAGCTGTGCGGGGTTACGACGCTGCCTTCCAGCCTTCGGCGCCGGAGCACGTTAGGGCTTTAGAGCTCGTTTGGCGCTTATGCCACACAATCTAACACGGCAGTTGCCAAGCTGTTGCGCTGCCGGCTGTTCGATTTGGAGTTGGGGATTTAGACTCTGGTGTACTTTGTTTGCATGTAGGAGATTGGTGCGCGGTGCACGTGGGCGAGCGACAGCATGACCGCATTCTCCGAAACGTGGCAGCGGCAGCAGGAGACCTTTCTTGGCAGTCGCTAGCCGATCAAAGCCTTCACGGGCCACGGCATGTTCTTCGTCGCAGGAGCAGTGGCTGCGGTCGGCTCGGGGATGCCTGAAGCCAGGCAAAGACATGTCTGTGCTGACATCGAAGACTTTTTCCAGCTCTGCGACGTGCATGCGAAGTGTGGAGTTGAGAACCCCCATTCCTTGCAAGTTTCCCAATCGTGCTGAGCTTTGACCATCCTTGGCTTGCTAGTCTACAGTCTAAGTGTATACTGAGTACTGATCTTCGGTCCGTCTTAAATATGGCAAGAACATTTGATCCATTGTCGTTCCTTGCTACGGCCGGCCAGGCGGAACTGCGACCTTGATGATCGGCGACGGCGATTCCTCTGTGGAAAATGGTGTCTTGGCTGAGCAACCCATAAATCTTAGGACTCGCAAACCGCAACCTAGGCGCCCAAAAAGCGGCTCAAGGCTCAAGGTGAGGGCATCTAGGATACTTCGGGGCTCCTCGTTTGCCGGGGTGCCGAGCCACGTCTGCTTGCTCATCATGGAGGCCGCGAAGGGTCACTTGCTCTCTGAGCCAGTCCAGGGTCAGAACACCAAGTACGCGTCGATGATCATCTCCGAGAACATAGAGGAGGAGCTTCATCGCCAGGGCGCCTCCTCCGACACGATCGATTACCTCAAAGAGGATGACGAGATGACGCATCTGCCGATACGGTTGATGGCGCTCGACGGATCAATTCGTCCCTATGCTTTGCGGTTCATTTCCCACCTGCTTCGGGCGTATACTTCGGATCAAGGCATTTGGTTTCACGCGGCCCTGCTTCTTGATCGTTTCGCAGCAAGCAACAGCTTTCGCTTGGAACAGCTGCCGCTGACTTGCGCGTGCTCAGCGAGCCTTGCCTTGAAGTGCGCATCGGAGCGGCCCTTTGCAGACCAGAGCTCCCGCTGGATGATCTTGATCAATGACTTTGCAGAGTGGTTGGAGTCCACGCAGAACTGCGTGACTTCTGAAGTGTCCAACGAGGCACTCGCGCTGCATGAGAGGACGGTTTTTGAGGCACTCGATTGGCATGTGGGAGCCGCCTGTGTTGAGCAGTGGTACCTCGCTTACTTCACTCGCTTTGAATGCATGGTGGGTCAGGAGTTCCAAGCTCCTATCCTACAGATGCGAGCCACGTTTAGGCGGTTCGCACGCACTGTGGTGTTGTGCTTCCCAGCGTCTCCGATGCTTAGCCATGGCAAGCTGGCCACCGGACTGTTCAGCCTGTGCTTTGTGTATGGGGGCCTGCTGCCAAAGGCCAGCCTCAAGCCGTCGACCATGAGTGCTGCAGAGTGGGGCGCGCTTTTTGCGGCGACTCCTCCAGGCCAGCTGCCTCCATACTCTTGTCCACAGGCTGAGACAATGAGGCTTATGGACGTGCTTTGCCTGGTCGTCAAGGAAGAGCCAGATGACATCCGCGCCTGGTCAGGGCATGCACTAGAAGCTTTGGGCGAAAGCTTTCGGCAACTTAGCACCTTCCAAGTTGAGGGGGGGGGGCAATAGCTAGATTCCTCGCCCGATATTCAAAGTGGGGTGGAAGGGCGCAACAAGTGCATGTTTGGGTCTTTCGAAGCAGACACTTTGGATGGTTTCAGTCGCATCTTGAGAAATATCGAGTAGCTTGCCCCTCCTCAGTCTTGCAATTTCTTGGTGAACTCTTGAGTATTGTGAGCGTAGGATGGCTTCAGAATCTCAGCGGTTGCAGAGCAGAACATTGCTCAGCAAGAAGCTTCAGATCCTGGTGTGTAGCTCAGACAAGCCAGTTTGGAAACCGACCACCAGGAACCACCATCTGGATCACGGAAGCCCCGGAGAGCGTGCGGCTTGGGACTTCGACCACACTCGCCAAGCAAGGATTGCATGACGGCCCAATTGGGTTTTAAGTTTTATGCTCGGATATTCAGTTAAGTCATAATGTAAGCCCTGAGCAGTTGCCAGCGTTGATCTGCGAGACTTGCTGGGCATGTATCTTTGATTTCGCAACATGAGGCACAAGTGCCTCCTTCATTTTCAGCAGCGCTCCGCACGGTGCATTCGCACCACCTAGGAGATGTCTGCATTCTGAATCCACAGCGGCTTCACGATTGTTTGTTATTCTGTCCCCTACTGGTACTCGATTGGTCAGGTCATATGATGCTGCTATGCTATCTGCTGGTGTTTGATTGCATACTTGAAGATCGAGGTTCGCTCATTCGCTCGGATTCACGTAGAACGTCTGGTTCATTTGTGGTAGTTGCCAGCTTTGCATTGCGGTGCGGCACCTCAGCTGGATTCTATGCAACTGCTATGCAACTCTGAAGTCTTTGTGCTTGTGATGGCCGATGCCCACTGCTGAAGTCTTTGTGCTTGTGATGGCCGATGCCCAGTTCTTATAGTGCTGAACCCACAGGGGCAATCTGCGACGTCACTTGCAACTGCGTTGTGTCAAAGACTTTGTTGGGTCTGTAGACGGTGGTGTATTACACCTTCTCTTCGAACTGTAAAGGCAAGAGACGGCGACCGAAAGAGGTCAGCTAGGCGGGTGGCGAAAAAGCTACACAGAAGTGTCGCAACGACATTGCGAATGCTAATCTGGACCAGTTCGGCAGGCGTCTGCATGAAGTGTTTTCAGGGTTCGTCTGTTTGGGTTGTTCGAGTAGCACACATAGTCACGCAGTCTAAGATGCAGTTAGTCTGCTGCGAAGGACGTGTCTTGCATGCCTGTCCGAAAGTGCATCGTGCGGCAGCAAGGGCTGCAAGTGCCCCATAAGCCCTTCAACACCTATGTTCAAGCTCGAACTGGGAGCAGCCATTAGGATCAAAATGAAACAAAGGGGATCAATAAGAAAATAAACCCTCAACGCAGGTACCTTAAACGCCTTCCGACAAAAAGCTGTGGCTGCACCCAGTGCGCCTGGAACCTTCGCCCTGCCCGACACCCTTGCGTCTTGGTAAAGGTTTGGTGGTGAAGTCTGCCCTACCAGTCCTGCAACTGCGTGCTCAGACCTGCGAAAGCCAGGGAGTTGTGTTCGTGCCCATGGTTGTGGAGGCCACTGGGACGTGGGAAAAAGGTGCGGCCATCGTGCTTCGGCACATCTCGCGAGCGAGCGGTGGCCTCGCGACTGGGCGAGGAGCCGGACGCTGTCCATGCCACGCTGCTCCAGGAGCTTTGCGTCCTCGTGCGCGGCTTCCGGGCCAGAGCTGCT
The DNA here is from genome assembly GCA_905221605.1 of Symbiodinium natans. Taxonomy (NCBI): domain Eukaryota; class Dinophyceae; order Suessiales; family Symbiodiniaceae; genus Symbiodinium; species Symbiodinium natans. Next base: position 386,829 of record CAJNDS010002332.1, read on the forward strand.
ATGAGACGCAGGCGTGAAGTCGCTGCCTAGCCGGCCAGCCACTGGAAACCTTGCTCGCAAAGCTTCCTCCCCTTCTCGCACACCTGCCTGGCCTCCGCTTGGGTCTGTCAAGCTCTGCTCACGTCGTGTTACGGCCCTTCGGCATGCGTGGTGCTTGAGTTCTCGCGGGACGCCGGAGACTCATGCAGGTGTCGGGGGCCTCGCCCTACGGCCGACCATGCCCTCTGCCGTGTTGTCGGGGTGGACGCATCCCGCATCATCGGGTGTCGGACGCAGTTTAGCATGTTGTCCTGGTGCTGCACTTCGGCGCCGCCCTCCGTGTAAACCCTCGGTTGCTTATTTATCTTGATCCTTGTTTAGTTTTTATCGATCCGGCAGTCATTAGACACACAATGGGGCTGACCAAGCCTGAAGTTAGCATTGAACCTGTGCCGAATCCAAGCAACGCCGCCCCAAGCTTTGCTCATGCATTCGCATTGCATCCGAGTCAAGCATGATAAAGCGAGCCATGATGATTGGTCTGATCTGCTGGTGTTCTTGCTTGTTTTGCCAGAGATATGCGAGGTTTCGACAACTTGGCTTCGACCTTGGCTGCTGCGGAGGCCATCCTCCTGAAGGTTTCAGCAGGGAAGTGCACAGCAACTGTACACGAAGACTCCGCATGCCCAATACTGTGCTCTTCTTTTCATTACGTTTGAGCTTTAGGCATGAAGAGGCCACGGAGCGTGTGTTGGAGCCCCTCTCGCAGAAACGTGCCTCCCGAAAAAGACCGTTGGACCCGGCCGTACTTGCAAGTACAAAGACCGAAACGGGGTATGTGCGAGCCGACAGCAGTGGCGGTAAGAGGGAGCTGTGGGTAAACTAGCGTAGCAATGTTTCGTTCGTTGCAATTTGACCCAGGTACACGGGCCGTGTCGGGGGGGGGGGGGGGGGGGGGGGGGGGGGGGGGGGTAACGCAAGAAGTAGTAAGCAGTAGTAGGAGCGTTAGGGTAGTGATGTTGGCAGAGGCAGCGGCAGAGAAGGAGGAGGGTATGAGGAACAGTAAACGTATTAGTCGCAGTAGTCGTCGTAGTTTTGGCTTAGAACTTACGACACGCATTAAAAGTTTTGTTTTTCTTTTGGTGGGGGGGAGGGGGGTGGTCTTGAACATTTTTCAATATGTGTAACTATATGATTTTACTTATGGTCGCAATGGGTTTAAATCAAGTGAGCCTCAAAGGAAAAAGGTCACGAAAAGAACCTTCGAGGCCGTTGGCTTTGAGGCCATGGGCTGGGCAACCATCGAACCCGTTGCGGACGAAGCGCACAGGAGCAGCTTTTGGGGAAAAATTGGACACCGGGACTCTCAAGGCTTCTTGGGCTGTTGTGTCGCACGGTACATAGCTTGAAAGGGTTCAACATAGGTTTCTCTAGCAGGGTGTGCCAGTTCGTGCGATTGTTGGGGGAATTGGTTCCAAGGGCGCTGTCCGCTGACAGGACCAAAGGAATGCAACGGACGGAGCATATGGTACACCTGGTGGCGCGCGATTTGCAAGAAAAAAGGAGTTCTCCGGTAGCTCGCATGAGAGCAACTCTTTGGTCCTCATCCCTGTTTGGCAGAGCATGGAGTGCATCTGAAGAGGTACACCTGCCTGTCCTACATCCGTTCACGCCACGTGACAGAGGAGCCATGACCCAAGATTTTGATGTTGGGTTCTGTATGATCTATAGCTTGGGTTCAGGTCTCTCTCTTCTTGGGGGGTCCCTCGGGCCACTCTGGTAGGCCGAGCGTGTTTTTAGCATGTAACAATTCTCGATTCACCAAAACACCCACAATGAACGAACGGGGGCAGCTGGCAGGTGGGTTCAGCCTCTGACGCCCATGGCGCGGTCGACTTTTCGCAAGAGGAGGAGAAAACCCTCGATTCTAGATTCTAGGTGTAACGAAACAAACCGACTTACAAACTAGGGGGCTTTTGAGGTCCCCGAGTCAATGAAGCCCAATAAATAGCAGAAGCCTCCCAGAGTTCGAGAGCCCCCCCAACGGCGGACTGCTGAGGTCGGAAGTCTATTCCTTTGGCATCGTGCTGCCACAGCCAAAGCTTTCTGGGGTCGGATTTCAGACTGCAAGTTTAAGGAGTTTGGGTGTTCAGGAGCCGTGGGAAATTGCCTGTTGCATTCGCCGCAACCACACGCTTGATCTACATATCCCTTTCCAGATGAGACGAGAGACCTGGCGCACGCAGAATGGCGCAGTTGTTTGCCATGCAGGGTTGCGAGGAGAACAGTAGCACAAGGCACAACTTGGAACATGCGTTGGCCCTCCTTCTGCATCCGCCGAGTCAAAAGCACAAGAGATAACCCAGCCGTATCACGACAACGAAAACACAAGGGCATATGAAGCACTATTGAGGCTTGAGGAGTCTGAAGCTTCAAGACGCTGGTAACCCCAAACCCTAAACCCCAAGAAGGCTGGAGCTCTTGATCAACCGACCGCCGGCACTGGCATCGGCTCACGGGGACATGGTGCCAAGCCCAGGGCTGTGTCCAGTATCTTCGGCCCTCAAAAATTCGCCAACTTCCGCAGACTATGAAACGACCGCAAAATACCACAAAATAGTTACGCCCTCGGAATCCCCAACGGGCTTGACAGTTGCTCTTGCGGAACCTGAAAGACTGGGCTGCATTCGTCAGGTGGTACCTCCTTTGGTAACCCCTCCCGATTTACTCAAGGCTTCCCGCGCTTACTCAGAATCCCCGAGTTTTTTTGATCGGAGTCCCTGGCGAGGTCCCCCGTGGAGTGGTGGATTTTGAGTGGTTTGCTTTAAGTTCGACCTGCAATCCCAGCAATCCCTGCAAGCCTCTAATTGTAATCCTTTCGCGACACTTCTAAGCACCACGAACTTTGATCCGAGTGCGCGGCCCAAGGCCCGAACCCCCTGAAACTCTGAACATCCCCGCGCAGGTCTTCCCCATCCTCGAAGCTGTCCAGCCTTATGTGGGCGGGGCTCATGGACGGCTGATGCAGTGCTCAGCACCCAGAGCTGGGTGAAATGTCGAGATGTTCCTGTGAAGGGTTCCTAACAATAGTGACGTTGGCTCATGGAGGCCGGAGTTTAAGTTTGGGCGCCAAGGAAGCAAGACCCTTCAAACCCTGAAATGCATGTTTTCGTGTCGAAGTTTTGAGGTTAGCCAGCCCAAGCCCCAAGACAGTCCACTTCAAAGTAAAGCAGTTTCTCAACTCGGAAATCGGCCCGCCGGATACTGAACCATAACGCAAGGGGAACCCTATAGGTCAGCTGCAGCGTACGCTTGATCTGCACTCCCCTCACAAACTCCCAAGAACACATCGCCAGGCCTGGATCCGTCGGCGCGGAGCTCAAGGTTCCGTCAGAGCTTTGAGAGGACCCTTTGAGAGGCTTTAGTGGGCAGAAGCTGTAGTCAAGGATTTAGGGGGTTCAGGGTTTAGTCCGCGCCCCAGCAATCTGTGGCGAGAGTCCTGAATGCAAGAAAGGGGTTTTAGAAAAAGGGGTTGTCTGCTGGGCATCAGCGGAGCATGTTGCTGCCGACTGTAAACTGAGGCGGTTTGGCCCCGGCAAGTGGCTGAGGAGTTCGGTGATCTAGCATCTCGGCACATATTGTTTGAAAGGCTTACATAAACTTTAAGTCATTAGTTCCGCTAGGTTTCGGGTTCTGCTGGTTCAGGAGGCCGAGCCTGAGCCCTTGATGCAAATGGCATCCGACGAAATTGGCTTTAAGACATCCGGTTCTCCGCAGACCCTACTAAGCCCCACTCAGCCCCCTTAGGGCGTTTCGTCCTGCGTCGGTGTGTGCTGTTACTTTGTGGGTGCCTTCCTATGGTTCCCCAAGCTGCCTATGCGAAGACTCAGACATGGCTGTGTTGTACATGGGCAAGGTGGATGAGCACTTTCTTATACTATGGAAATCATGGGCTCGCAGGCCCGAACTCAAGTGCGACTCCAGTGCGGAGAGCGCAGAAGACGCAAAAAAGCAGAGCTTGTGGACATCCATCAACATCCGCCAACCGCCAACCCTCCGAGCCTCAGGTCCTCAGGTTCCCCTGCTCAGATAAATTAAAGCATTTTTTCTTTGGACCTCTTGGACAGATTCCGCGCAATGCAACTCCGTCGTCTTGCAAATCTGAGCCTTAAAGCTCCGCAAAGCGCACAAACAACGCCCAGGCACTGGGTTGTGGCACCCTCGGAGCTGGAGAACCAATGGAGTGTTGTGGAATTTGGGTGAATCTGGTACCAGTACCTGAGATGTGCGCTTGAAAAGGATGAGGTTCAGCTGCCGTTTAGGGTTTCGCGTTCGGGGAAAATGGCTGCCGGTATGAAGCTGGACTTAAGATGGGAGGTTGAGCATCTGCGGCTACCATATGTCACCTTGTTGATCTTGTGCTGCGCGGTGCGAAGGTCTCGACCCCGTTACAGCCCGGCGGCCGGGTTTCAATAGTGCCGCCTGTCTACAAGAGGGGGTGAGGGAGGGGGCGCATATGGGTTGAAATGCGACGTGGCACAGCTTGCTTTTCACAGGCATCTGTCGGGCTTGCGCGAATGTTGTTGCTGTTCTTCTTCTTAGGGTTAAACGGGCTTGCGGTGTTTGGCCCAATATGTGGGGTCGTGTGCACTTTGTCGGTGTGCTCGAATCGGCGTAGCCGCAGGTGAGTTGCCACACGATAATCCCCTCGACAATTGTTCGGCAATGGCATAATGGGATGTCGGCCACAAGCCTATGCACTCCACGAGTGCGCATCGGATCCCCTCCAGCTGGAGTGATGCAGGTGCGTGCTTCAACCGCTGCCTATGCATGCAAACACACACACACACACACACACACACACACACACACACACACACACACACACACACACACACACACACACACACACACACACACACACACACACACACACACACACACACACACACACACACAACACACACAGCCCGCGCGCGCGCGCGCGCGCGCGCGCGCGCGCGCACGCACGCACGCACGCACGCACGCACGCACGCACGCACGCACGCACGCACGCACGCACGCACGCACGCACGCACGCACGCACGCACGCACGCACGCACGCACGCACGCACGCACGCACGCACGCACGCACGCACGCACGCACGCACGCACGCACGCACGCACGCACGCACGCACGCACGCACGCACGCACGCACGCACGCACGCACGCACGCACGCACGCACGCACGCACGCACGCACGCACGCACGCACGCACGCACGCACGCACGCACGCACGCACGCACGCACGCACGCACGCACGCACGCACGCACGCACGCACGCACGCACGCACGCACGCACGCACGCAACGCACGCACGCACGCACGCACGCACACGCACGCACGCAGCACGCACGCACGCACGCACGCACGCACGCACGCACGCACGCACGCACGCACGCACGCACGCACGCACGCACGCACGCACGCACGCACGCCGCACGCACGCACGCACGGCACGCACGCCCGCCGCCGCCCGCACGCCCGACCGCCCGGCCCGCCCGCCCGCCGCCGCCCGCACGCCCGCCCGCCGCCGCCCGCCCGCCCACACGCCCGCCGCCCACACGCCCACACGCCCACACGCCCACACGCCCACACGCGCACACGCGCACACGCGCACACGCGCACACGCGCACGCACACACACACACACACACACACACACACACACTCGCCCTTTGTGGTATGAGATCGCAAGCCTTCAGAGCGGGTCACTCAACAGCTCTTTCCTGGGAAGCTCAACAACCAGCTGTTTTCCATTCTGGTGGGGAAGAAAGAAGCTCACAGAAGGATTCAGGGCCTCCCCTCGACTCCCAAGCCCTTACCCCCTACACGCCTTCATTCAGCCAGGTAGTCAAGTCCCTGGCCCGACTGGCGACGCTGCGCCCCCGCGGGCCTGAATCCTGGCATCATGACCACCAGCACTGTTTCAAAAAAGCAACGTCAAGCGGGCATCCGTTTTTTTTTTTTTTTCTCCTGTAGCTGCGTTTGATTTATGGCTTCTGCTTGGGAAGTTGGCAAGGCTTTCGGTGCTTGCTTCGGTGAAGAAGCCCTCAGAGCAACCCCCTACATCCTGTCTTATGGGATTCTGAAGAAATTGGCCCCTAAATCCCTGTCCCCATAGCTGCAGGACCGACTGTTGTCAAGGCCGTTTGTTGGGTGTACTTGGATGTGTCTTGACTTCTCAATCGGGCCAGACCATGCGGTTCTATCGCGAGGGGAAAGACAGGAAGTTCAAGCACCCGCACGACGCGTCTGTCCGGTTTCACGGCTCTCGCCTACTCGTTCTAGGTCAATCATCGCCCTCCCGCCCGGGCACCCCTAGAGTCCTAGTCCTAGACGAATGCGAAGTTTGAATCAAGCTCCCACCTGGGCCCGGTGCACTTTTGAGGCTTGCATCGCTCCATGTTGCGAATGAACGTGGCAGGGGCTTTCCTGTCTCCCGGGCTCTTGGATTCACGTGTCCTTCTACTGTCCCGTCCGCATTCTACGTCTGAGCCTTGCGCGGTAGCGACCCTGTCAAAAAAAGGGCGAACCGATAGCCATCGGCAATCCACACGCCGACTTCCCAGGTCGTTCGCTGTGCAGGTGGAAGAGGAGCGCGTCACCGACCCGCAAGATTCAATGCAGTTCCATGTGTGGTTGCATCATGCGTGGTTGCATTCAGCAGGCTCCGGATCTTGAAGCCCTTGAAAATGGGACTCCCCTTGATGCCCCCATGCCCCGAGCACAAAGGCTCTACATCGCGCATGATCACTGATTTCATAGCACGTGGGTTGCTCCGTGGAGCAGTCAGCTCAGATCTCAAAGCATAGTTAGAAGAATCCTCAGCGCATCTCAGTGCTTCAGTCAAGATCCCGAACGCTTCAACCGAAAACCCCCCTTGCCAGCTGGACATCTGTCAGGGCTCCCTCGAGAAAGGCGGAAGCAGCCCGTGCGCCCGACAACCTTTGGTCAGGGCTTTCGAAGGTATGGGGAGATTCGTTTTGCGGACTTTGAGGTTGGAGCGGTCGACCTGTCGCTGCTCATGCCATAGCGATAAGAAGCACCAGACGCATGCATCAACATAATCCTTGAGCTTTGAAGGAGACATGAAAAGAGACCTCGCTGGCGTGTGATCTTGGGGAACTGTTACGAATTAACATCCCAAAGTCCGGAAGGGTGCTAACGATTGATGAATGTTGATACTCTTTCTCCTTGCGAAGAAAGCTCGAGACTTACTGTCCAAGCCCGTGGAATTCTGAAGCTCCCTGTCTCCAAGTATCCGAGTAACATTCTCTGTACCCTTGTCCGCCTTGCCCTGCCGTTGCCAGGTCCGATGGTTCCGCATCGCCGGAAGGCAGGGGATCAGAGCGAAACTACAGCAACGCCACCGAACTCATGACCAAGCTCCGGGCACATGTTTCTCCGACTGCTCCTTGTTTCCCACGAATCTTTCTTTAGCCGGAGGATGTAGTCATGGCATTGGCAGAGTCCCTATCTGACAGGCAAGACGACTGTCGGATTTGGTATGGCTCTAAGACAATGTGGTGAGGTGCCTTGTCAGAGAGCGAGGACGTGCAGTGTTGCACTAGCGCAGAAATCGAGGTTGGTCTTCTTGGTGGCACTGACTGGACTTGCTTAGCAGGGCCAAAAACAAGTAGGCCGACGAGTTTTTGAAGTTTGGAGGTTGGGTTTGACAACTCTTGGCGCAAACTGTCGCCAGCCGTTCTTGCACCGATAATGCCAACGAGCTTTGCGGCGGCTCGTGAGCAGCTGCCCAATTCGTGCACAGGTTAAATTCGAGCCCTGCAACTTAACTGTAAGGCATCTCAGCTCCCCCGCATGTACGAAGTTTCCTTGGAGCTAGGATCCGGAGCTTCGCATTTGCAAAGCGTTCACGAAGTTGCAGGGCATTGAAGTTTGTTGCAGAGTTTGAAGAAGTTGCCAAGTTGCACCTTCAGAACTTGCAAACAAATGCTCTCCAAAAGCAGGATTTGGTGGAAGCACCCCCTTCGTCGTTAGAAGTTAGAAGCCTTGTCGAAGGTTGTTTTCGGTTCGGGACGTCACCTGTCAGGAAGTTCCGTATGGAAATTTGGGGTGCGGCGGTTTTGTTTTTTTTTGAAATTTGCAGCTCGGGTCTTTTGATCTTCCATGTTGGCAGCGAGGTAGCGAGACCCTAGTGAGTAAGCGCGAGCCGCGCCATTCGTGACCCTGCAGCCCAAAATGGGCCCCCGTCGCCCAATTGGCCCAAAACGATCTTGTGCTACACCTGCAGCGCCATGCCGTTCAGACTTGCCGCCCGTACGACAGGGAGACAAGGTATTTCTTTTTTCTCCAGGATGGCAACGGCCAGCTGCGTTTCTGCGATTGGCATCGCTTCACTGGTCATATTGATCTTTATCGCTGCACTGATAGGGGAGACCTACCGGATGCCGCTGGAAGCCTTCTATTGAAGCACGTGCCGCTGTGGCGGCGCCCGTCTGCCGCGGGCCACGGCTGCTTTGTCATGTGGCTTGCAAATTTGGGCAAGAAAGCGCTTGTCGACAGGCGGTCAAGATAATGCACCTGGACGAACTTAATGTGACTGCAGCACGAGAGTCACTAGAATCCGCGGCTGGAGAGATAATTAGTCTCATAAGGCAAAGCTGCGGAGACATGCCTTGGTGGTTTTCACGTCCGAAGCCTTGGGACGACTCGATGCAAGAATGTGGGATTACCTCAAAACTATGTTTCAGCAAGACCAGCCGTGTTTATCGGTATCGGCTGTAGTTTTTCATCGGGCACCAGTTGATTGGCTGGCGTCAATGTGGGTGCAACAAGCCAAACAGGAGAATGGCCGATATCATGGATGGAGCACCTCGGGCAGATCGGGCAGATCGTAAGTAGACGCAGTGGACCCGTCGGACCAGATGAGGAGGTGAGACGTAGACCTCCAGCTGCAACTGCTGAATGTATTGATGAATGCGTTCCCTCAAGCAGTGCATGCAGCTTCTTACGATTACCTGGAGGAAGTGAACTGTAGCACTGCTGCTTTCCTCATATGTAACGCCACCATCCCAAAAACAGGTCAGGCTTGGGAAATCTGCAGGGATGAGATCAACAGAAAGGCGGCCGGTAGCATACACGTGTCACCACCCCTGGCAGCAGTGGATGTGGTGAGGCTGGCAAGCGCAGTGAAGAAGGCCACGATTACTGCAACACAGGCGAGGCGTTGCAAGAACCTGACCGTTCCCCTTGCGGGGTCGCCCAAGGTTATCGAGGTTGCAAATTCTTTGCCTTTGAGCTGCAATGATCTTGACGGTTACTTCAAGCCCGAGACCGATACATGGTTTGTGCGCACTCGAGCGCAGCCGCCACGATCTGGGTCAAAGCCATTCTGCAGTGTCGCAATTGAGCGCCTTGAGCCGGAGCATTGGCAATTGATCGGCAGTCTGGTGCAAGGTTGCTGAGATGCTTGCGCAGTGGTTTCTGAGCAGACTATGCCTGCAGAGCTTAAACAGTGCCCCATTGCAGATTACACCCCATCCATCCCAACCTCCCGCTAAGCTCAGAGGATTCAGTCATTTTCTGGCCCTAAACCCTAGACCAGGTGCTAAGACCTGCTCAAATCTCATGTAGAACATGTTACTCTTAAACCTGCAAATTTTGGGTCGTCCGCAAAGTCATCAATGACGATTGGTATACTGAATAAATCTTTGTCTTTGTTCTTCTTCTGGAATTCTATTTCTTTGTGTTGGGTGTCTATGATTTTTCTGCCTTGCTCTAGTTGGGGCAAGCTCCTCTGAGCACCCCTGGAAGTTCTGGAAGTAGGAAGTGCGAGCAATGCCAAGGCATATTACAGGCCCGGCAGATCATGGATTCCTGCGGATTCTTGCGGTGCTAGATGGAGTTTCTCGCGCACCGCCTGCAGCGCAGTGGTTCCAACTGTTCTAACCGTCGTGGGATCCGTCGTGGAAATCTTGCACTTCCAGATCTCTTTAGGAGTCGGCCAGGAGCGCTTGGAAGGGCGCTCTCGTGGGGAGGAGAAGCTCCAACGCTACCTCTCGGGCCAGTCGCATCCGCCCTGCCGCCCACCTGAAATCACCTGAAGACTGGCAGCATCACTCTCTTGAGGCTCTTTCAGCTCGTGCACATGCCAAAGGAGGGCAAGCTTCCACAAGCTGCATGCTCTCCGTACGATGGTAACCCCTAAGCCCTAAGCAACTCGCTCTATTCCCGCGCCAGAAGAACGTCGCCTCTGCTCGGGAGTCTGTGTTGGGCTTGAGCAATGAGGAGCTGAAAGAGGGTGTTCCTATGGTGGAACATTGGTGGTGGAAATCGTATCTTGCTCTCCGCGAGTTCGGCGGATTCAATTTTGAGATCGAGGATCTAATTCGGAAGAGGGTTTCGAGTCTGCCGAACGGATCATGCTGCCCAGAAGAAGAAGAGGAGTCTTATGGTGTAACATGACCCCCGACGCCAAGGTACTGCCACTTCCGCAAGGAGTCCCATTGGCCACCAGAGCTGGCGGAGTCCTTGACGGCGCAGTGACATGCTGCAACTGTTCTATCCGGACGGAAGGCTCTTTTGAACTGCGTAAAAAGGCTGCACCCACAACAAAAAAGAATTGCCCCCCAAGCCAACCACTGAACCCGAATCCCTGTGCCCTGCCCCCCCTCTGAAAAGCCCCTTGAGAAGACCCTCCTACTCAAGCCCTCCTTCAAGCACTTTCCCAGAATTTTCGATATTCGTCGCCCACTTAGAGGATGGCTCTCCCCCCCTCGCACATGCTGTAAATTGGAAATTGCAAAAGCCGCGGCCATGGCAGTCTGGCAACTCGTTTCCAGATTCATGTGTGTTTTCCGCTTGTTGGGGTGAAGGGGGGGGGGGGGGCAGGACAGGCGCAAAAATGGAAATCCGCCATGTTTGGAGCTGTTTGCTCAAGAGAGCATGGTAGAAATCAGGCGTAGTGCACATGATGCTGTTTGCACACGCCCTTTCACGGAAACAAAAGCTAAGAACCTGACATCAACCTAGCATCAGCTTAATTTGTCAACAATTCAATATGCAAGTCGTAGTCAGCTAACAACAAGTCAATATGCAGGTCGAAGTCAGCTAGAAGCATCAGGAACATCCTTGTTGCATGGATCGCGTGGCGAACGCTGCAAAGCGTGCAGGAAGTCATGCGACGCACCATTTGCAGAAGGCCAATCGAGGGTTGCACTTTCATGTCATTGCCTTTAAAAGTCAAGAGGCCTCAGCGAGTACAGAGGGCTAACTGGTCATCGGCATGATTTCTTTGCCTGACGATTGTGGCTAGGCCGTCACAGCGGCGAAGGACGCAGCGTTGGGGGTTAGAACAGTTGCACACTGAGAGCTTGCAGTAAGACATGTTTGCAAACTTTGTCTGCAGCAAGTTGGAAAGTGGCCTGTGAGCATGTTGTTGCGAAAAGGTTGAGTTCCTATACACTCCTGTCCATAGGTTGCTTGTGCGTTTCCATGTTTGCAAAACATGCTAAGGGCCGTCTGCTTGCATGCCCAAGCAGAATGAGTAAGCTTCAATCACTGTACCTTAACATCCATAAGAGCCCGATGCCTTGTTCTGTAAACCCCCAACGCCTGGAACATGTGACCCAATCAGGAGCAAGGCTACTTCGAGCCCATCTGCACCCAGCGGCACCTCTCCGTCCGACACTACACCTTCGACATTTTCCAGCAACTTCTCCATCTTCAATTTGCGGCTGGTATGGTTGCAAGCTGCAAGCCCGGGAGTTTTTGACAGAGAGCTACGGGTAGAAAAGATGTAGAAAAGTGGTTTGCTTTTGACCAAAGAATCTTCTTTTGCCAGCAACCCGTGATACGGATCCTAAACCAGGCTTAAAAGCTCAGTCAGAGGCCCTGCGTTTCTTGGGGGTTCGAGGATCTGTCGCTAAGGTATTGCGGAGACATCGTGCATGTCCTGGCGCGTCTGGGACGCAAAGTGTTCCAAGTTGTGGGGAGCAGCGAACTCCGATCCGGCCGGTGCAAGTTTGACCCAGTCTGCGCTGATTTCACTGCGTCCCGAAACCTCAATTATAGAGCTTAGTCGTAGCAGTCATAGTGACAGGCCCCGCGCCACCGATGGCAATCTTTCATGGCACTTCTTAAAGGTGGCTTAAACAGGATCATAATATCATGATGCTACCATCATCCCCAGGATTCCCCAACATCACATGAGGCTGGTTCTTTGTCTGGCAGTTATCCTGCGGGAGAGCGGCACCAGCGGCATCTCCTTCAAGTTGCCAAGTTGAAAGTTGTTGCAGCAGGCATGTGTATGTGGCACGTGGATGGATTTTGGGAGTGTGGTTTTCGATGGGTTTTGTAGGGTTTGGGATGTAGAGCTGTGCAATCGGAAGCGTATGTGCACAAGATTGCTGAGGACACATATCCTTTATTTCATCGTTTTTACGGCGAGATTCTCGAATATTTTCTTCTGCCCTGGACTCAGCTTTTGAGTCTCCGATTAGGGGCTGAGGGTGTCGGGTGTAGAGTATGAAGCCTATGAATCTGTGAAGTCGAGGCCCGTTGTCAACCCTCAATGAGGCAACCAAGCCCCGGAATTGCAGCAAGACCTTGGACACCTTCGATGTCTAATCCATGTTTGGCCCGGACCTTCGCATGCTCGACTGAAGGCGATCAGTCAATCTACTTGGTGCTCTACAAGGCTCCAACGGAACGACCAGTCATTTAGGATTCGGGTTCAAGATTAAAGGCCGGTTTCGGAGCCTTGTCTCATATTCATCGAAGATTTGTCCCGCAAATTTGTGTGAGATGCTGCGGTAAGGAAGAGTGAACCTTGTAATTTCTTTCAGTATGACATTGCATGAGCATCGGCTCATTTGGGTTTCAGGGCGTCTTCCGAAATCATCTCACGAGCATCCCTCGCGCCCTTCGGTGGCCGACTTTCATGATACTTGCACAGTACTGCTTCAATTGCTTGAGCTTTGCCAGGCTCACAGTGTGAACTAGCACATCACATCAGACTGTGCCACAGAAGTGTCACTGATTAGTTGCATGTTGTTTGTTCCGCGACTTGAATAGGTTCTTCTGTGGAGTGTGACATTGAAGATCGCGCCTTGGCGAGGTATGCGGACATGGGTTGTGTCATAGACTCGTTGAAGGTAGTTCATGCCGTTCGCCGCAAAATTTCCATGCAATCTCCAGTCCACCTTCTGTGATTTCCTGAAGCTAGGTCGTCTTACTCTTTACAACTTGGTGAATGGTTAGTCCGAGGGCTAAAATGGTGGCTTGAACCATACATGTTGAACTCGATCTAGTTTTATGGCACGTGGCTGCCGACCGTAGTTGCAACATCTGCAGGACGTCATGTTAAACTTTTGAAGCCGGCATCTGTCACCCTTGTGGTTCATTATGCGCGAACTCCTCGGACCCCGATGTCCCCGCATGTTGGCAAATCAAAGGTCTTGCTGCTGTACATCTTTGGAGCCAGCCTGAGCCCTGGGTTTCATGTCCTGGGTCTCTGCGAAGATCTGCGAAGCCCCTTAAATCGACTCGTTACATAGTTACATAGTAAGTTAAGTATCTTTGAGCAGGGAAAGACCATTTTGACATGGTGCCAACAATGAAGCTACACCCTACGAGGTCGAAACTGCCCGAAGCGCTGGCATTTCGAGGGTTTCCCGTTCACGTGTCGTGGCACAGGGCCAACTCGCCACCCCAAGGTCACACGATTCCCCATACGGGCCCAAGGTGCGATCTGTGCCTTGCTCAGGTGTGGACGAGAAGGACACAGTTTCCTTGCCAGCTGTCTCTTGGATGTAACAGGCATAGGATGCAGCTGCGGGTCCTAGCAAAAAGGCGTGCCAGCATTCAGGTGTGGAGGTTGTGAATTCCGGATTGCTGAGTTGAGACTATGCCGGGCGCCGGGCCTATTTTGCCAAAGAATGATGTGACACTGGCACACTGGCTCCAACTGGACCAAAGTTCGACCGCCGAACTCTTGCCTGATACAGGCGCTTGCTGTTGTAGCGCAGCTGTGAAGACCTAGTGCGGATACCTGTCCGTTTCGGGCGGTGTACAAGTGGCAAAGGGTGGCACAATGCCTAAACCTAAACCCCGGGCTCTGCTGAACTGAACATGATTGGGGTTGGAGGCTTCGGATCCTTTGTTGATCCCACAGCCCGTAAATCGTTGAAACCAAGGCTTTGTTCATCATTATCGTCATGACGCTGGTCTTCGGTGTGTACTCGCTGGAAGATCACGGGCTGTTCGTCGAGATCCTCTGGACTGCTTCCTCAGCAGGTCCTCTAGACCCAACATCTCAGACAGCAGTGGTGTGATTCAGCCAAAAGCTGGCGAACGAGTTGTTGGCTTTCATCTCTGGCCGCAAAGTTCACTCGGGGTGAAGTCCGGACCTCATATGAGTTTCAGGCCCTAGGCCTTCTACCCTAATCCAAGATACCCCTAACCCTGAACCCTATAGGGCCTTTGTGGAATCTAAATCCCGAAGAGCCCACCCTGAGCAGGCCTCAGTTCGAGAGTTCGAAATGCACGTCGCCAGGATCTTCTCAACATATCTGGAGAGCATCTCAATGCTTCCCCAGTGCCCTCTGCTCTTACTGCTCTTTAGGGCTTAAAGGGTTTAGGGCTTAGGCTTTGTCAGTGGTAAATGGGTTCAGAAACTGGAGGCCTTGGAACCTCCTGCTATGTGAAAACCGTATTGCCTGAACATGTCCGACCGTACCCTTCCAAGCCTGCTGCAAAAGGGTTTAGGGTTTAGGGTCACCCTTTCTTGGGGAGCTTAGGAGGTTTCACGGGTTTCAACCAGCGTTTGGCTGTCTACGCCTGGAAGCCCTCAACAGCCAACTCCGAAATCTCATCCACCGGTTGAAGAGTCGCAGACTCAGGGTTCAGCTAGACCCTCTAGACCCTACATGTGGGGCGGCTCAGTGTTTCTCTTCCGGCCATTTGAAGGTACATCTACTGCTACAGGCACGTGGGCAAAAAACGAAGGTCAATTTCGACAGAACTTTAGCACTCCAGCTGTGGGCCTATGGAGACGCTATATGTATGTGTAAGGAGTTCTGGGCATATCCTGACTTTCCTTAAATGGCGCCAGATGCGTTAAACCAACCCGCAGCTCTTCTGCGTCACGCTGAACCGATATTGCTTGAACCCACCCCTGCATGCAGGGACGTTGAGAACAAGTGCCCCTTGGTCTCGTCCTACGTCTTCGCAATGGGTGGACACTTGCCCACTCTCTTGGTTTGCCTCTCTTATGACGTATTTGATCACTGGTCCTGGCTCCGCATAGCCAGTTCCCAGCGTTTAGGGATGCTTCGGGTCTGGGTTTTTACAGGCATGAAACGGCCACGGGGGGTCGGCTGAGATCCTCTTGGACCGGCACAGAGAAACCCTAAACCCTGATTCCAGCAGCTCATGAGTTTAGGGGTTATCGGCTTGGCCGGTGCGTCTAGGAAACTGGTCCCCAAGAGACTCGGAACATGGCGGCCGAGAGTACCATGCACAGCCTAATAACTGGACTCCAGATGCCGAAATACCCTGGCAGATTTGGCCGCCTGAGGATACCAGATGGTCTTTGGAGTGAGCTGGGGCCATCACTTCATCTTCCGCCACTCTGGCGGAATCATGCGGCTTTCGGGCTCTTTGGGACGAGTGTGTTGGATGCGGACTAGCCTCGGTGTTTGAAGTGTTCGGACTTCTACTTTCGCAGCCGTGACCGTGTCCCAGGGCCCGTAGAGCCAAGGACCCTATGACTTGGACGTCAGCAGCATGATCTCGGGCTTCTTGGGTATTGTTCCTCGGTGTTCACAAGGATCTGTGATGCTTCAGTGCTATCAGTTATCCGGTGTTTCGGGCATGGGTCTGCCGAGGTCTTCTTTTGTGACTACTTGGCCTTTCGAGTGCTGGGCGTCTCCATGCTCGCCGATGCCTGAGCAAACAGACGGTCAGATAAAGGCCTTGAGGGGTGAGTATATTTGAGGCCGGCTTGCTCGAACAGGGACTGCGGGGTGGGGCGGGGGTGGGTGGGTCGTCATGTTCGTTCATCAAGTTCTTTGACCAGCGTCTAATATGTTGTTCTATATCGAATCCTACGTGCGAGTACCATGATGTTGAGAAGACACCTAAAGCCAAGCCATAGCTCTGGAATTGAAAGGCACAAGACACCAGGAAGCCTGTAAATAAATGCGTCGGCCCTTGTGGCGAAGAACCTCCTCGAAGCCGACAGTGCAGAAAGGTTTGAAGATTCAAAACCTTAATGTAATGATGAGCCCCTTTAATCTGCGGAAAGCGCAAGTCCTCGATGCTCAACTTACCTAAGTAGTGTCGGAGGGCTTTGGAGATCTTTCAGAGCGCCTTGAAGATTTGCAAGGCTACCCGGAGCCCAACAGCACACGGCGCCTGTCATCCTGCCTCCAGCCACAACCCCCTACACATACTTCTAAACTGATGTTCGCCTTGAACAACTCAGAAAAGGTTCGTTGACTTTTTGCTAGAGGGTTCAGTTTGGTAGTTTGGGCAGGGATTTAGGGTTTTCACGACAAAGCACCCCCCTCCCCCTCCAAGCTGGCCATTGTTCAGGCCTTGGCTTGGGGCTTTGCGGTTGTTGTTGCTCCCACCTGGAGTCGGCAGGTCCAAGTTTGTATCTCCGTGGATGATACCATCAAAGAGGCAGAGGCAGTGCTGGGTTTGCAGGGATTTGGAGCTTCGGGTTTCCAGACGGCTTGCAAGGTCTTGGGGACTTCGGACTTTGGACACTCCAGTCGACACTCTGAGAGACCCCTCCCCGAGTGCATTCTCTCAATCCGTTTAGAGCCCTAACAGTGACTGGCTTGGGGCACTTCTCCTCCTCAACCACCGTCAAGCCGCGGCCAAGGAAGCTGCTTGGAGCCTCGTCGCAGGGCAGCCTTTGCAAGGCTTGGTGGAGAACCTGCTGGGCTGCTGTTAACTGTGGGGCGCCACGCCAAAACCCTGCACGGGTTAGGGACGGGCTTCCCGTGAGAATTCAAGTATTTGTAGCATGCAACCTGCAAGTTTGGGTTGGGTGGGGGGGCCTGGAGTCCTTTTTTGCACGCCCAAGCCACGGCTCCGCATGTCCTGATGTCCTCTGGCAGGCGAGTTTGCAGAGTTCGCCGATTCGGTCACTCCAAATGTCATTGGCCATCGAGAGGCTTGGGGGCGGCAAACCCTCAACCGACGCAAGCACCTCCCCCCAAACTGGGTGCGCCCAATTTGACACATTCTTCAGGACCGGGCTGAGGCTCAGGGTTCAGAGCTCGTATTAAGATAGCCATGCAGGAGATCGAGATGGCCATGGCTGCCCCAGTGGAGTACCACCGGAGTGTGAAAATGACAGCCTAGCAAATGTGGAGTAGGCCGTGACAATCACATTCCTAGAGAAAGCCTGTAAAAATCACGGTGGCGGCGCGGCGAAGGCAATAAAACATGCTGCGCGACAATCATCGAAACAGTAGGGCTGCAGGGTCTCCGGCGACACTCGAAGCCCGTAGTGCCCAGCAAGTACACCTTTCACCCACATCCCCGACCACAGCAGAAAGAAGTTTCACCTGGTCCGGCGTCATCGCTTGGAGAAAGGAACATCCGGCTCTGCAAGGCATGCAGTGTGAGCTCGGAGCTGCGCAGATTCCTCATGAGGTCAACAGCAAGTATAGTATGCCGTGTGGTGCATGCCGGGCGTTGGCCGAAACTCGTTCATGTTGAGAACGTAACTGTGGGCTACACTAGTCTGCAGCCAGCCTCCTACTTGCGCATCAACAAGTACACGTCTCCAGGAAATTGACACCCCATCGAGACCGGATCGGGCGCCCGCTTGCTTTGTTCAGCTTGGCTCCAACTGCAGCCCTCAGTAGCAAGAGACCAGGATGCTCAAAACCTGAAATCTCGACATCTGTGAAACATGTCTTAGGGCCTAGAATCAGCCTCTGCTTGTCCAGGATCTAGGGAACCTCTTCACGTCCAAGTCGGGTCGAGAGACCTAGGGGAAAAGTCTGCGAATCCAAAACCTCTCAAGTCCGAACCACAAAACGCTGTTCAGCAGACCACGTCAATTGCCATGTTTCCCCGACAAGTGGGGTGTGTCCTTCTTGCCGTACTTCTTCGGTGCCGGTGCTGGAGATCTGATGGGTTAGGATTATAGGGTCCAGTTTGGAAGTTGGGGCAGGGGGGTTCAGCATGCAGCTGCTGGGAAATGGGGATTTCAAGTTTGGCATTTGGGGTGTAAGGTGTTGTGCGCGGCTTGCCCCGGCACATTCTCAGTGCCAGCCACCATTTCCTTCAAGTCCAGCTACTTGTAGCCCTCATCGCCCCTCATCCCCTAAACCCTAAACCCTGATTCAACCCCAAGCCCTAGACCCTAAGCCCAAAACCCAAAACCCAAGCCCAAGTCTGAACCCTGGGAATCTTTCGAATCTTCGCTCCCGAGGCTCCCTGCCCCCTCCCTCGCTGACGCGCCATGCTCGGAGGGCCAAGGCTTTCTGCATGTTACGTCTCAAGGGAGTTTATACACAATATGTGTGCAATAAGCGATATATGATTTGTGTGTTTTGAGCCAGGCATAGGGGCCATCGGTGCTTTGAAGTGCATCCTTGCGCGACAGGCTTCATCCAGTCCAATCAAACTTGCTCCGACTGTGCGCCGGGCACGTACATGAGCTCCATGGCTTTCAGGTGACCAGGTGACCTCTCGGGTAACCATATCTGCCTTTGCCCAACTTTGTCACTTGTGGAACTGCGGTGTTTTTTGAGGCTAGAAGAAAAGAAGTGCCTTATAGTGCCTCTTTCAACTTACCTGGAAAATGCCACTGCAGAGTTCGAGAACTCCCCCCCAGCACAGGCAAAGCCCTGAACTCCTGGAGGCATAAAACTAAAAGCTGAAAGCCCGCATACATGGAACCAGCAACCCGACTGAACAGAGCAGCACTGGTGGACTCAAAGAGAAAACCGCGACATGGACTGAAGAGAAGCGAAACCTATAGCAGTCGCTCTTTCCTCTAGGGGCCCCAACTTGGGACCCAAGCAAGGCTACGCCAACGCCACAGTCAACCTCACCTTTTCCATCGGCTGCCGCCCCTGCCTTGCGGGCTGGTATAGAAGCTGGGCCGATCGGAGGGGTGTGGAGGGAACTATCAAACCCCAGGAACTCAAGTTATGTGGTGTATTTGAGCCCATGAGAGTCTGTCCCCACCCCAGAGCGAAACAGTTTGATGGGTAATTAATCCAAGGATCATTAGGGACGGGTGCTCTGGGCCCCGGAACACCGGAATACTCCGAAAACTTGGGGGAGGGGGGGTGGGGTTTCTGGGGGGGGGAAGCTTCTCCAGGCGGAGCCGCCGCATCTGTCTGCACCGTGTGTCCTGCAGGGCGCTGGACCGCGACTTTTCGCTTGAAAACCGTGAGTGGAGTGCAGGGCCTTAGGAATCTAGCGCTCGGGATTGATTTATTTGCGGAACATGTTCAGAATGCTGTGATAGGTTGTGTCAGGCGTACACGGCGTTCCACACAGAGCATTGTGTGATCTTGGCTAATTTGCCTCAGGCTCCTGGGGCATATCAGTTTGGAGTTTCTGGTCAGGGAAGAAGTAACCCCCGCATTATTGTCAACCCCCCCCCTTTCTCCCTGTCAGTATCGGAAGCCACAAAGTATGGGGACAAGTAGGCGGAGGTGACTATAAGGGGCATCCTCGCAAATCGCCCTCTTTAAGAAGCAAGCCGCCCGGCATCCTCAACCCAAGTTCGAGGAGGTACATGGTCTAGAGCTCGAGTTAAACTCGAATAATGTCACACGGGCAGGAGTTGGGCTTCTGCACCTAGTTGCACTGAGTGCGCGCCCGGCAGCTACAGCAGCTTGGCATGCTTGGGAAGAGGTGTAGGATGTTCGGCACTTAGGCTCAGCTAGGCTCAGCATGGCTCAGCGGCAGCAAATGCTTGTAATATCTTGTGATGCAACGTACTGAGCCCGTAGTTCCTGAACAACTCCAGTGCTAACTTCGGGGTCCATCGCAACACCATCTGCCGCCAATACAGTAGCCGACCCAAACTTACAAACCCCCCTCCTCTTGTCTCCAGGTCTGGAGGGCATGCGCGACTGCATCACGTGCGCCCCAGGCTACTTTGCGGCCTCCTACGGCCTCTTCGTTCGCACAGGGGCTTCCTGCTGACCTGGGGAAAGTGGGGGCTCATAGCTTTGCGTCACATGGCCAACTTGCCAACACCGGCCAGCTGGGGAGCCCCCCTCATGTTGCAGACCTTGAACCAAGGTCCAAAGAGCCTATGACCAAACTGCCGAAACTCTGGAGTGGGGGCTTCAATTGGTAGGCGTTCTTGTCGGAACTGCAACGTATCGGAAGTGCTCAGTTTTAGGCTAGCATTACATCTGTCATTAGGCCTCGAGGTAGCATCACCCCCCGGCCCCTCAAGCTTTTTCGGCGGGACTCCCAGAGCCTGTGGCCCCAAACTCGCGTTGAGGATTCCACCAAACTTAGCGTTTAGAGTGGAGTGGGGTCAGCAGTTGCACTTTGACCTGAGGCTTCTCGGAGTGCGTTGCATGTGATGCCGGCCGGTTCAGCGAGAGCTACCGAGGCACTCCCGATAAGTCGAGACACCCCACAGCCAGACCCGCTTGTGATGAAAGATGTTTTTTGTTCGCGGGGGGGGGGGGGGGTGGGGGGTTGGTTATTGAAAGCATACTTTACGTGCCAGCTTGCGTGTTCCGGGGTCTTGAGCTCGGCAGTCAGGCTAGAATTCAGCAAAGTCAAGAACACAAGAACAGCAAGGTCTTTTGGATTGACATTCAATGTCATTGAGGCCTTTAGGGTACAAGACCCATCGGTAGCTGCTTCCAGCAGCTGCCAGCAACTTCCCTCATCCCCATAGCTTTGAATCTCACACCCTTGTGCTCCAAGAAATGCCTGGAAATCCTTCCATGCCATGCTGCACCGTGTTTTTTTCTGTTGGGGGTCCTCCTCCGATTTTTTTGGCTCGGCTCCTGAAGCCCACAAATTGCTTCCCGCAGGCTCCAGCAGCTGCACGATGTGCCCCACCGGGCAATGGAGCCAATCTGGCTCGGTGCGCTGCGCTGCGTGCATCAGTGGCCTCTCGGCTGCTGAGGGGCGCCTGTGACAGTCGGGGGCTTGCTTTCGGGTGGGTGGATCCTGGCCACCGCATCCTAAAGGCGGTATGAGTTTCGGTTGCGGCTCAGGGCTCACAGCATTGGCTCACAGCTTCAAGGCTACCATGGCGCAGGTTTCTCAAGTGAGCTGCTAAACAGTGGCGGGCCTCGAATGCAACAGTCGCTGAGCACCTGCTGCAGGGCCCGACAGTATCATGATCCTTTTGCTGCGAAGGCAGCTACCTTGACGAGAACCAGACATGTTCCGTGTGCCCAGCTGGGACTGCTAGCATCCAGGCAGGGAGGAGAAATGTTTGTTGTGTCCATTGGGTTGGCAACCTCGGGCTGACTGCCACTGGATTTGAAGGTTCAGGTGAGGCTTTGCAGCTCTCGTTGGCTTTGTCTTCTGGGAGGGGACTACTATCAGCGCTGGTTCAGGGATGCTTCGTTTTGCCATGCTGGCAAGCCAGCAGCTCCACGTTAGCGAAACCACCTACATGTTGTGAGTGCGAGTGAGATTGAAGACTCCAAGCCCAAGTCTGCACTTGATATACCCACGAGGCGCAGACAGCCTGCGTGGGTACGTGTGCAAGGGCCTCGCAGAGCAGAAACATGTGCAAACCTTCAGATCCTGGACCCTGGTGCAGGGGGCGACCAACTGTACCTCCTGCCCTCCCGGGGCACGAAGTGATGCGGGAGCCAAAGAGTGTGAGCCTTGCCTCTCGGCTCCGGGTGTAGATGGAACTCCACTCTTGCACCCTCAACCCTAAACACATTCTTGCACACAATCTTGCACACAATGTGGCATAAGACCATCCCAAATTTTCGGGGCGCGTTCCTGGGTGTGGGGTGATTGTCGTATCCCCTGCGACTTACCCAGGCCTCGAGTTAACCTCGAAGACCCAAAAGAAAGCTACCCAAACGCGGGGAAAGCCTGGGAGAGCTCTTTTCCCATGTTGCTGCTGTGCAGCGTCGAGGTTCTCCGGGGCGCTTCGTCACGCAGCCGCACGAAGTGTGCCAGAACTGCCCCGGTGGAGCCTGAGCCGCACGGGCTCCCTGAACTCGACTCCTAAGCGCCTAAGCTCCCAAGCCCTGCGGCTGGAGTCCCCTAAAACTTGCATTTTGGGATCAGGGGCCCCTGGCTTAGGTGGTTTCGGAAACGGCTGTGATTCGAGTTTGTTCGCTGGGCCCTTGGTGCTTGGACATCAGGAACTCGGGCCTGCAATCCTCACTTCCTAACTGCCGTTGGTGCCTCTAACCCTGAAGCCTTGCGAGCCCCTAAAGCCCCAGACAACATGAACACACGCCTTTCGTGCCTTTGTAAGCAGTTTAGCTTGGAGAGACCTACACCAGAATACAGCGTGACTTCAAAGAAGCCGGCTCCTGAGGGACTTTCAGCAGTCTGGGCTCCACATCCTGCGACGTGCCTGGGCTTGAGCCGAAAAGGGTTAGGGTTTTGGGATGTTTGGGTTGAGGGCTTTCAGAAAACTTTGGGTTCGGTGGCGATGTTGTTGCAATGGTTCATCTGCCGCGCATGTTGCACACTTGAGCTCTGATGGGAGACGCCAACCCCATAAACACACCCCAAATACGAGAACCCCCCATTTTGTAGGAACCCCCCCCAACAGTGCACAGCCCTGTTCTCGGAACCCCCCTCCGCCCCCATATCAGTCACAACAGTCAATTCCAAGCCGAAAGACGCCCTGAGACCCCAACCCCAACCCCAACCCCCTAAGCCTCCGCTCCATGCCTGGAGTGGAAATCCTTAGTTAGGGTTCAGATGAATTAACTTCGGGCTCATCGTAGGCTTCC
Source organism: Symbiodinium natans (assembly GCA_905221605.1). Classification (NCBI taxonomy): domain Eukaryota; class Dinophyceae; order Suessiales; family Symbiodiniaceae; genus Symbiodinium; species Symbiodinium natans. The sequence goes on from CAJNDS010002332.1 coordinate 409,766, forward strand.
TATGGAAGCCTGCTCTTGCAAGTCGCCTTTGCCTTTGCTTAGTGGGATTCAGAGATTTGGGCCTTCAGGCTTCTTGAGCCTCGTGGCTTCAAGCCCCTGGCTCTTGAATCCAAAGCCGTCCTGAGTTGGGAGGTTTGCCCCTTTGGGCACAGCAGTCTCCCCGTGTCTGACACTTGGCCGAAGGGTTCGGGTTCAGTGCTTTTGGGCCCTGGGCAATCGCCGGGTTCGCCCATTGTGGAATTATGGGCCCTTCAGTATGATTCTGCGGGATCTGCGTAGAGTCAATGAAAGGTGCAGGCAGAGCACCTCGAATTCCACCTCAATGCATCCTTCTGGCAAAAACATAGAGACCTTCGAGCAATCATGATGTCCTGAGCCTAGGTCCTAGTTCTGCAACACTTAGCACTTGAGAAGCCCACTCCACCCCGACAATGACGAGCCTCCTTAAGCCTTCGTATTCTGAATGCTCACGTCCCTTGCCAACCTTGACTGCCAGCTGGCTGAAGGAAGGCCCGCTTGAACCCTGGCAGACATGAAGACATCCCAATGCCTATGCCTATGCCAAACGTCCAAGAATATGTGTGGGGTCCTTACCCTGAACATCTGCTAGGGCCACGAGTTCAGTGTCCAGTTGAACCGAGGAGAGTTGCATCCCCTGCCCTGCTGGGCGTTTCGTCCTGGACATCGCAGCACCCTGCGCTGCCTGTGCACCAGGGAGGTTCAGCGCTGGCAGGCGCGGAGTGAGAGGGCTTTGAGGTATGGGGCTTTGACTGAGGGGGGGGGGGGGGGGGGGGGGGGGCTTCCCCTCAAGAAAGAAGGCAAATCCAGTAGGCTGAACTTTGTTTTCAAAAGACGCTTTATGGTGAGGTGATGTCATGTCTAGCAGCTAGCATGGCTTGAAACCTTGAGGTTGGCGTGGAGCTGGGAACGGGCGAATTCCTTCGAGGATTAGGGACTAGGTCGGCCAACGAAATTGTCCAGGATTGCGTGGCGCTGCCGAAATCTGTCCAATTCAGAGAATCACGAAGCCCAATTTATGGAGCCACCACCGAGCCATACTGTACTGTCCCAACCCAAGCGGCGGGGGGTGCTGATGTTTTCATAGTGCTCCTCCCTGCACCAAAAACTTGCAGTCGTACAAGCAACAGACGATGCAGGTGCAGTGGTTACACGCATGTCAAGACCATCCAGCAACAGCACCTTCCGGGTCTCCTTCATGCGGAGTCGTCGAAAAGACTGTAAGTTCACAACGTTGAACTTTGCTGAAATGCCCTATCCAAACTTACCCTACCCTAGAACATCTAAATGAAGATGATCGGCATCGCCAGTGAAGTGTAGCGGCTTGCCTGCTGAGGCGTTCCACTATCTGAACTTCAACAGCTCGGCAGCCATATCCCCCTTCGTGCCTTAGCCCCCAAGCTAGGTGCCTGAGGCCCCTAAACCCTGCAAGCCCTAAAGCCCTACAACTATGCACCTATTGATCCTGAACACGCTGACACAGGACTGACAGCTGCACTCCCTGCGCCGCGGGCGAATACAGCGACGAAGCAGCCGGTCGATGCACCTTGGCTCAGCCTGGGAGAGTGCTTGCAAATGGGCGGTTGTAGGTTTCGGGTATCAGGGTAGTAGAGGGTATGAGTGTTCGGGGTTCAGGGTTTTTCCAAGTTCGGCGCTTTGTTGGTGTACGTACCTTTCGCAAGGTCTTTGAGGTTTAGGCCCGCAATGCCGCAGCTTGGAGCTCCCAAAGCAGCAGGTCCGCTTTTAGGGCATATGAAGCCTGGACACCTGCACGTAAACCAAGGCTTGATGTCCTAACTCCTCAAATTTCCAAGTCCCCTGTAACACGCTGTAGGGCCTCATCAAAGCCCCAACTCTCAAAGCTGAGCTTACATGAAAAGGCGCACGGTGCCCTGCTGGCACCGCGAGCAGCACATCCTCTGGATCTTGCTCGCAGTGCCCGGCGGGCACGGCGAGTGAAGAAGGCCAGTTGAACCCTCGATATCCCAGCATTTGCGACCCCCTTGTTTTTTGTGGTGGGTCAGGGTTCGACCCTCCCCTTCCTGGCGGGTTTAGGTTTTCGGCTAGGGTGACGATCTATTTTTTCTCCGTGGTTCATGGGTTTAAGGGCTTCGGGTGAGGCTTGAGGGTTTAGGCGAGCTGAACGTCCAGGTTCCAGGTTTACACCTCTTTGCGATTCGTGGTGTGGTGTTGGGTCAAGGTTGAGCTGGGGGGGGGTTGGACCAACGACTGTAAAACTCAATCCCAAAGAAGCCTAGATTCGACCACCAAGTTTCAAGGCCTGAACCTCGCCGATTCTTCCGCCACAAGCCAGAAACTGCAAAGAGTGCACAGCGGCAGCAAGAAAACCCCACGACCCCTGAGCCTTCAGCCCCGACACCACGCAACCGCCTTGCAGGAAGCCCCACCTGCAACTCCTGTGCTCCGGGTTCCATCAGTCAGGCAGGTGCGGAGAAGCGCCCGTGGCCTTGAAATTCAGGAAGCTTTGGGGGGCTTTCAGGGGTCGTAGTCGGGTAGAAGCTATCCCGGGCAACCGGGTAAGAAAGCACATAGGACACATCCGCGGGGCTGGGGATTTCACGTAGGGTCCCGGCTGTACTGATTGGAACGCCTTGCTCAGGTGCACGCCCTGCACCGCAGGCAGCTATGCACTTTTCGCCGACGAGCCGTGTGTGACCTGCGCAGCCGGGACGAGCAGAGGCTCAGCAGCATCTGAGGAGCCGCCCCCTTTTTTCCTTGGCATGAGAGTGGGGTATGAGTGGGGTATGATAAGGGCTTCTAGGAGTCCTTGACCTGAGGTGCACGAGGTGCCGCTGAGTGCCCCCTGGAGAGAGATTTGGGGGGGGGCCAAAAAGGGGCGTACAGTTGAATTCAGTTTTTGGGGGCTTCGGAGGCAAGTAGAGAGCTGCATAGACCTGCCCGGGAAACAAGAACCTGCTGGGTTCTTCTTGGGATTCGTTTTGGTCGAGCTTAACAGGTTCCCGCAGTGCATACCTGGCGTACCTGACTGTTGGTTTCGATAGCCACCCGACGATTCTTAATGCCAGTCCCCGCACGCCAGGCTCACACTCGGATTAATCTAGTAAGCCCCAATGCGCAAAATCCTCAAAAAAGACTGGATCAGCCCAAGCTCGAAGCAGACTCAACATGCACCCGAACCGGGCTTGGAGGCACACCATGCCAAGCTGGCTATGTGAGCTCCGCCGGCGCCCCTGAGTGCTTGCCATGTCAACCAGGCACCTTCACTACAGCTGCTCGGTCAGGATTCGGAAACGCTCTTCAAACCATTAGAGGTTCTGAGGGCACGCTTAGCGCGTCGAGCCAGATGACGCCGTGAAGACTTATGAACAGGTCACATGTAAAAAGCCGCGATCCAGGACCTGCAGCATTGCCGCACATGTCCGGCGGGAACCTGGAGCAGCGTCTTGGTGCTCATGGAGGGCAGCCTGCATAGTACTGTATAAACTCATACAGCCTCCTTCTTCAGCTTCCGCGTTCGCCTGAGGCATTGCAGCTAGCAGCTGCGAGGCGTGTCCACCTGGAAGTCGCTCTGATGCTGGATGGGGAGCATGTCAGATCTGCCCCCCGGGCACTCACATGCAGTGCCTCGGATCTACACAGCACAAGTACACTTGCACATACTGCAGGCCCCCTGTAGTCATAGGAACCGAGTACCCACGTGGGATGCTGTATGTGTCCATTCTTGCTCATTCGCTAGTGAAGAATGTCGAAAATGATGTAAGCAGACACTTGCTGACACAGCCGTAGTTGTCGCACGATGGTTCTGAACGTGTCATTCAATGTTGAGTGGACTTTTGGATGCCAAAATGGCGGTATAATTCCGGTGGTTTCCTGTGGCAGTAGCTGTGTCCTGCCGAGGCGGCCGGATGAGCAATGTCAGACCTGTCCTGCCGGCACCTACAGCCATGCCGGGGCTATTGTGTGTCTGGATAGATTCGGGCACTCGCGTTTGGTGACTTTTCTGCTTTTGTTGATATTCAAATGAATGAAACACAATATCGACATCTGTACTCGAAAGCTCGTCTAGATTGTCCAAGGTGCGACATCTGTGAAGCTGGGACGTTTAGCAGCGCAGCCTCAAACAGCTGTACTACCTGCCCTGCTGGCAGATACAGCAACGACACTGCTCCCGAGTGCGACTTGTCGGTGAACTCAGCATCGTCCAAACTAAGTGTAAGTTTGATGGCGGGCGCCGGCGATTCCCTGAGAAGTGTTGCTGCGTTGCCTCATCTGGGTGCGACCATACGGCAGGTCTGAAGCCTGAAAGCAGGGACCCTAACCCTAAACTACCATAGCGTGCGAAATCTGACAAAGGCACCGACTGCTCCCGCGGCCGATTTAGCCCAGAGCGGGCTGATGGTTGCGCACCCTGCCCCGCGGGGACGTGCCCCGGAAGTGTCTTTAAGGTAATGAACCTAAAAAGCCCCTATACATATAAACCCTATAATGCCTATAATGCAGAAACCGAGAAACGTGATACGTAGTCCTAGAACCCTTATCCTTAAACACCCTAATTATAAAGCCTATACCACATGGCTTGCATTGCTTGGTACTTCGCAGGTTCTCACAGTGGTTGTTTTTTTGGGAAGTTTTTGGGCCTACAATCCTCTACACAATTCCCTAACTCCGCCTATATTATATGTACATCCTAAAGCATCCTCAGCCCTAAGCCTGAGAGCCCCACGAGCCTGAAACCGCTTTCCGGTTCAACGCGGGTGTCGCTGTCGCTGCGGGCGCTGGGGCTGTTAGGGATATAGGGATCCACAGCCTTGGCCGCGTAAAGCGAAGGGTTAAGCCCCGTGGTGTAGTGTAGGTGCAGGAGTCGGATTTCAGCCTTTCTAAGAATTTTGGTCTGGGGGCATTGGGCTGCACAATGCTAGCGGGCTTGTGATCCACAACAACTTCAGACAGCAGCCCTCCAGTTGTTATGCCGCCGAGGATCAGTGCAGACGCTTCGGGGTCCTGTCGCCCGACATGTCATTATTCACAGTTGAAGATAAGGTTCGGTCGGAACAAACGTTCATCAAACATTCGAAGCTCAGCTCCTGCAGCTGTTTGCGGCACTCTCAGTTAGAAGGTCCTTAAGGGACAGGGCTCCAAGGAGGGTGGGTAGCCTAATCCCTTGCACTCCCTAGTGCTCCCATGTGCTCCAGAGGCCTCGCTAAGTTTGCCTCGGTTTTCCTTAAGTTCCCGAAGGTTCCTCCCCCTTTCTTAGCCTTAAACCCCCTTCACCCACCCCGTCAGGTCCTTAACCTTATAAAGCTTCATGAGCATTCCCCTTAGTCAGCGGAGTCGCTCATAGAGTGCCAAAGTGCCCCACACAGTTGTCACCTTGGCACAGAGGGGACGACAACCCTGATGGCAGGCTCTCGCTGCCCCGATGGCACCTTCAGCGGCATCGGGGCCTCCGTTTGCAACGACTGCCCCGCCCCACGGCCAAGTAGAGCCGTCGAGTTGATGACGATGATTGGTGATGGTAGTTGGGGGGTGGTGGTGGTAGTAGGGGTTTGTCGTAGTTGCTGGCAGGTGATGCTAGAACATTCGCACCGCCTCTTCGCATCAGTCGCTTTAACCGCTCGTGATTGTTTGCGAGTCCATCGCGCCCAGTCGCGCAGCCGCCAAGGCGGGCACCTTCATCCTCAGCCCAGACCAGACCTGCTCAACGTGCGCACCAGGCGCGGCATGAGTTTGGTTGGGTGCAGCCTAGATGAGCCTAACGAGCCTTAAGCAGTCCCCAACCTTGACGCCTGTAAAGCAGTCGTCCCACAGGTAGATATAGCAGCACCGCATCCACCGGCTGCCATTCCTGCATCCCTGGGACATTTACCCCCGATGCAGCGCCTTGGTTGCAGGAAGCAGAACGGTTCTCGGCCTCTACCCGTGCCTATCCCCATTAAGATTGTACTCATTCTGGGGCCTGAAAACCCTGTTAAGTATTCCCGTTCTCCAGCTCCGGAAGTCCGCGATAGGCTTTGAGCTGCGGGTCCTGTCCGGCTGGCACTTGGAGCGGTATGGAAGCTACGACCTGCACCAGATGCTCTTTGGTCTCGGTCAGGGTTGCTCTGGGCTTTTTTGTTGGGAGGTTTTGTTGGTTCAATGGTGGGTGTTCAGGCACGGGCTAAGGGCTCTGACAATCTAGGTTGGAGACGGATTCCCAGGTCTCTGGCACACGGTTTCATGCTGGGGCCCCCCCATATACTGGAGCATAGCCAGACCACTCCAAACATCCAAGGCCTACCGGGCGAATACAGCGACGAGGGGGCAGCGCTTTGCCTCCCGTGTCCTGCAGGGACCTACATCGAAGAGCCGTCCCCCGGCGAATGTTAAAGGAGTGCTGAAGGATTGCGGAAGGTGGTGCTTTGCTCTTGTGTCCAGACACGGCTTGTGGCTTATCCGAGCTGGTTTGGTTAGCGATGAAATCTCTATTTGCTTGGGCTGTCAAGCAGCAGGTCCTGCAACGCATGGGTCTTTCGTCGGCCTCTGTATTATCAGGATGATGTTCGGAGATTTCGGCTTTGAGCGCTGCGTGGCGGCTGCGGCTAGAGACGGTACCCTTCTGTGGTCTCCCGTTTCCTGCTCCCGCGGCAAGTCGGGTACTTGTAGTCTCAATTGATTTTGTTCTGGCCATTGCTTCTCCAACGCTGTTGTAGGGTTCAGCAGCATGTTGTGGTGTAGGGAGCTTCATCAGCCTTGACATAATGTCGCCCGGAGAGAGCAAAGGAACGAAACGTGCATGGACTGCCCGGCAGGTGCGGAGCCAAGTTGAGCCAAGCCATGTCCATACACTTCAACGCCCTAGACCCGATATCCCAAACGGGGGGGGCGGGGGTGCTTCAAAATCTCGACGCGAGAGGCAGTCTGGGGATCTAGGGCTTACTTGGATCATTTTCCACAGATAGACAGGTTCGGCTTCTAAGGTTTTGCCCTTGGTCTTCTGAGCCCGAAAACCCTCCGACGCATCGTTCCCCCTCCCTCTCTGAACAACATAATAAAAAAACAATGAACTCAGACTCCTACTTCTCCGAATCCCCTACAAACCCCGAGCGCAAGACCTTCCGGCGTCCGATTTGTTGCTGGTTAAGACAGAGGTTAAGTAAGCTTTGAAGTCGGGATTTCGCGTGGGCTGGAGTTCCCTTGCGGCCCTATGGTGCTTGGGTAAACCCTGCTATGCATCCCCCAGCGTTCACTTTGCAGACCTCAAAAAACTAAGAGGGCTCCCAGTCTGGGTCCTATACCCTCATCCGAGTGGCAGGCACGTGGAGCTCAAGCTCCTCGGTGGCCTGCAGCTACATGACTGCAGACAGAGACCATTGTAACATGCTTTAATCATGAAACATTTAATCACCCGACGTGTGCCTGGCGCGTCGAGGGTCTACAGCCGGGTTGTTTTCTCAGGCGATTGCCTGCCTGGGCGTTTCCGCAATAGCAGCGGCTTAGGCTGTGAGAGCTCCTTGGCAGCAAGCCCCTGGCTTTCACGAAGCTTCTGAAATCACTGGGATCATTCTACTCGAGTCTTGCTCCCACTCTCCCAAACCCAACCGAGCATGAAGCCAACTACCTGACGGGATGAGAATTTGAGCTTGGCACAGCCATGGGACCCCGAAGAAGCGCCGCAGAAATCGCCACAACAAAGCGTTTCATTAGCGGAGCATCTGAGGCTGTCCTCCAGGCACACAGAGCGGTGTGGCCGCGGACGTTTGCGAGTTGTGCTCTGCGGGCAGGCGCCGGCGTGGGGGGCGGTTGGAAGGTTTTTTTGATGTCCTTCGGGTATTTTGCGAGTGTGGCCATCGCTTCGCGTTGCACTCCGGCCAGGTACAGCCGAAGCTCATCTTCCACCTGCGATCTTTGCCATTCGCCCTGGCACTTGCAGATCCACAATTACCCTTCATAAAGATAGAGCCATAAAGGGACTTAAAGGGACACTGATATTAGGCTATTTAAGGAGGTTACCTAGAGTAGTAGGGATGATGAACATGGACAGCGTTTTTGCGGTGTGCCGGCCGTGCTTTGCTGGGACTGCTACTTGAAGGTTCATGGGTACTTAGAAGTAGGGCAGCCTACATAATGTGATATCCATAGTTACCCCTAAACCCGAGGCCATGAGGAGACATAGGTCCGACAAAGCAGCGGCAGTTGAACAGCGACTGCCAAACGTTCATTCGGCATGTTGCTGGGGCTGACAGCCATGGCGAAGTCAGTTTGGAATCCCAACAATCCTGCAGTTATTGACCGGCAGCAGCCCTTTGCAACAGGCGTTGCAGTAGGGCTAGCCCTACCTTCGGCTCCACACCTCGGAACGATACACCGCAAACCCAGAGGGAAAGGATCCCCTACACACATCAGAACAGAAGAAACTGGGACCTGGAAAAGCCGATCACAGCAAGTCCGAGGCCCAGCCGGCTTTGCTAGCGAACCCGGCTCGGGCGCCTGCGATGTGTGCCCGCCAGGCAAGTTTAGTTTGGCAGCTCGGCCGCAAAGTTTCTAAGGTCCGCTCTTAAGAGATCTGTCAAGCCCGCATTCTGCCAGCCTTGAGCACAGACTCCTAGAATCCTAGAAGAAGATCGGGTCCTTTTCAAGACTGAAGCTCCCAAACCTTGAACCCCAAACAACCGGGAGCTTGTTGGTTTTGTGATGACCCGCAGACTTTAGTCAGGCTGAGTCACCCAGCTGCAGCATATGCCCTGCTGGGACGAAGAGCATGGACGCTTTGGCTGAGGGGCTTAGAGGAGTTGAGGATTCTTTGGGGCACAAATCGTTTCGTCCACTCTTGGTCCAATCTTGCCAGAACAACATCTGGCAAACTTACTCAGCACGGAGTCCTTTTGAGAACACACACACACACACACTCACACACTCACACACAAGCACCTTCATAAAGGGAGCGACCTTGTCTGGCTCATGGCCGTTGATTGCTATCTGGACATGTCATCCCGAGACGATCGGCTCCCCTCCCTCCCCTCAAGTGAGAATCACATTCCGGAAGCCAGAAGCCTTGAAACGGCAGCCCTTCCTTCTTCTTTCCCAAAGCCCTGGAATCCACAGAATCACGAGTGCCTCCGAGCCAGGGCGAAGCAGGGATGTGCACGGCCTGCCCACTGGGGAAGGTGGGTTGAGGGTTGGATGTGTGTGTGCTCCACCGCATGAGTTCGAGGCTTCAATCCTTCGAACCTGAATCCCAAGCCCTGGCCCCAGAAGCTGAGGACGGGAGTGTCGACTTCAGTTTTCCTGCCATCCTTGCAACCCAACCGAAACCAAAAAACAATTCTCACGGCAGACTGTAGCGGAGGACACCTTTACACCAATGTCCCACTCCCCTGTCAACCCAGGTTAAAGGATGTGAAAGACTGGGTGCTTAAAGGGATGTTAAGACCCTCAACTCTCCCGAAACCCAACATGGCTCAAAGGATGTGTCAGGGTGTCCCTGGCCAGGTGAGCCCTGCCAATGCCGGCCGTTGCCGGCTTTGCCCTGCCGGGCGCTTTGCGCCATCGCCGGATGGGGACTGCGCCTTGCCGAGACAAGCACGACGTTTGTCTATCAGACTATGCAAGTATACTTAGTTTCAGTTATACAAGTAGAACATGATTGTGATATATGGCCATGTTTATTTGGTGTCAGTTCCGTAGAAGTATGTATATTTAAGAGCGAATTATATGTCATTATAGACACACCACGTCTAATAAGTCTAATATGTATCCATGATATATATATATATATACATATACATATACATATACATATAACCATATAAGAGTATACATGGTGTTGCATACTTCTCGCATATAATATCATGGTATATCAATGTATCTATATATATATATATATGCATACAATTCTATATAAGATGGTGGTTTAGTTTAGAAATCGACAGAATTGCGCAGTGTGTGTGTGTGTGTGCGCGGGTGTGTGCGCGGGTGTGTGTGTGTGTGTGTGTGTGTGTGTGTGTGTGTGTGTGTGTGTGTGTGTGTGTGTGTGTGTGTGTGTGTGTGTGTGTGTGTGTGTGTGTGTGTGTGTGTGTGTGTGTGGTGTGTCTGTGTGTCTGTGTGTCTGTGTGTCTGTGTGTCTGTGTGTCTGTGTGTCTGTGTGTCTGTGTGTCTGTGTGTCTGTGTGTCTGTGTGTCTGTGTGTCTGTGTGTTGTGTGTCTGTGTGTGTGTCTGTGTGGTGTGTGTCTGTGTGTGTGTGTCTCTGTGGTGTGTGTCTGTGTGTGTGTCTCTGTGTGTGTGTGTGTGTGTCTCTGTGTGTGCGTGTGTGTGTGTGTGTGTGTGTGTGTGTGTGTGTGTGTGTGTGTGTGTGTGTGTGTGTGTGTGTGTGTGTGTGCTGTGTGTGTGTCTCTGTGTGTGGTGTGTGTGCGTGTGTGCGTGTGTGCGTGTTTGCGTGTGTGCGTGTGTGCGTGTGTGCGTGTGTGCGTGTGTGCGTGTGTGCGTGTGTGCGTGTGTGCGTGTGTGCGTGTGTGCGTGTGTGTGTGTGTGTGTGTGTGGGTGTGTGTGTGTGTGGGGGTGTGTGCGTGGGGGTGTGTGCGTGGGGGTGCGTGCGTGCGTGCGTGCGTGCGTGCGTGCAGGGTTTACAGTCCTTGTAGAACGCTTGCAGTGAAACTGTCCTTAATTTGGGGGGTTCGTTCGAGGTCTTCGGATGTACAACTTGCGACAGCTCATTGCATGAGATGCGACGCCAAGTGTGGTCGAAGCCTGAAACAATGGCAGAGAACGTAGCCAAACCACCCTCAAACCCCGAAAACCTTCCACCCTAAGGTGGAATAGTACTGGACGATCCAAGACATTGCCTTGCCTACCTTGCGTGCATGTGAGAGTCGAAGCCCTGAGCCCGAAATCCTTAAACCCGTAGACCCTAAGTGCATAAAACTTCAAGCCCTTTCTTCCAAGGCATGGAGTGCCCAGCTGGCACATGGAGCATCGCCCGCTCGGCACAGTGCCCCCGGGCTGTAACAAAGCCAAAAAAGTACCAGTGTGTGTGTGTGTGATTCACCATCGGGGAGCGAGGCCCAAGGCGGTAGAACTTCAGAGGATGCCCCCACAAGAAGTACAAGGCAGCGCTCTCAAAGAGGCCCCTGAAGCCCAAGCCTCCGAGGCACGGACTGTCCAGAGGGCCGCTGGAGCCATCCTGGCTCGCGGGACCGAATTTCTCAGAAGAAGCTCAGAAAGTCCAGCGCAATGGGTTGCGGTTGATGAGCTCAGGAAGTTTAGGCTACGAGGCGATCAGGATACCAGCTTTATCCTGCAATATCGTGCGATTCGCGCAAATAGGTTCAGGGCCACAATGCCTTGAGGACTTACGAGGCGCCGTTACCAGCTTCCACTCCTTGAAAAGCGGGGCTGGAGAAGAAATGCCAGTAAAGGGCCATTTGTGGCTCCAACTCGCCCTGATCCAGTGTTAAATCTGACAGTCTGAAGCCCTCGAAATGTCTCCAAATCCAAAAAGCCATTGTCTCCTCAAACTTTGTCTCCATATCCTCAGCCATTGTTGGATTCCTCAAACTTTAGATGAACCGACGCACCCTCCCCCGTATACTTGTCAAAACCGTAGCCCGGAGAAAGTATTCGGAGCAAGCAATCTGCAGGACTGCGCGGCGTGCCCTCCGGGAACATACATCCTCGAGGGCAACGCGACCTGCCAGCCCCTTTCCAAAAGGTCCTTCTACATCGTGGTTGGATTTGCCCAAGGTGGGTCGATGCGGAAGGGGGAAGGGGGGAATCCGTCGGTTTCGAAGTTTTATATGCTGGCTTTTGCTTTCGGCGAGGCGCGACCCTTCTCCCTCTGAGGCCTTGCCCGCATCGCTACTGGAGCTTCGAGTCCTCGGCCCCTCGGCCCAATCGTGCTTTTAAAAACTGCCTTAGAAACCCCAACATGTCCCATCAACATTGCGTTTGAACCGGGAAGGTGGAGCTTGGATATAGATTCCTTGTTGCTGCGAGATGTTTTGCAGCCTTCGCAGCCCTGATTGTAGCAAGTATAGAAGAGAACTTCGTAGAAAGATCAGATGTTCACCCCAGAGCCTGCAAACGTCGAGAAGCAACAACAAACAATTCTCAGAACTGCGCTTGAGGGGGCCCTAAACTACTAAAACGCCTCAGGCTGAATGTGAGCCGCTGGGCTCGGGCGCCTGGAGTACGTTGCGTGTGCAGCACCTGTACGACGAGAACCTCAGGCGGCTGAGTGGGCGCAGCCTCTTGAATATCCTCCTGTGAAATGGTGAGTCTACAGTGCTTGGGAGCAAAGTATGTCTTAAACCCTCCCATGCACAGCTTTCTACACTCACTGCCCTTGAAAGTACGTGTTGCATGTCTAGTTTGGGCATTTGGGCGTCTGAGGGTTGAGATGCGTTTAGGGTCAAGGGCTTGGCGTTAAATTCAGGGATGTGTGGACACCGCAGCGCATGCAAAAGGTTGCTTTCAGCGAGCAAGGATCTAGCGAGAGGTGGAGAGACAGATTGCCGAAAAACTTGACAGCGTTGATCTGGCGAAGCCACTTCTGATAAATCATCTTTATTCTTATCAAGCTGAGAACGAGTTTTTTGCAGCATTGGGGAGGCTTCGAGGTTTAGAGGTTGGACTCTACCCACGCCAGGGATGGCACCGGTGAAGATCGCAACTCGGCAGGGTTGAACCATGTGTGCATCCTTTTGTTTCGGCTTGACACAATACTGATGGGTTCTTGATGTTGTTTTGCTAGCATCCCAGCTTGCAAAATGTTATAGCCCGTGCCATGTCATTTCATGTCATGTCAGTTCGAAGAGTACTCAGAGACCTGATTCTTAGTGTGAAGTTATGATCTTCGTCTCACTTGTAGCTACAAATAGCCGCCAGGCTACACCTCAAACCCCACATCCCACAGCAAGCTTTCATGTCCCAACCGCGGTCTGATAACCAAGTCGCCCTAAGCACTTAACTGCTTACTGATCTCGTCAGGCTGGTTTGAGATTCGACCGCGAGATCTCGCGACGGATCCGTGGGTTCTGGCAGTCAGGGAAGATGTGCTGCAGGAGGATTGAAAACAGCGACCATTTGGTTGCTTGCAGACCTGAAGCCTGCTTTGAATTGCGCCCCTTCAAGTACCAAAAGCATCTGCGATGCTTGGCGGCTCAAGCCTCGCATACGCAAGACCTCACATGTGCACTGGTCACGGGATACACTGCTGCACCAGCATGCTGTAAGAGTTCAAGAAGGCATGACCGACCTTGACTAGTTTCCAAAGAAGGAACATACCACGTCACCCTACTTTTTCAGCTTACAAGTCACTGGTTACCAAGCAGGCTTTGGGCCTGATCGGTTCCTGTAGTTGCGGGCTCCTCCGATCGCCGAAGGGGCGAGTGTCTGGAGGGGTCGGCGACACAATGGGAAACCATCACGCAACTCCGCAAATATTGGCTGCGGTGTTTCTGCACGCATGTTGTTACACGAAAGCATGGGTTGGCTTACTGAGATGCGCGCGCTGTTTGTCTGTCCAGGCTTGTTTCCTGTTTGTCAGGCGTTGTGCCACTACTTGGCGAGTAAGGGGACTCAGGACATAAGGAAGCATCAATAAGTTTCTGTGTACTTCACGCTGCACAATGAGACTGAGAGCGCAGACAGTCGAAGTGCCCTCCACATGCAGAGACGGCCTTTGCATTCTGCAGGAGTGCCGAACATAAGCTAGCTATACCTCTCCTATCCCCCCAGATTTCTCGAATCCACAGGCAATACCTGCCTGACATGCATGCCTGGTAATTCCGGAAGCCTGCTTTGAGCATCAATGTTGAGCATCAATGCACTGAGTCCACGGGGCACTTTTTCAACCTCTGCGGTTGCACCGATGCCGCTGGGCCTCGCAGTTCCTTAAGTGTTGCCGACGGTGTTTTCCGGGAGCGATCAAGGATTGTCAACAAGACGCGCTGAGGGTTTTGATGAGGAAAGCGGGTTTAGGAGTTTCAGGGGCCAAGACATGTCAACTCATTGTACCCGTGGCTTCCGCAACGGGCGTTGGGCACTTGGTAGGCTCAGACTTCGGTATGCCCGGACGCCCAGGTCATCGGTTTCGAGGGCAGCGCCAAGGCGTGGGACTTTCATTGTGTCTTGAAGGTGTGGAAGTTTTAGGGTAAAAGAACACAACAATTCTGGAATCCAGGCAGTCATCAACATGTATGAGATCAAGCTCGGGCCTCAACGGGATTTTGGGGGTTGAGGGTATCGGGTTGTTGGTGGACTTTCTTGTTCTCAACCTTTGGGCTTGGATGATTGGCTTCGTGGGCCTTGGTTGCTTGGGGCTTCGGGCCTGCTTCAACAACTCATTCCAACAACAAAAACCAAAACCTCTGTCAAAGGATGGGCCACTGCAGATGGAAATTTGGGGCTGAACAATCTACAGCCTTGCAAAGTTTTACCCTCAAGCTCAGATTCAGTTTTTGAACCTTGAAGCCTGGGCGTTGGTTTCAGGGTCGAGCCCCAAAAGTTGAACATGTAGGGCTACAAGGGTGCAAAAATGTGTAGCAGTGCGAAGGTTCCCTATACCCGCAACCCTAAACCCGCATGTATCAAAACATCTTAGCAGCAGCGTGGAGGTTCCGTTGCTCCGAGGCCTTGGAACGCGCGGAGCTTGATTCGTGACAATCTCAACAAGCAGGCCCGGGGAGCTTTTTCAGCGGTTCTGGGTTTGTGTTTGGGTTTATGGTTAGGGTGTGTAGCTTTAGGATGCTGGCAATCGAGGTTTCGGAAGATTGCCCTGGCGATTTCTTTGGAGCAGCCCCCAGAAGTTTCCTGCAAAACGCCCTGAAGCTCCTAAGCCCACTCTGAACCCTAAAGCCCCTGTTTGCCCCAAGGCTAAGCCCCTCTGCTTGGGGTTTCCTACACATATCTAAACCCCTACAAAAAGTCCTTGAAAAGGCAAAACTAGGAGGTTTCTTAAGCAAGTAGTAGGTATGGAAAACATCATTTCTCAAACTCCTGACACCTAACTTCACCCTGTTGACACCAGCCCCAATCAGTTGCAGCTCAGGGCGACTTGGCGAGGAAGTCACCCCTGCGGAAAGTGCCGATCATGGTTCCTCGGCAAGGTCGAGGGCATGCGATAGTTCGAGGGCGTCGTGGCCTGGGGTCATCGATGTTGGGAGGTCGGAACTTGGTAGTCCAGAGCGTTTTCGGGGGTTTTAGGGCATTGCTCGGAGATTCCGCGCATGATTTTGGGTTGGGTCCAAGAGCTGTCACACTAAAGATGTTTAAAGCTTGATCTTGCTTGACTTTTCGGGAATTGAGGGCGCGAGCATGACGGGAGGAGGATTAGGCAGAAGTGTTGCCTAAGAATATCTGAGCCTTTGAAAGTTGCTGCTTCTAAGTCACTGTTCACCTGATGAAGATGATGAAAATGATGATGATGATGATGATGATGTTCTCTAAGGGAGCTAGCTGCCCCGTAAACTCTTAAACTCAAAAAACTCGTGGCCCAGGATGGTCTGGAGTACTTTCAGAAGCAGATCAGGAGTTCCATGCGCCTGGGGCGGCACTTAGAGTTGGCGCATGTGGCAGTTCCGCGGAAGCTCGAAGTTGAGCAACAACAGATGTTCTGGGATTTGTGGGGAACCCTTACTTCGCCTTGAGTATTCATGTCTAGCCTCAAAAAACTTCAGGGCTATTCGGCTACTGGAAGCAGTAAGAAAGTTCACAGAGGTGCGGAGTACAGGTTTGCAGTGGCGCGTCAGTTGTGTCTTCTTTGTGTGGCTGGAGAGTGCGGCCTTTGGGCCTTCAAAATACAGGTGTCAGCCACAGACACCAGAGCGACTGAAACCGGATGCCACCCGGCACCCCATGATAGCTGAGCTGCCACCGCCTCGAAACTCTAAAGTCTACGCATATCAGGCTAGCGCCTCCGAGTTCTCTGCCCACCCTGGCCATGAGTGCGTTGACAGATCGGCTAAGCGTCAGCTGAAATACGCTCCTCCTCAAGAGGGTTTTCCTACACATGCCCCACTGCCCCCACCACGGGCGAAACTGTCCGAGAAGGGCTGGAGTTGGGAGCTGATCGCCGCAGCTCTCGCAGCTTCACACCAACAAGTCTTCAGCACCTTCGCGAGGGCCGGGCACTCGAGACTCAAGAGATCGCAGGTCATCCGCATAATTGGGCACAGATGACAGCGCAGGAGGAGAAGAGAACATCGGAAGACGCGAGAACGCAGCAAGCACTACGACTAGGCCGACTTACGTGGTGCTGATGAAGCGGGAGCTCGAGGAGCCCAGAACCCAACAAACAGTAGCAGGCGACCCAAAGAGACGTGGAGGAGCTGTGAGTAACAAGAGTGAAACTTCAGTGAGGCCTTGCATAGGAGCGCGGCTGGAGTATAGACGATGCGCTCGATGCTCAATGCGGTTGTGAGGAGGAGTCGAAAGTGGAGTCGTGAGGAGCGTGGAGTTGAGAATGGAGACATGAGGAGCGGAGGGAAAGGGAGAGTGCTTGCGAGAGTGAGACTGCTTGATGCAGGAGCGCTACGAAGCGATTCAGCAACAACACCGGAGCCAGCGTGGCGAAAATTTCCTTCCAAAATCAAGAACTTGCACATACCAGCATTATGGCCCTGAAAGCCAGCAGTCGCAACACTAACTCTGCTAAATAATCCCCTCCCCTGAATATTAAACCCCCCCCCCTGCCCAAAAAAAGGAAACCATACTCTGAACCTGAATCCCCCGAGGTTTGGATCCCGAGAGCTGACGAAGGATCGCTTCGTGGCCGCTCGCACTGGACACAGGGATCTGGATGTGTTATTGAGATTATATATATATACATATGTTTATATATATATATACATAATATAGAAATACATATATGTATATAGATATAAAAAATATAATATATGTGTGTACTATCTATCTATATATTCTATATGCATATGGGTCAAGCACGTCTCAGCAGCTTGTAGTTTCACGGTGAGCCGCGGTTGAGCGTGTCCAGGTTTGTGCGGATCCGAAACAGAAGCGGTTCAGTCCTCTTTGTGTGGATGCGCGCCTTGCAACAGGTACTTGTCAGTGTATCATACGGTCAACAAGTTAAGCATATCCGACATCAGCAGCCAAGGAAATCGCCGTGATGCTCTTAGGCCGGACCCGGGGTGTTTGGGCTTGGCCTGTAACCAAAAGTTGGCACCGCGTCGCAACACCCGAAACCTCATATTTTTGAAAATGGCAGCCCGCTATATTCCATGATTCCAATATAGTGCGGACACCGGTCCCCCACCCGTCGAACACTCGCTACAACCCAACAATCCTGAACGTGCCCAACAAGAAGACCTAAGTTTGCCCAATTTGCCTATTGATCCTACGCAGGTCAGCAGAACATCCCGCACAACCCTCGCGAGCGGGAGGCGGAAAACCTTCCATTCCCTTGAGGTCGAAAGGTCATGGTGGGTAGGGCGATAGGCATTTCGAACACGTTGTGCACCTCCTTCACAGACTCGCACCTGAAGCTTTCCGGAACCCCCAACCAGCAACTCTCAGCGCGAGACCCCCAGCTTCTCCAACAGAGGATCTCTACCAGATCTTCGACTCCATGGACTTCGACAAGCTGCATGGCTGCAGGTCTACCAGAAGAGCATCCAACCCGAGTTGGGACTTGTTGGACTTAAGTCGCTGAACCTCGAAAGCCTCTGAGATGCCCAACCTCCCACGTGCTCCCCAAACATCCGGCACTTTGGTTCCTGATCTTCCCAAACCCTCCCAAGCCCGACTTTCCAGGAATGGGACCCTGAGCACAGGGGAGTGGGCAGCTGGCCTTTCCGTGTTCTTCAAGGGCTCCATGGAGGAGGTGGCGGGTTGAGGAAGTGGTAAGTTCTCCACTTCTTGGGACCTTCATCCACCTGCGACCCAAACTGCAAACTTCCCTGAAGGCCGTGCGAGCCGTGTTCCGCAGCCCGGCTGGACAATCTGGGCCTTCGTTTGGGTTAACAGCAAGGCTTTTGCATGCCTTTGCCCAAGCACTCCCAAACGAAATGAGGGGGCGGGGAGAGGAAGGCAGGGATGTTGCAGGTCTGACATGAATGAAGCGTGAGAGGATAAGTTCGGACAGTGGTCCTGGGAGCTCTTTCTTGAATGCCTGGAGCGTCTTTGAGGCTGCCTGGACGCCAACGAGAACGGCGCCATCTCCAAGTCGGAGCTCCAGGCTCGGAGTTTTTGCACAGGATCAGAGGACCCATGAAAATTAACCCATGAACCATATAAACCCTGTAATTAAACCCTAGAATATATAAACCCTTTGACCCCCCTGTACTCTCACTTGGGCCGTGAAGCCCAGAAGACTTGATGAAACTTGGAGCCATCCTGAGCCTTGCAATCCAAACTAAAAAAATCGCGCTCCCGCCCGATCTGACACTCTCAAATCGTAGCATCCCAATGCCGTAGCTATCCTAGCATTCTATAAATCTCCAAGAAGAAAGTTGAAGGGGATGTTCAGGTCCAAGCAACCCCGCCCCCCCCCCCGCTTGCGAGGTCTACCTGTCCCCTTTCGTCAAGGCCATGTCCCCGCCTGAGGCTGCGGCCCTTCGGCCCATCCTTGAGAAGAAGGCCAGCGCGAATTTACAGCTTTCAACTCGTCGGAAGAACCCTCGGCTTGCTCACCGCCGTTTCCTGATAGGGCTTTGGGTGTGAAGGGTGATTCTGGGGTAAACGCCCGGGTCCTGAAGTCCTTGGAATAGCCATAGAAAAGAACCGTGCCTATCGCCCCTGGGGCATGCTGTCAGTCGACGCCCCCTCCCCCCTCGGCCCCGTCCCAAGAGGCAGTGGACGACATCTACTACGACATGGAACCTCGGTTTTTCTGGGGCCCTGCAGTTCCTACTAGTACTGTTGGAAACTGCGGGAACCTCCGGCTGTTTCTGGCTTCAGGAATTGAGGCCACCTCCCTAAGCCCTCTTCTGAACCCCGTGTTTTAGGGGCGTGTACCAAGGACATGGATCACCAATCCGACATCTCCAGCGATGAGATGCTGGCGTGGCTTTGCCTGCCATACAGCTGTAAGACTCGGGTTTCGGAGCAATGGAGGAAACAGCCGTGGGCACAGACTTGCTGCCACGACATCAGAACAGGCTTGCCCTAAAAGCAAAGACAGAGAGCGTCGTAGGTGGACAGGGAAACATGAAATTCCCAAGCGATCAGCAGTCCCTCACTCCACCCCGGACAAGTGCTACTCAGTAAAATGATGCAAAATATCCACCGGCAGAAGGAAACCGAAGCCACCTTGTAATTTCGAGATACACAGTGTGGAGTTCACGTCCCCAAGTTCATCTAAGTCCTAAATCACCCAGAAGCACATCACTCTTACCAAAGGTCCGTGACAAGCAAGCTTTATTGGCGTCGAGGGTTTTTGAGCTCTGGTTGGTCTGTTTGGGGTTTAGGGCTTCCACGGGCTTCACAAAACCAAAACTGGGAATTGAGGTGGAGCCGCCGCGGAAATAACATCATCGACCGTTTGGCCGACATCATCGACCAGGAGGTCTCAGACTTGGGAGCGCAGCATTCGAGGATTTGTGCCGCGCGGTGGGGCGCCGGAAGACCTAACATGGTTTAAGCCACAGGACTGCTCTTGTGGGTACGCTTGCGCGCGTGATGCCCGCTGCCACTGGTCACAACCTAGCTTGAATCCAACTCTCTCAGCTCCGTGCTACTGAGCCTTACGACCGCAGACACGCCGCCAGGTCTACCAGCTCTGGCTGGCGGAGTCCAAGAGGAAGAACCAGAATCGGAGGCCGCCTGCCAAGGGCCAAGGGCGCTTTGGGGGAGGCTTAGTGCTACCATGGAACTTTAGAGCTTAGAGATGTTGAATTAGAGTGCATCTAGGGCCATGCATATTTGTTTAGTGCTCGGTGCGATTTCCCTCAGAAGACCATTTGCAGGTTTGTAGGGCTGAGACCAGAACCAAAACAAGAAAACCAGAGCGTTTCAGAACCCGCAGGTACTCGGACCCTAGCAGCGCGAGCCCTGCAGGGAGCAGCCCAGGGAGCGGACGCTACGAGGCCTCAACACTCATCTCTCGTCCTTCTGCTGGGCTCTTTTGGCTTTGCGCGTCTCGTAAAAAGCGGAATGAGAACCTCGTTGGAACCGATGCTCGCAATACGCCCTGGGGCTTATGGTACAGAACTGGGTTGGTGGTTGCTCCGGCCTAGGTAGGATGAGCCAAACAGCGGCGCGTGATTTTAGTTATCCTGGGCACAGGGCCGTAAAATGCTGGCGCAAACCAGAAGGTAACATGTTGCCTGAACACCAGAAGTTGAAGCCTGCCCAAAACTGCTTTGTAGCGTGCTGGGATGCCCATGCTCCAAGCGTTTCTGACCGGAACCCCGCTTGTTCCGCAAGCTTTGACGACGCCCCAGGCAATGCCGATGGACTACCAAGAGCCTGGTTACGGTGCCACCACCTACGCTTGGGTTTATCGAAGTTCGCTCGGGGCTTTTTTTTGAGTGCAGGGGTTGAGTGGTTGGGTGTTTCCGGCAGCGGAACTTAGATGAGCCAAACGTGAAGCAGCTTTACTTGCGGGCACGTTATGGACTGGGCGGTTGTCATGTTGATGGGAGAACGATAAGGTGACCGCCCAAAAGCGATAACGTCAAAAGCACAAATATGTTTTTGCAACGTCAGTTCCACTACTAAGCTTGTACTATTTCATACCAATGACAATGCTTCTCTCGGAATGATATGCCAGCCGGTTCACGGAAACATCGATGCCCGTACAGGGCTTGTCCTACAAACCAATGAAAATCCAGCCGGATGACGGGAACATGGATTTTTTGTTCTCGAATTTTTTGCTGCCTAGCACATTGTGGTAGGACCGTTTTGGCTTGTTCAGCTGCGAAAACCCTCCCGGCATCGGCAGAACACCAAATCTGGGACTATCCAATGAAGCCCCCAAGTTCGTGCGCGACGTGGTAGGGTCATTTTGGTGTGTGTTGCTGTCGTTAAATTAAACGAAGCCCCCAAAATGGCCAACGCATGCTGTGGTAGGGACATTTTGTTGTGTTGCTGCTGCCATTTCAAAGCAAACCCCTCAAAAATCGCCTTAGCACGCTGTGGTAGGGCCATTTGGTTCGTTTTTGCCGCAGAGAGACCCCCGAAAAAGCGCCCTGGCAAGCACCATTTTGGTGTGTTTGTGCACCAAACACGGCTCTCGGAAACGTCGATTCCAGTACTAGGCTTGCACTACAAGCCAATGAAAATCCAGCCGGCCCACGGGAACATCGATTCCCGTTTAAGTTTAAGTTTGCACTCTAAACCAGGAAACTAAGCCGGCTCATGGAAACGTCGATGTCAGTACTAAGCTTGCAACCACACCACTAAGTCATTGGAACCGGAACAGCCTACAAACCCTCACTGGGAAACACCTCCAAAACACCTCCAAAGTGTCTCCACAATCTCGCAGCCAATGCCAGGCCAGCGTGCGTCGATGAGTTCCATGGGCCCTGGCCCAGCTCAGCCAGGGCGCGCCGGAGGGGGCGGCGGGTTTTATGTCCTTTTCGGTGGTAGTTTGTTGAAGGAGTCAGGTTGGAAGGGCCGTCCTGCACGTCCCAGGCACGCCTCCATTCGGGGTCTGAAGATGTCAATCTAGCATCTCGCCCTGTTTCCCACCTGTCTCCGGGATCCTTAAGTCTCCTTAAGTGCGTCCAAGACGTAGCTAGTGGTCACAGATCTTCCGCAAGCAAGTAGCTGTAGCCTCTAGACCGCACACACACAGATATATGCATATATATATATATAAATATAAATATAAATATATATATATATATGTATGCGCACACACACCTGAGACCTGCGCTGCACTCATCAAGAGAGGTACGAGCATTCTGAGTATGGCCCGGGGCCATATCAACAGCCCAACACGGGCACCTTCGGCAGCATATTGAAATGAGGTGTCAGCTTTGTAGCTTGGGTTTTGTTGGTGGGTAGGTCCGGGCAGACGTTGGGTTCTGACCCTCTGTTCTTGGGGTATCGAAGTTGAGGACATGTTCTCTTGGGCCTTGCCATGCTATGAACAAGTAAGAGATGAAGCCTATAGCAAACCTGAAAGCGCATGGAGCTAATGTCGCCCTCGGGGCTGAGGTTACTCTGGAAACTTCCAGTCTTCGTACGCCTCACCGCCTGCCTACAGCTCCCAGTCGCCACAGTACTCTCAGTACGGCGGCGGCATGGCGCAGGATGCCAGGCCCCTCTTGGGCCCGCCGAACGATGCCATTAACCCAGTGAGTGTGAAAGGTTGGTTTCCCTTGGCTTCTGGTGGTTTTGGTTGCGCAGTGCTGTTGTCAAATGGTTTTGCAGGTGTTTTGCTGGTATTCACGCATCCACTCACGTCACAAGGTTCGATGTAAGCCCACTTGCCGCCAGGGCTCCGCCTCCGGACCTCCACGATCCTTTCGTACCCTGGCGAAGGGGAAACTTAAGGCTTGGAGGAGAACTTATCAGCCTTGGGATGCTTACAATAAGATGAGGGTTGAGATTTGGAATTTGGAGACCTTGCAGGCGTTGACCGGAACTTTTGACAGCATTTCGTCTGAACCCCAATGGCCCGAGCCGCAAAAGGATTTTAAGGGATGTCTCGATCCTGCAAGAGCCTCTCCAAGCCCTGTAAGCTCCGAAGCCTAAAGCCCCCCGTCGCCCACCAACTTAGGGCTGGCAGCCGAAAGATCCCAAGAAGGCCCAATCATGTTCCTCAAGTCGAACATGGTGAGCCCGGATGTAGCAGGCACCAAAAGAACCTCCCCCAAAGCATTCGCATCCCGGAACGAGGCCCAGCCGCGCGCCGGAGCCATGCCGCATCCCTCAGCCCAAGTGGTTCTCGAGACTTGTGCTGACTTTCTCGATTCTGAGTGTGGGTTCTCCGAAGCCTGCCGTGCTTGCTTTGGACATCACCGACACGCCTTGAGTCCAGGCCGCCGCCACCTCCACCTCCCGCGCCCGGGCGGGGTGCACCGCCTGGCTATGCTGGAGGTTCGGGGTATAGGACACGATCATGATGGGATATCTGGCCCTTCAGAAGGGCTTTTCGGGCATCTCACTGAATCTGAGGGCCGTAGGGTAGAAATCCACAGGAAAAAGGCCTGGATAGGTCTGGATTATCTTGAAATGCTGCGAACGGGCTGCAAGACGAACTGCGTGGCCTGGCAGAGCAAGGTTTCCTCTTTTTGCACCGGACAAACTCCAGGGATCTCACAGGGCCTACGGCGCCAGGTTGTGTTGGCTACAAAGGGTAGGCAAACAGCTCCAGGCGGGTTGAAGAAAGAAATTTGGGCAGACGAAGTCAGCGGCCGGAATTTCCTGTAATTTTGGTTCCCAATCGAGAGCCAGAGGAAGGCACGCAAGAAGAACGACAACGGTGAGACAAGAAGGGGGACCAGGGCTCGTCCCGCGGTCCGGTTCTGTCCCACCGGAGAATACCGGAGGGACAGAACCTGCAGAAATGACGGCACGTCCCACTTCCCAAGAGAGGCTCGAGAGAAGAGAAACCAGGGGCGTGTCATGGCGTGTCCCACGATCCGATTCCCAAGCGCGGCAACACCGGAGACGAACGAGCACGATCCCATTTGCCAAGAAAGGAGACGCAGTAGAGGACCAGGGTGAGAACTGCATCTCCAGGTGGCTGCGCGCCTACCCAGGTCCGGGTCCCAGAACCAGCATGTGAAACCTACAGGGCCTACAGGGTGTCCCTTTTTGTGGATACTAAAACCTGCTTCACGTTTGTAATCATTTTAACGCTACGCGACCCGCCTCGGCCCAGCCCAGCGCATCCGCGTGAGCATGAGCGCCCGAGTCGCTGGACCCCAAGAAAATAAGGGTTGGGTTTAGGGTTTAGGGTTCCGGGTTGATGGTTTATGGTTTGGGGTTTAGGGTTGAGGGTTGAGGGCTCAAGGTTCACGGTTTGGGGTTTAGGGTTTTTTTGGGTTTAGGGTTCAACTGCCTCTGGTCCTGGCGAACCGTCCGCTTTGTGGACCCCGGTTTCCTAGGGGGGGTACCCATTTGAGGCAAAAAAAAGGGGTCCGAACAAGGGCTTGGGGTGTGGGAGGATTTGGAGGGGGGTGCCTGTTCTGACAACCTATACACCTCCGGCCCGAGGCCTCGGCGGATATCTGTTGCACGCCCCACCTTAGATTGGCCTTGGGAACTTCGAGTGTCTCCCCGATGGTGGTTGCACCTGCAGCTCATTGAAGATCCCCTATCGAGTTTTTTCTAGAGTCTGGGAGACAGGGGCCAAGTCTGTGACAAATCAAGAAGAGCCCCCAAAGCCTTGAACCTCATCGAGGCCTACTCCGCGTACAGCAGCGCACCCTGTCAGTCTTCGTCTCCACAGTATCGAGGCCGCGGACCCGGAAACTCAATCCCCCTATAAGCCCCTAAACTAAAACTCCTGATTCAGACCACTTGTAGGATCCTGCCGGATCTGCTGCTAGTGCGCAGGGTTCTGGATGTAGAGGCTACGCCCATGTCAATGTCTTGCAGCAGCGCATTGAAGATGACAAGTGCCCAGTGAATAAAAATCAGTATTGGTTTCGGGTGTCCTTCACACGAGAAAGCAGGACCCAGATTCCCAGATGTGGTCTTGAAAGTACATGCTGATCTGAAAAGAAGTTCCCTGGGCCTCCAGCAGCCTCCAGCCAGTGGACCTGGCCATGTGCCAGGCCGATACTGACTTGGTTGCCAGCGCCTGCGCCGAGGCCTAGCAGTAGTGCCTTCGTGGTTGAGGGTTGAGGGTCTTGAATCTTGAACACCCCCGTAGAATGTAAATGGCCTGGCCCAAATGCTCCTCGGCTGATCTCAAGGAGGCCAAAATGCTCCAAGAACTCCGACTGCAATCCAGTATATACACTAGTTAGATGCCCATCGCATATAGTAGTTGCATCCTGCGCTGCTCGGGTCCTGGCCAGCACTTTCCGTGGGTATGGATGAAAACGTGCCCGAGGCGCTCCAAGGAAAGCTGAAGATTGCTGCAGGCAAGTACACGTTCATGGGGTCTGGCTGTTCTCGCTTCGGGATGCGCAGGCTCCCATGCCGCACTTCGCCAATGATCATTCGGAGATGCACCAAGCAGTGTCCCTGTGGCTCGGAGGAAGCAAGCGTGGATCCACAAACCCAGAATTGTCAGCGCTGCCCCATGCATTGAGCAGCGAGCGAACATGCACGAACTTTGATCTTTGTACAAGGAATGAACCCGAAACTGCCTAAAATGAACCTCGAACCCCGCAAGAGGTACAGGCACTGGAATTTAAGCCTATAGCTGCATGGTCGAGAATGGTTTGATGCCAGCTTGGGTCTAGGGCTGCTGAGAACTTGGGAGGGCGCGCGATGGCTGGACGAAATGGGACATGCATTAAAAGCAAAACTCTGCTCTTAGTAGAGAGAGAGAGAGAGAGTGAGGGAGGGACTTTTCCTTCGAGCAGCGCAGGGTACTGTGAAGTACAGTATGTCCTTCCGAGCTGAGTCCGGTGCGCAGCCCATCAGCTTGATAAGTTGATAAGTTTATACACAGGCTACAACCTCAAAACACCATTCCCGCCGCAGCCCAAAATCCCTCAAAGCCTATATTGACATTTTCCCATGTCCTGCGCCCCACATCGCCAACCCTCAGCACACACGCCAACACGTTTCAGGATGCGTCTATACGAGTCTATACAGGGGATATTTAACACGCCGGCGCTTCGACTCGGCAAAGTGGAGCTGGTCGCAAACGCGACTTGTCCCGCACCCGCAATTCGGACCTTTGGGATTGGCTATCCTTTATAGAACCCTGGAGACGGTCCCTGAACCCCTATAGCTGGAAACCCTCAGTATCCCTAAACCGTGACTCCCAGTCAATCTCAGAGGAGGCTGCAATTGCCACAACGCGTTAAGCCTGCGATTCTGCGCTGGTTTTGGGGGGGCAGCTGGCCCAGCCACCCGCGCTTCTCCCGCGGCTCCCCTCAACCGCTCAGAGTGCAGAAAAAACAATCGCTTTAAAGCCTCTTCAGCCCCACAAGCCCCGAAGCATGACATCCGTGTGACACGGCTTCTGAAACCCTAAACTGGGGCGGGGGGGGGAGGGGGTGGAGTCAGGTTCAAGCACGGTCCCAGTAAGCCATTGAGCTCCAAGCAGTCGACCCGCGAGCTAGGCGAGCTAGGCGGAACCGGAGTCCACACCCGGCAGGCACGGCTTTGTAAGTTGATGCCAACAATTTGCAGTGCCATGGTCTCGGCTCGTCCAGTCGGACTCGTGTCCTATAACCGACGATGATATATGCCGATCACATGAATCACTCCAGACATCTCTACAGACTGTAGCCGCTCGTGCTTCCTGTGCAATGGCCGGCGACGACGTGCTGGCAGAGTTGGGTCCAGGCCTTGTTCGGCTACCGCTTGATACAGTAGTTGCGCTCTCATGTGCGTTGTGGGACTTGGCCCTACAGCAGGCAGGCATCGCGCCTTCTTGCAACAGGTTGGGATGCGAGCAATAGAACGACTCGCCCTCCCCCCGCCCCCACCAACACTCACAAAGAGACCTCAGCTTTGCGAGGGAGGCACTGGAAAAGAGGCCACACGACGATTCAACTGTGCCCGCGGCAAGAGCCTGGTCCATTGGTCCATCCTCAGGAGTACACCTCTGGCTTCAGGCTGGGCATCCACACAGAAGTACGTAGCCAAAGGCGACCCGACATGTTTCGCCCTCAGGAACCCTTCCCGTGGCTGAGGTTTAGACTCTGACTTCTCCGATGATTCCGGGACCAGCGACTCTTTAGTTGGAGCCCCAGCCACACGGCCGCTTGAGCTTGTGTTTTAGGTTGTTGGCCAAACGTGATGTGCATTCCATGAACGACCACTTGTGGTTCAACTCCTGAGTGCCTGGTCTTCGGATCTGAGCTTTTCGATTCCGCCAGCATTCCATCCAGGATGTATGCCTCGAATTTTGTTGATCTGCGCGAAGGGTTCTCCAAAACATGAACCCTTCTTGCGAGCCTCATGTGGCCGAAAGCCTCAACCTTGAAGCTATAAATAGTGGCTCCAATGCCCTGAACCCCAAACCTGCAAGCTTTTTCATCGTTGAGTTTGGGCGTTTGTACGCTGAATCTAAGGCAACACAGGCAACATAAGTGGCTAAAGCTACAGCACAGAGGCAGAGGCAATCAAACCTCAAGTTCGCTGAGGATCTGGATGCCTTGCTGCCGCCCTCTGGCACTCAATCCCCTGAGCACAAGACCTCCACAGGCGCTTGGGATCTGCGCTGAATGACCCGACGTCTCGAACCCTAAAGCTGTGGTTATAACCTTGGTTTTGCCTCAGCAGCCTCTGCATTTCAACCCACTCCCGTTCTTATCGGCCAGTTTTGGCGCTTGTTTTTGTTCAACCACCCACCCCCCCCTGTTTCAAGCGCGAGCCTGTTCATCCCATGCCCAGGCTGTCTGCTGAAACCCCCGCAAGCTTGTTTTTTTCTTCAACACCCCAGCCTGCGTGTGTATTTGTGTGTGTGGGTGGGAGCACCATTTGAAACAAAAGCAGGGGATGCAGCCCTTGCTCACAGCTGTGTCCAAGTGAGCTTGTTAACAACTTCTGAGTATGTAAGATGATGTAAGAACGTCTTCTGGCATCTGCTGAGTCTTCTTGGAATCATTCGAGACTTCGATCCTGAGGTTTTCGAAATCGAATATCGAATGTCTTGTCAGCATCTTCTCGAAGAGCTGCCAGCGAGCAGCGTAGTGCCAAATGGAGCATTGTCCCCTCCTAAACGTTATAGTTTGAAAGCGGCCGTCCTCCAACTGCTCAGCTGCAAGGGTGAGATGCGGCTGATGTGTGATGCCCGCTCTACGTATTCCTCTGGCTCATGACATGCCCGCATGTCACATGCGGGGACTTGGCAACAAAGGGGCACTGATGCTGTGTGAAATTCCGAGCAGCCTCGGTGATGAGGGCCACAGGATCAAAAACAAAGTACAGTCTTTAAGGATGTATTTCTAAGAATTCCACAACTTCCCAAGTTCCGACAAATCGTGAAGAATGGGGTTCGCTCTAGCAAAATTGGGAAGAGGTGAGGAGGATGGTCTTCTCCGTTAGAATTAGGCAAAACCGAAACCAGAAATGGAAACCATGGTGTGTGTGTGTGTATGTGTCTCGGGGGGGGGGGGGTAAAATATAGCTTTAAAACAAATCCAAGCGAACTATTGAATGGCTTTGACTAGATCTAGGGGCCCGGTATCTTGCAGGCCACAGAGAAGACATCCGTTAATGTTCTGCAAACAAAGTAGCATTGGAATGTCGTTACTAAGCCTTTTGTACAGGTAGCACAAGCATTGGAAAGACTGCTTGCAAACCAAATGCACGACTCTGTTGACTTGGACGCAGAATACTAATGCTGGACCTGCTTTAATAAGTTACCCCCCCCCCCCCCAACAATCGAGGACCTTGAAAAAAAAAACAGTCAGGCAGGGAAGGGGTCAGGAGATTGAACCAGATCTCAAACCAAGAACTTGGACCTCAAAAACAATTAAAAAATCGGTCACGGCCCGAAACTTTTCATTATAGTGTACCCCCAAAACAACGGGCCAAAATCCTGAATAGCCGAAAAATTTTCGTAATAGCTAGGGTCCATGTGTTCCGTCGTCTTCGACTTGGAATTCCGGTTGAGTTGGACATCGTTAAAGGCACCTGTCTGTGAGGCTTCATGAAATTCAAAGAAACTTCAGCGTGACCCTAAACCCTAAACCCTAAACCCCTAAACCCCTGAACCCTAAACCCTAAAACCTAAGCCGTAAATCGAGCATGATCAAAGGCTACAGGCCAAAGGCTCATGAATCCTCAGCCCGTGCCTCGGGCGCTGACGAGTTGACAAAAGACCACGTAACTGTAAACGTTGCAAGCGCCTTTTTGGCATAAAAACATATCTGTATGTATATAATATATATATTTATTTATTTATTTATATATCTGTATATATCAACAAACAGAGCCCCCCCCCCACCCTCGTGGGGTGGTTTTCCGCCTCCCCCCCCCCACTGTTGCCACGAGTCCCAAAAATGCGCGCCCGCCGCCCCCCCGAAGCTTTTAGTTACAAAAGACGAAAACCCTAAGGAGTAAACCGCGCGGAAACCTTTGACCGAAGACGGCAAGCTTAAAGAGTAAACCCCGCAGGAACCTTTGGCCGAAGACGCCAACCGTAAGGAGTAAACCAAGCACGAACCCTTGGCCGAAAACAGAAACCCTAAGGAATACACCCAGCACGAAGCTTCTACAAAAGACGAAAAACCAGGCCGAAGACGACCACCCTAAGCAGTAAACCCCGCGGGAATTCTCGCGAAGACGCAAAAACCTTAAGGAGTAAAACCAGCAGGAACCGTTGGCCGAACACGAAAACCATGAGGAGCTTGCCCAGCATGAAGCTGGTCGGAAAAACGAAGCCCTAAGGAGAATTGCTTGAGCATGGCAGGCTCTAAAATAGAGCCGCAACAAAGCCATAACTAAGAAGCGTGTTTTGCCACCCCCCTAGCAGAGATTTGTTGGTTTTTAAGAAGAAAAAAGTTACAATTGAGAAGTTTTGTGGAAAAAGCCAAAGAGTCACATCTAAGAAACAACGTTGCAACTAACCGCTCTTCCACGTTGTGCAGTCAATTGACCCGGAGTAATAGTGTGAGGAGGCTGGTGCTACTCGTGTTGTTGTTTGTCAGTTGTCGGCTTTGTCCAGGCTATGTCTGAATGAAATGCGCATTCCGATACTTTCATTGCTTCAGTCGCAGTTTGGCCCAACAGTGAGCATCCCTTGCGAGCATATCGGGACTATTCCAGTTTGCTGGGGAAGATGTTGCCACTCGTGCTTTCAGTCTTCGCAGTCTTCGGCCTGGCCCAGTGTGACATGGTAGCCACGCAGGTCGGTGCTGGCGACGGATCACGCGTTGCAATGTCTTCTGATGGCACGAAGTTTGTTGCCGGAATGCGCAACGGCGATCTTTACACCAGCACGGGTGGCATGTACTGGACGGCTATGAACCTTGGCAGCAAAATCTGGCTTGGGGTGGCCATGTCTGCTGACGGGTCGAAGATTGCAGCCGCCGCCTACGGTGGGAGCATTTGGATCAGCGTCGACTCCGGCGCGATGTGGTTGCCGGCGTCCTCGCAGCTTCTCCTTGTTTAGTGTGTTCTTGCCGGGCACATCATCGCGCTTGTGGGGTTCATCACTGCTATGGGGCTTGTAATGTGCTTGAAAAACATCCAAGAACCACCGGTGACTGGCAAGATATCGCAATGTCGGATGATGGCTTGGTCATCGTCGCCGTCTCAAACGGTGCCTCTCCCACAATTGCAACGAGCGTGGACGGTGGCCAGTCTTGGGTTAAGGAGACCAGCATCGCCATGCAATTCGAAGACGTGGCTACGCCGCGCGGCACCACAAACGGTTTCGGTGCGAGTTTCGGGCAACTACCCTAAATCCTAAACCCATTTTCGCTTGGCCCCGCTGCTGCTTGAAGGAACGGCTCCTACATAGTGGCAACGGCCCCGTTTGACAGCAATTTTCAGTCTGGAGGCACTCGGGGTTTCCAAAAGCAAAGGCTTTTCCATTTCTCGTGCACTAAAACCCCAAACATCCCCAAACCCTAAAGACGTAAAACCCTATGTAATGGAGGCATTTACACCAGTGCGGATTATGGCCAGACCTGGGCAGAGTCCACCCACCCAAATTCGGTATCAAATTCGGACAAAATGCTGGCTGACATTGCCATGTCCGCCGATGCCCAAATTCAAATCACTGTTGCGACTTGGTGACAGTGACCTTCCCCATCGCGGTCACGCTTCCGATTACTTCCCTTGTATTTCTTTTCTACTACTTATTTTGGTTTTATTCCTGCAGACAGTGTTGTTGTAGCTGCTCAGACAGGGACTTCGTTCATAATAGCCCAGCAGCCCATGCATCGTGTGAGTCTGAAGCGAGGGCACCACCAAGGTGAGCAGTGACTTGCCGTTTGTCAGCAACGACATGGGCACTACCTGGACCGAGGCGGCCAGAAACCAGGGACTAAACCCTTAACCCTAAACTCGAAGCCATGAGAGATCTCCCTACGGCTGATGGACAATCCTGAATTACCCACTAAAAGGAATATACCATAATTCCCATTGTTTAGGGTCCTTGAGGTCAGGCAGGATTTTGTCCAATCAACAGTAGTATGGTATAGTATGGTGTAGTGTAAGATGGGGCCCCTGCGCTTTACGACACCTCCAAGGTGCAACTTGGCAGTCCCGGGCAGTACACGTGCAATTCGGCAGCGATGTCTGCCGACGCTTACTTAGCCAATGGGAGAACTCTAAATTTTTTGGCTATATAATTATGTATGGTTTATGATCAAAGTTTGAACTTTTTGGGCTCCGGTTATTGGTGAAGAGAGGACGGCTCCAAGATGTTCGTTTGTTGCTACAATTCCAATGACAACCATCATTATGCATGGCTCAGTGACGACGGTGGGACACTCTGCGAGAAGTTTGACCTTTGTGCAGATTTCATGTTTTCTCCATGCTAAAGGCTTCTGCTATGAGATTCACTCTCGCAGTGGCTTGAGCGTGTTTTGGAGAAAATACTCTTACCAATCCTTCAGAGTTTCCACACCCAGGCATGAAGGCTTTACTGGCCCCTGGTCTGAAAAGCTGATCCTTACACGTAATGCAGACCTGGTCAACTAGTCTCCTCCGCTGTATAGGAACAAAACTATGGATCCTCATATGATGGCCCTGAAGATCGCACACTTGCTTCCCTCCGCATCTCAAGACCGTGCTGCAGTTTGATATGACGCGACCGTCTTTCAACATTGAGGCGGCATGAAACTCGTGAAGCCCTAAACCCTAAACCCTAAAGCGTGGACGAACTTGAATGAACCGCCAGCCGAGCCGAGGGCGACTTGGGGGACAGACCCCGGGGTCGCGTTCGAAATCGAAGGCTGTCAGACTGCGCTGAGCGCGAATGGGTCGATGGCCGTGTTGCGGGTCCGATATCTGGCAACGGATGGGTGGCTTATTTTAATCCACAGTATCCAACCACCACAACCACCACCACCACCACGGCTACCACCACCAGCACCATGACAGCAACATACACAACCGTGACCAGCACCAGCACCATGACAGCCACGAACACAACCCTGACCAGCACCAGCACCAGCACCACTGCCACCGCTACCACAGTTACCGCTACCACAGTTACGGCTACGGTCACCACTTTCACGGCCACGGCCACGACGGTCACGGACACCTCCACGGCCACCAGCACTGGCACAGTCACCGACACGGCCACCAGCACTGGCACAGTCACCGTCACCGCCGACACTACCGATCCCACCGACGAGACCACTACCACGATGGCACCGGTCCCCACTGTCGTTGAAGTTTCTGTGGAGCTCACGGTGGACGACCCCACCGTGATTACCGAGAACGAGACGCTGAAGGACGCCATGATTGACGGGTTTGCTAGCGCAATGGGAGTGGAGCCGTCACAGGTGACGGTCGAGTTTGTGGAGGTCAACGCAAGGAGGCTGTCTACCACGCTTGTGGCCATCTTCAAGGTGACCCTCCCCAGTGCGCAAGCCGCCGAGGAGGGAAGTTTGCCAAACCAGGGATTTCCTGGCAGGAGTAAGAGGTCTTGCTGCCACCTTCAGAACTTCAGATACCAGAACCGAGTGTTTTCGAGCGTCTTTGTAATTTTATTTTGCATACAAACACGTGGGGCACTGTGGCTCAGAGTGGGTCTAGGGAACCCTTAAATCCTGAACCCTGAGCCCTAAACCCTACACCCTAAACCCTATCACGCTTGAAGAAAACCCTATCACGGATGCACGGCGGCGACTTCGTCCGAGCGCCGGATTTTGAAAAACATCAGCCTGAACGAGGATGGATCCTCCGATATAGTGATCCTGTACAAACCCTGGGGCCCCAAACCAAACAACCGTGTACAGTTTAGGGTTCATTTAGGGTTTCAGGTACAGGGTTCAGGGTGAATTTGTTTTCCGCTTACTTTTCCGCAGCTTCTTTTGCGCAGGAAGCGAAGGCCGCGATTGAGCAGGTTTCAGTGACCGACACCAACACGGCCATCGCCAAGGCTGTCTCGGACGTGGGCTACACCGGCACAGTGGAGGCCGCGGCTTCGGTTAGGTTAGGGTCTCGAGGTTTCAGGGTCTTCAAAGTTTAAAGGCTTTCGGGTGTGGGGTTCAGGGTCTTTAGGGTTTAGGGTTCAGAATTTTGGAAGTCATTGTTGGGTCCCTTCTTGTCAGCGAGCTGTTCTGGCATGAGGGGTCGTGATTTTGGGTGATTGCTTTGAAGGGCTTTGGCGGAGCGGGCGGGCAGACTGAAACGCAGAACCTGAAACAGGTCACCGGCAAAACGGCGACGGTTCTCACCACCACCAGCAGCTTTATTACCGATGCCAGTGACGCGACGTCGAGGGTGGTGACCACGGCCTTTTTGGCAGTCAGCCTCTCTGTGCCTGGGTCTGATAGAGGTCGCTGAGGATAGCCCTCCCGCCCAGCCCAGCCCAGGCCTTAACCCACCCTAGACCCTGAGCCATAAATGGGATGTGACCCGATGGGTGCAGCATCACTCGGACACACCGACCTTGCATCTAGCGAACAATCTTCGCACCGTTTGTTGCAGTGCTGAACTTCTGCTTGGAGGGTTTTTTGAGACTACATACTAACTACAAACTACATATGAAAGTCTGCAAGTGATTCCCCCTGATTTCAAGCCTAAGCCCCGAGTCGGAACAGCCCCTTTCAGTTAGTGTGGCTGTGTTTCCAGAAAGCCTGAGCATCCCAAGGCATTCTTCTGATTGCGGGCCAGTGCCTGGCAGCCTCAACGGCACAGGGGAGTCAGCTACTTGCAGCGTGAGTTCTCCTAACCTCCTGGACTGTTGTATAAATAGCTGTCATGGTTTATGCAGTTTTATTGGCCCTCATAAGCAATATGAGTTTTAAAAAGGTCTCTTGTTGCGGAACTTGCCATGATTAAGGACAATACATCATTTATCACGTGTGCTTGTGCTGGCCCCTCAAATATTAGACTGCCGGAGCCCAAGAGTCAGATGGCCGATCAAGTCAC
Source organism: Symbiodinium natans (assembly GCA_905221605.1). NCBI lineage: Eukaryota > Dinophyceae > Suessiales > Symbiodiniaceae > Symbiodinium > Symbiodinium natans. The sequence continues at coordinate 443,843 of CAJNDS010002332.1, forward strand.
AACCTCTCCACGACAATTGGGTTTAGGATTTTAGATGTCGGGTTTGGGGCTTGGGGATCTTTAAAGGGTTCAGGGTAAGGCTTTGGGTTTAGGATTTTAGATTTCGGGCTTAGTACTTAGGGGTCTTTGACGAGTAAGGCTTAGGGCTCAGGATTTCAAATGTCGGGTTTAGTAAAGATTTTTAGGGGTTGCAGAGTTTGGGCTTCGGGTCTAGGGTTTAGGGTCTAAGGTGACGTTGCTCTGGATTGTCCTCAAGATGTATTCTGGGCTTTAGGGTTTGAGCTTGGAGCGGTGACAGATGCAGGAACTCTGATTCTGCAGGTAGCGGCCAAAGGGGGATGCGCCTCGTTCAAAGTCTTCAAAACCCCCAAACCCAGACAAGACCTCGCACCTCCGACAACTTGCTTTGAGTCAGGATCTTCTCTGACGACTGATAGAGGTACCATCCTTCCTGGCTCCCCTCCTTTCCATGGGGGTCACAGGAATTCGGCAGGGGGAGCAAAGCACAGGTGTCTTTAAGGGTGCTACAAGGGTTTCTACACAGCATGCTCGTGAGGTGGGTTTGGGTTCTAGAGTTAGTATCTAATCTGCGACATGCATGATGGAGCCTGCGCATGGCATTCGATTTTTGAAATAGAGGGATGCTGATCTCAATATTACCGTTTGCGTGGGATACTGCTTAGGGCTTCGGGTGTTGGAGTGTCCAGGGTAGTCCAGCGAGTTTGGACTCGACGTGCAGGGTGCACGGCCTTTTCGGCTCGCGGCCCCAAGTTCTATGCTGAGATGATAGGGTCATGATGGGGTTATGGGACCATACGACTACTCCGGGGGTATAATTGGAGCTACTACAAGGATTCTTCCTTTTGCTTCCCTTGCAAGCACGTGTGCTACGTGCTCAACATATGATCCTATTGCAGCTCTTGGGCCCCTGACTCTGAGAGGGTTTCCCCAAGGCTGCTAAGAGCTCTTGGGCCCCTGACAGGGGAAACCAAGACTCCGACAATTTTCGCAACTCCTTGTCCAGGGGGAGCCGAAGAAGCTCCTAGGCCCAGGAGAGCACCATGCTTGAACTGGCGCATCCGGAAGAAGAAGGAAAGCGCGATGTGCAAGCCCTAAATTCAAAACCCTACATTAAGACCCCTAACACCCTAAACCCCGAACATTTAATCCCAAAGCATTCAGCCCGCAGCTGTGGGGCGAGGGCTGGCATGAAAGCATGGACCAGACGGCAGTCGTGAGGACTTTCTTCCCTACCCCCCTCAACCCTAGATTCTAAAACCTAACATCCCTGAACCTTGAACCCTGTCATGCATGAAAGTAAGCCTTGTGCTGCCATGGTTTTCACGGGAAGCACACTTGTCGAACTTACGTTTCTTGGAAATGCGGGGTAATAGGACACAATTTCTCTAGCTACGATAGATAATACTCGGATAGCGGCTGCGTTAGTGCGCTTCAAAAGGGTTTTCAACACGAGTGCTCACTCTAGTATGTATATATATATATATATGTATATTTCCATATATATATATAAACCGGCGTTCTGACCACGAACCCTTCCTTACAGCTTTGTTGAGGCGTCCTGGCCCCCAAAGCAGAGGACCCAGCATGTCAGAGGGAGGCTTGTGCCAGAAACGGAGTTGATGCTTCCGGAACTTTTTCAGGCGCCCGAGCAGAATTTCCAGTGGTGGGTGCTTCGTGCCCTCATCTACTCTATCCAGCGAAGTGACCGTCAACTTTGATCCATACTCGCTGCAGTTCAATCCCGAAGCGCAGGTTCCAAAAAGCTGAGGCTTCAGGGCCGAAATAAAGGGCGAGCATTGCAAGACTTACCGCCAGCAGCAGATCTTCTTGCAACCCTGAGCCTCAAACCCCACGAAGCACTGAGTTGGATTGAGTGCAAGCCTAGTTGGTTCAGAGTCATAAATTAGGGGACCTCCCACAGGAGGCGCCTTCCGCTGTGGGGAAGCTGCGCTTGCCTCGGGCGCTCCTTTCCGGGTGCTCTGTTGGGCTATTTGCGCCCCCACTTCGCCTCACAGGGTTTGGGGGTTTCTTTGGGCTCCTTCTACTTGTTGAATCCTGCATTTTGGCGCCCGCTGTCAGATGCGCTTACATGACGAACATCCTTTGCTCACGGAAACTCTTGTTTGGGGGGTTCCTAGGCCTGGGGCTCTGTGTCGCGTGTACCAAGACTTGTGAACATGCATGCTTGAAATCCAAGGTCAGAGCCTGAACCGCCTGCGAAACCTGCAGCTTGTCCGTGAAGTAGTTTTGGGAGTTCCCTCTCCATCAGTGATGTTGCTTGAGGGCCTCATGAGGTGTCAGGAGTTCCGAGTCCACACTTCTCCTCTCGTGTGACCAAGCCAAGCCCAGCCAACCTGGGCTTGAGAAGTGCCGGCAAAGCATCCCAGGGCCCTGTAACTTTTAAACCTTATCAGCCCTAAAGCCCCAAGCAGCTAAAGTGGTGGTGTTGGGGGGGGGTTTCAGGGTGTTAGGAGGTTTTTTGCGGCTTCGGGAGACGCTAGACCTGGTCGAAGTGAGGGTGTGTCTTTTGCGGTTTTGGAAGAGCAGCCTGCTGATGAGTAGATTTTCTGCTGTCGTACATGAAAGGCACGACAAGAGACAGCTAGGCAGGTGGCAAACTAAGACAGTTGGGGTTGCCCCAAAACGTACCCGGAGAAACTCCCCACATCTGCTCTTCGAGGCTTCCACGGTTGCAGGTTTCCAAATCCCATCATGGAGCGTTGTGCGGCTCCCCCATCCACACCCCGACTTTTCTCCCAAGCCGCGCAAGCTTCAAAGCATAGTTTGGACTAATTTTAACGCTACGCGACCCGCCTCGGCCCGGCCCAGCGCATCCGCGTGAGCATGGTGATTCCGCAGCGCCCAAGTCGCTGCACCCCAAGCAATGAGGGTTGGGTTTGGGTTTAGGGTTCCGGGTTTATGGTTTAGGGTGCAGGGTTGAGGGTAAGTTTAGGGTTGCGGGGTTTGGGGTTCGCTTCACGGTTTGGCGAAAAGCAAAAGGAGGGGGAGGGGGGGCGAGCAGGGGGGGGAGGGGCAGGGGTGGGGGGCTGGGATGGGTGGGGAAGGGGGAAGGGGCAGGGCGGGGTGGGTGTGCAGGGGAGGGGGGTTGCGGGGGGCGAGGGCGGGGGGGCCTGCTGGGTGCAACTGGCCCTGGTCCTGGCGAACCGTCCGATTTCAGATCGTGGGGGTACCCATTCCAGGCAAAAAAGTTCTCACAACCGATACACCTTCGTCCGCGGATTAGTGTGCCGTTATGTTATTATGATGATTATGATGAGTACCTAAGCCTCAGGGCACAGAAGAGAGCATGGTCTTGCCTCCGAGTCCGCACCTTAGACTTGCTTCAGGGCTTTCTTGAGAACGTAGCCTTGCGGTCTTGGTTACTTAGTTCAGGATCTGCATGGGTTTGTGGAAGAAAGGCAGCTGTAGTGACGGTACCCAGGCCAAGTTTTCGGGCTTGAAAGTAAGAAGTTGGCGTATTGTGTCGATTAAAGAAGCCGGAAGTGGAGAGAGCTATGTTGCGTACTCAGACCCCGCATTGAGGCTCTGGTCATTGCATAAGAAGCTGCAGTAATGCCCGCTCGCACACACTTGCGACATCCCTTCAAACCGTGCTGTTCCATAGACGGACCTCAGACAATAGATCCAATCCCTTAGAACTGAGTTGCTAATAGGGCGTAAACGAGAACATGCCCACAGCACTGGTCTTGGGCTGGAATGTATACTGAGGCCGCCCGTCTTGGCTTCAGGCTCTGGGGTTAGGGTCGAGTGCCTGCAGCATGAACTAAGTCAACTAACTCACTTTTTGTATCCGATGCTAGAGTGCAGTACGCAAACGTACAATATTGTGCTGTGCAATGTTATTCTGCTATGCTACGAAATTAGTGTGTATAAGGATTATTGTAAGCGCTTGCGCGCGCCGCCTCGGCAGCCAAGCCGGCCCAGAGCACACAGTATGTGGAGATGAAAATTCCGCACGGAATGACGGGTTGGGTAAGGGGCAGGAGACCGGAGGCCATTTTCGATGTGCTCCCTTGTTGCTGCGCAGGCGGGTCTCAGGTGGTTTTACGGGGTCCCAGGGGCCCCAAGCGGGTCCCAGGGTGCCACCAAGCACGGGGGCTTGAAGGCCCATCTTCGTGCATTTGACCCAGGGAGGGGGGGGAGGGGTGCGTTGCAGGGGGGAAGGGTTGGGTTCAGACGCTTCTCGGCAGGAAGCCGAGGGGAATTTCTTGTATTTGCTGCCTTGAACGAGCATCTCCATGCGTGTGTCGCCAAGCTAGGCAATCCGTATCAAGCTGGGGCTTGTTGTGGGTCATGTCCAGCGTGTCCGTTCCGGGGTGGCTGAACCGAACTGGGTTTCTGTCGTGTGCTGAAAAGCTGATCTTTCCTGAGACAAAATGGCTAGCACCTGTTGCTGATGTCCTACATTGCAATGCCTGAAAGGCCGGCGTGTTAGTTTGAGGCCTTCGCTGTCAAGTACTCTAGAACGCCAGAGCGAATGCCAGCCTAGCTGCTGGATGAATGAAGCATGGGTCTGTACTTCCCGGAGTCGTTTGAGTCAAGATCTGCCTCGCAGATTGGCCTGTTTGTGGTGAGTTGTGGGCCTATAGCTTCGATCGCCATGCTGTCTGTGCTTCTTGCCTTGGGTGTGAGCGTGGCCAGTTCGGAGGATGCTTCCTGCGCTATGCAGCTAGCCATGAGTGGACGGGGGCTTAGAAAGGAGAACTTTACGGGCTTCTCGGAGGTGACGGCGTCTGGGCTGTGTCTGAAAGTTGTGTATCATAGTATCTCTTCTTTGTTCGAAGTGAAATGGAGATCTTTGTAGCAGCTTAAAAACCATTTTGAAGCGCAACCCAGGAGTACCGTGGCAAGTACTGTTATGCTCCAGATGAGGAGAAGCGGGATGACTACAAGGTCTTTGACGGCCTGTCCAGCCGGCAGGAGCGGTTGGTACACTGGGACGAAGACGGGAAGCAGGTGCGACGACTGCGTTTTGTACAAGAGCTGCGGTGCTCGTCGTGACTCGGTGTGCAAGGATGTTGACAACCCCAGGGTCTACCGGAAGAATCCACAGGACACGGTCCGCGTGCCGACGCCAGAGGAAGTGAAGGGCTACGAGGTTGCAGTGACGCTGACGGATAAGTACTGCAAGGGCTCAGAGATTCTGACCATCGAGAAGGCAACCGAGAAAGAGTGCAAGTCGAACTGCAGCAGTTTCTCCGACTGCTGGTACGTGGCTTACTACTCCAACTCCGAGCCAGACGAAGATGCCAAGGTCAGTTCATGCACTGCTCAATGCCGGCTCTTTTCGAGCTGCAGGAATTCAGTGCACTCCCTGTGCAAGCCCGGCCCAACGGTCTTTGTGGCCACGACCACTACGACCACCACCTCCACAACAACCATTGCCGCAAGCCTGTTCAGTAGCTGGGCCTGATGGAGCTGCAAGCTTAAACCCTGCGTGCGTGAGTACATTGCTGAAATTGGTCCAAAGCCAAAGGTCCCAACGCCCTTGTTCTTCAAAACTACTTCTACTTCTAAGGGACATGCGCCGGCCATGTTGCTTGTTGTCTTCCGGACTGATCTGAGGCAGTGTTTCTGCGGGCAGTGCCTTCACCTGCGGCATCAAGCTCGCGGACGACACAGTGGTATGCTGGGGCGACTTGCTTTTGGATTATACGAGACTAGGTTGATCTGTCAGCTCAGAGAGTGGGCTTCATTTGGGGGTCAGGTTCCCGTGTGGGGGGGGGGGGGGGGAACTCCGCAGCGTTCACTGCGGACGTCCATTCCACGGTTGGCACCACTGCTTTCTCGTCCTGCGTTTGCTGCACGTCATCGGCTCTTTGTCTGCTGAAAGAAAGAGCGAAAGAAAGAACAACCTTGGCGAACACGGGAAACACAAAGAAGTAAATGACAGTCAATCGCTGAAGAAGGAATCACGTAGAAATGGCACACAAAAGAATGACAAAGTGAAAAGCAGAAGGGACTGAGGCCAGGAAGCACACACACGTGGCACGTAGACTTCTTGGACGTGTCTGGAAGAAACAAGATTCAATGTTACGAAGCACATGTCTGGCCTTACGCGCTGTGGGCAATATGGGCTGTTTAGCTACAGCTACGCCAGAACTTGAGAAGAGCATAGATGTATCGACGAGCAGGGTAGTGGTTCAACGAACTGTGATCCTTTCCAGGAACCCCACAGCATCCCCCGAGCCCCAGAGTTACATAGACGAGCGAACGGCAGCAGTCTTTAAACAAACCACTCCGAAAATTCGAGTTTGCAAGTATCTGAAGTATCGCAGATCCCTCTACCGCTCCATCTCAGAGTTCGGGCTGTACACGGATGTCTAGGTTTAAGATCTGTCTACGGAGTTGGCTCGGGTCTCCTTGGAGGTTTCTGGCCTGCTAGATGTAGAGTCGCATGTGTGTCGAATAGAGTTGTGTCATGGTGTATTATTGATGTATGATGATGTATTGTGGCACGCCGCCAAGCCAGGTGAGGCTGATGCTAGGCTCGACGCACCCACAGACGTGGCGTTCTCGCAGATTTCTTTGGGACTCGAACATGGCTGTGGGTTGCAGAAAGGGGGCAGCGACGAAGGAAAGCCAGTCGCACGGACAAAGTCAGGAAGACTGTTTTTTGGTGCCATTCCCATTTAGGTAAATTTGCGGGTGCATGTATGCCACATGCCAACGCTTCAGAACTCATTTTCAGAGTAGCGACTCTTTGTTGGGCGATGTGCAAGGGATGGGCGGGGGGGGGTGGGGGAGGCTTTTTGGACCTCTCCGTAGGGAGTTCTGAGCCCTGCAGAGCTTTGGCTAAGGTGTGCTGGGGCAAGAACCAAGCTGTGCCCGCTCCTGCAGATGCCCCGGTGCCTGTGGACCCAAACATAGGAGCATAAACCTCGCTTGCGGGTGGTAGCAGCACCTACTTGCTGATTATGTTCTCAAGCGATTTTTTGTCGATACCGATGTTTTTTTCTTGGCTGGTTGGATGGATGGTTGGTCGGTTCGGTTGGCCGGTCGCTCGGTTTTTTCATGGTGTGCTGTGCGCTGACTGAAATGCTCGTTCGAGTAGTTTGCTTGTTGCGTGGTTGGTGGGTGTTTCGGTTACTGGGGGGTGCTTGCGTGCGTGCTTCCGTGTTTGCAGGCTTGCTAGCTTGCCTGACTGCGTTTGCTTGCTCGCTTTCTCACATGCTCGTTTGTTTCGCGTGTTTGTTTGTTCGTTTGTTTAGCTGGGCTGGCTGCGTAGCGGGATGGCTGCTCGCTCTCGTTGCCTCTTTGTACACTTTTGGGCTGGGTTTTCGTGATTCCATATCTGGTTGTTTAACGCGGCACAAGCTGGCGCAAAGTGTCAGAGCCAGCATGGATTTCAACTTCTTTGTAGCTTTTTTTGTTGGTCGTTACTTTACTCGCGCGCCTGATTGCATGCAAGTTCGTGCAGTTGTTCCCCCAGGTGCTGCGGACCATCTCATCCGGGGACAGGAGTGCTTGCGGAATCCGGCAAGACCCTGGCACCGGAAGTGGTCCTTTTTAGGCTTTTCTGAGGTGTTGGGGTTGAGGGACAGAATATGCACTGTCGTGAATACGGTTCACAGTGCACTCAAGTACAGTTCTTCAGCTGGCAAACTCTCAGGATGATGGCACAGCCTATTGTTGGGGACAAGTGGCGCAGCCTGCAGACAACGGTCAGGGAAGCACGACTTGGGCTTACCTCGATGCAGGCTACTCCACTGGTGTTTGCGGAATCCCAGATGCGGCTCCTCACTACCCTGTCTGCTGGGGAAGCTCGTGCACCATTACTCTTTTTGTGGAAATGAGCACGCCTGTTGTCCAGGCGAGTAATGCAAATTCACCTTCAAAGCAATTCTGAACCTCCTGTCAGAAAAGCCGCAAGGAAGCCAACTTTCAGCCAACGCCGTGGCGCAGTACCCGTACCCTGCCACCACCAGCCTCAGCAGTATCGGTGAGGGCTGGATGGCCGGCTGTGCCTTGACTCAGGCAAACAACGAGCCTCCGCTGCACTCGGAGTTCGCACGATATGATCAGAGGGGCTCTTTACTGGTGGCGTTGTCTCAGATTGGGCTGAAGCCATCTAAGCCAGCCTGCATCAGGCTCCCTGAAGTTGTTGGCCAGGGCTGAGTCCTTGACCGAAGCTGCTAAAGAATGATCGGGCAGCTTGTCCTAAACCAATGCCTAAGCCCTTCAAAGCCTCAAGCCCTAAACCCCGCACCTATGCCATCTATGAAGACAGCCTTGGAAGTTTCAAGGAGTTGGTTTGCTACGGCACGGGCGACACCTCCCCTGGTCGCGGAGACCTCACCTCAGCGCCAAATGGCACTCCGCCTCTCGGCGGAGTGAGCCCGTAAGAACGAGTCGGGTGCCAATTTTGCGTAAGGGATATTCAGGATGGCGATGATAAGGGGGTAATTTGTACCATGACCAAGATTTTGGGAGGGTGCCCCCTGAGCTGAGGTTTCTCGGGCCGATCTCTGCTCCTTGAGCTCAATATGGCAACTCTTGGAATTTCAGGTCTATGCCGCTATGCCCCGACCATACTCACAGTAGCAGCTTCCCCCTTCTTGCCTTCTTTGATTCGCTGAGAAGGTTTTCTGAACTAACCCTACGTCCCTAACCCTACGTCCCTACGTTGTGCAAGCCTGGGCTTCCCTACCTGGTAGCGGCCCCCCAAAGGGCCCCAAGGTAGCAAGTCAAGTTGCGAAGTGGCGAGGTGTCCACCTACGGATCATGCGCGCTCGAACTGGATTCGACGCCAAGGCTCCGGCTCGATTCTGCCCAACTTTGCAGATACTCACAAGTGAACATGAACACAAATATTCGGTAGTAATGCCATGTAGTTCACGGCCCGTGCTCTTCCAGAGGAAATTTGCTCCCGCAAAATTGCGGGGTTGGCCTGGAGAACGATTGAACCTTTGAGTTGGAATACCGAGCCAGCAACCTTGGCTTTCGAGCTCAAACTTGGAACCCCTCAAACTACAAAAGTAGAGTAATCATAGAAATAATATTTTAAGGGGCTGCGCCCATGGGCGGGCAGCGCAGGCAGAAGCGCGGGGCGAGCAGTTTCTAAGCATTTTGAGGCCCCTAAACTCCCTTAAAATCTCTAAGCGTTTGAGGCTCCTCAACCCCCTCAAAGTTTCCAAGCATTTTCAGGCCCCTAAACTCCCTTCAAATCTCTAAGCGTTTGAGGCTCCTAGACTCCCTTAAAGTTTCTAAGCACTTTATAAGGCCCCTAAACTCCCTTTTTCCTGCCCCAGGCTTAGACACGTCGCTTATGCCCGCCCTTTGGGGGGCATCATGCTCCTGATGCGCCCCCGGGGTCCCGCCCCGGGAGCCGCTGATGCTCCTGATGCGCGCCTGGGGGTCCCGGGCTGGACCCGCTGATGCTCATGATGCGCGCCCTCTGGGGGCCTCCGTGGCGACGCAAAAAACCACGAAAAAAAAACCGTTCACCGGCGGCACGCGGGGGTCGGCGGCACTGGCGTCCGGCCTAATTCTGCTTCGCAGAAGGCCAGAGGCCAGCAAGGCTATTCGCGGGACGACCCGGGCTGAAAGGTCCGCATTTGCTCGGTCCTTTGGGGAACCTCGCGCTGCCCGATTTAATGGCTACCGCCAGTGCCGCCGACCCCTGGGAGGCAAACGCCCAAGCTCCAAACCCTCAACCCAACCCGCCATCCGCATCGTCGCCGTCCTCTATGTCCCCGGGCCTGTGCTTGACCAGGTAAGCATGTGCGAAATCAGTGTTGCTTTGACTAAGGTTTTGTCAGTTCGATTACACACGCACACGCACACACGCACACACGCACGCACGCACGCACGCACGCACGCACGCACGCACGCACGCACGCACGCACGCACGCACGCACGCACGCACGCACGCACGCACGCACGCACACGCACACACGCGCACACAAACACACACACACACACACACACACACACACACACACACACAAACACACACACACACACACACACACCACACACACACACACACACACACACACACACACACACACACACACACACACACACACACACACACACACACACACAACACACACACACACACACACACACACACACACACACACACACACACACACACACACACACCCACACCCACGCCCACACCCACACCCACACCCCCGCGCACGCGCACGCGCACGCGCACGCGCACGCGCACGCGCACGCGCACGCGCACACGCACACGCACACGCACACGCGCACGCACGCACAACCAACAAACAACCAAAAACACCCAAAAGCCACCGCCAAACCCCTGACGCTGACGAGCCCGAGTCCGAGATGATGGTCACCGGAGGCGCTACGACTCTCCCGAAACTGTAGTTCCCGTCAGCATAAACTCTGGCACGTCTTTGCCCTCGGCCCAAACCCTACCCCTTCGGTTACCCCCCCCCCCCCTTCTCCTGCTCAACTCTGGGAGATAATGCCTCTGCTCTAAGCCCGGAAACCGTAAACCTTGGTTCTAAGTTCTGAAACGGTATATGTAAGGGAAGGGGTAGGGGAGGAGGATGGAGTGGAATGGGGGAAGGGGTAGGGGAGGAGGATGGAGTGGAATGGTTGGGAAGGGGAAGGGTAGAAGGGGAAGGGGTTGGTGGTGGGTGGATTAGGGGTACGGTGAGAGGGGGGGCAGGGATGGGGAAGGGGTGGAGTGGAATGGTTGAAGGGGGACGAGGTTGCGGTGAGGGCAGGGAGGGTCTTCTGAGAAGAGGGGGGGGTGGGGGGGGGGGGTGGGGGGGGGGGGGGGGGGGCGGGGGGGTAAAGTCAGTCATCTGATCAAATCTAAAAAAGGCAAAGGGCCAGAGGCCCGTAAAACTGTGAGCCGGCAGGCACAGGGCCAGGGGACCATCAAGGGCATGCAGGGCCAGGGGACCATCAAGGGCATGGAGCCATTAAGGGCCATGGCCAGCTGGTTAGGGAAAGGGTTTGGGGGGACGGTGATGGTGAGGGAAGTGAGGGGGGGATGGGGAGGGTGGGCGGAGCGGGCGGGAGGGATCGGGTCTGCCAGAGGCCCGTAAAACCAGGTGGCCATGAGCCACTGGGCATAGGGCCGGGGGAGGGTTGGGGGGGTGGGTTGGGGGGTGGAAGGCACGGGGGGCGTGGGGGTGGGGGGCGGGGTGCGGAGCGGGTGGCAAGTTGGGTGAAAGCGGTGAGAGGGGGGATGGGGAAGGGGAGCGGTCGGGGGGCGGGAGCAAGGGGGAGGAGAGCGGGGTGGGGGGGGGAAGGGGTAGGGGAGGAGGATGGAGTGGAATGGTTGGGAAGGGGAAGGGTGGAAGGGGTTGGTAGTGGGAGGGTTAGGGGCGGGGAAGGGGGGTGGGTGGGGGGGGGTAGGGGGGGGCTGGTGGGTGGGGGGGAAGGGCGGAGCAAGCGAAGCGGGCGGCATGCACTGGAGCCCTTTAAAGTCATGACTGATCGAGTCTAGAGAGGCAAAGGGCCAAAGGCCCGTAAAACTGTGGGGCCATGAGCCAGTAGGCACAGCATGGAGCTATTGGCCAGCTGGGCAGGGAAAGGGTTTGGGGGGACGGTGATGGAGGGAAGTGAGGGAAGTCGGGAGAGGGTAGGCCTGCATGGGGAAGGGGGTGGGGGGGGGGGGGGGGGGGGGGGGGGGGGGGGCGGAGTGCCGAGTGGGTGGCAAGTGGGGTGAAAGCGGTGAGAGGGGGGACAGAGATGGGGAAGGGGAGCGGTCCGGGGCGGGAGCAAGGGATGGGGGTGGAGTGGAATGGTTGGGAAGGGGAAGGGTGGTGGGGAGCGGGGGGGGTAGGGGAGGAGGATGGAGTGGAATGGTTGGGAAGGGGAAGGGTAGTGGGAGGGGGGGCAGGGGAAGGGGTTGGTGGTGGGAGGTTAGGGGCGGAAGGCAAGGCCAAGTGGAGAGGTGGAGTGGAATGGTTGGGAAGGGGATGGGGGAAGAGGTTGCGGTGAGGGCAGGGAGGGTCTTCACTGACGCCGCCCCGCTGTTGCTGGGGTCGGCGGATACTACAATGATAGTAACAATATTTTATGACACGTGGTCTGATGCAAGCGGTCGGCACAAGCAGAGCTGCCAGCAGTTCGAAGAGTCAGCAATCAGGAGGACCATTACCAGGGTCTATACAAGGTGGAAGCCATCCTGAGCACTCGGATTGCAGAAATGTTGCAGAGCAGTTCCGAGCTCTTGAAAGAGTAGGGGGCATCAATGCGCATCACCATATATACCATCCATAGCGAAAGCGTCACCGAAGTCAAGCAAGGATAGCTGGCTAGCCCGCAAGTGCAACGTACCAAACGTACTAAGAGATCTCAACACGACAAAAATTTAGGAGGCGCTCCTGTACAGCTATGGTCAGCTGGGAGACTGGAGCCTGACTGGTTCGTACACTGCAGCTACAATAATAGCCTTTAGACAATAAATAGTAAGACGAAGAAGAAGAAGAAAAATAGTAGTATCACAGTATTATATAACAAAAACGCAAGTATGCTACCTCAGATCCCCTGGAAGGGTCCCACGGATTTAGTTTGAAGGTGTTGGGGCATCCTCACGGGCGCGACCAAACCCGTGCCGGACGTGGCGCTGACTTCTGTGCCTCTGATGGGTTGTCCTTTTTTGGGTTCGTTGGGTGGGCGGCTTCTCATGTTGTGTAGAGTTGTACGTGGGAGAGATTGAGACTTGCAGTGTCACTATAGGAATGTTGCCATGTGCCCCCGTCCCCGACTCTGGCAGAAACGCCACGACCCAAACCACAAAATCCGCAACCGAAACGACCAACAACAAAACCAAAAAAAAACAACACAGGTTGTGCATGGTCTCTTCCACGCCTGCGGCTTGAAACCCGACCCTTGGTCCCGCTGGATTGTTTTCCGAGGTTGTGGGAAGAGCCAGGATATGCCATAGCAAGCCCCATGCAGAGCCACAGGTTCAGAGTGTTTGAAAGCCTTCTGTGCTGAGGACAACACGGTGGAGTGCTGGGGCACCGACTTTCACGGCGAGACCAGCCCCAGTCCACCATAGAATGCCATAGAATAACCGCGGACCGGGCCTTTACCCAGTGTCGATGCACAAGTCGTGCACAATGGGTGTCGTCGCTGCCACGCACGCCGCGGTCCGCGGTGTGCACTTTGGGTTCGGGCAAGCCCTCATAGCGGCACATGTAGGAATAAGATCTTCTTCGACATCCTCTCCTTCTGCATACCAGCCTCTTCTCCACTGAGACCCCTATAATAACCCCAACCTGGGACCTCATGCAACCCTAGCCCAAGCCCTAAGACTGGCCCCCGAGCCCAACCCCTTTTCTTAGGAACCGAGGTTTAGGCTCAAGAGTTTAGGTTGAGCTTCCCCGCGGGGTCTTCTCAGGCCTTCTCAGCATAAGAGCTTGAGCCCCCACGGATCCGTCTAACTTCTAAGGCCACCTTAGTCTCCTCACCCCAAGCCATCGCAAGCTCAGAGTAGAAAAGAATTGAGAGCTCGGGCATTCCGATCCCAGTAGATTTAACGATTTAGCAAGTTTGGCCATCTCGACATTTGACGATTGAGTTCTGAGCCGATGTCCAGTAAATCAGACTACAATGTCGACTACAGCACGCCACCAGAATCAAGGAGACCTTCGTCTCCTTGCACAATGCAAATGCCAAGAAGGATAGGTGAGAGGTAAGAAACCTAGCCATCAGCCATCAACGTCACCCAAGCAGCCACCGCCCCCCCCCCCACCCCAAGTACTAAGGTAGAGGTAGCTGAGAATTTTGAGATGAGAGCTGCCTTTTCCAGTACACCCAGACAATTACCAGACCCTTGATCTACAGCGTGTGGCTCATGAACTCAGCCTTTTTTCGAGAAGTCCGCGGTCTTGATTGTCTGCGTGCTTCAAGCTCATCCATGGGTCTGGTGCAAAACAAGCGCCCCGAGAAAGAAGAAGAAGAAGAAGAAGAAGAAGAAGAAGCAGCTGTTTATTGTTAGTTCCTGCTGAGGGCATTGCGACGCTCTACAGTCGAAGGCCGCCCAAACCGTAATAGTTTCCTCTCAAAGCATCAGGCTAGGATTGGTCGAGGGGGTTTGAGTTGAGCCTCGTAGGGTTTAGGGAGAGGGTTTAGGGTTCATCTGCTGTCATCGTCCTCAACTAGTTTCGGTCCCGGCTCCATTCGGAAACAGATGAACTGTACTAGATTCTTAGAGAAGTGCAAAAGTATGCCCTATCGAATTCTCGTTGGGAGCGGGTTGAACAGCTCGGTGTCCTGTGATGCAGGTGTAGGTCAGTTCGCAGGTCTACTCGACAAGAAGCTGCCACAGGGCTTCTGTGCTGCTTGGAAGTTAGCGGCAGGTAGCAGGATACATTGCTTGTGAGACCCCCATAGCTCTGATGTCTCGTACGTCTGAACATTACATCCGAAAAAGGACACAACTTGAGCGGATGCTGCCAAGCCTAAGTGAGGATTTGCAGGGTTTAGGGAAGTTTAGGGCTTCCGGGCACCAGACCTTGGATGTGGATCGGGGGTGGCTTCTGAGCACCTGCTAGCAACACGAGCGCACCTCCAATTTTGGCATGCCGTCACTACGACGGCGCGAGGTCTTGCGCCTTGAATGCGAGCAGATTTTTGCTTTGCAGGTGTTCACGCCAGGCAAGTATCCCTCCCCTTTCAGCACTGTTCTAACGTGTTTGCAGATGATTCTCTGGCGCACGGAGAGAACAAGCATGAATGTAGTGCGCCTCCTAGTGTCATCCGGGAGCGCGGCGCTTTTAATTGTACACACCCAAGCCGCCACCCTGACAAACAGACAGATTCGTCTGAGACCCCCTGTAGTGCACTGCTTCCGGCGAAAAGCTGCATGAGCACAGGACGGCCTGTAGGCTCCGAACCCCGTTATTGCATAATAAGATGTAAAAGGCTATAACAGAATCTGCTCTTCCGAACGCAAGCTTTCTCCAGCTAGTTTCGGGCACTCTGGGGCGTGCAAATCTGCTGGTTACGACTTCTACCTTGAATTTGGCATACCCAAACAGGGCCCACCCCCCCACATGTGGTACTATCAAAGAACCATAAGGTAGGTTCCTTTTGGAGTATGGGTTCCCCAGATAGGATACGAAGCTAAAGACATCCCAAGCTCGCAGGAGAGTAGCGAGGCAGAAGGAACGAGCTCCGACGAAGAGCGGCTCAGCCTACTCAGGTGAGTTGCTTTCGGAGAACTTGTGTGTAGGAGCTAGTTTCGCTTGGGCCGAAAAGCCAAGGGTATCTTGCAAGGGGAAACCCCACCACATAGCCCTGTGTTGTTTCAAAGTCACGGAAGTGCAGAGCTGGAGCCACCCATCACCTGAAGAAGGTCCCACTTTGACGTGGAGGCGCTGCTGGAGGTCCCCTCCCCAGATCGTCGGAGGGGCACACCTTGAAGCCCAAACCCTTGGAGTTGCCTGGAACTGCATGTGATCCCACGTAGAGCTTTTTAAACCTTCACTACGCAATTTGGCCATCCGCGAGAAGTCGGGCATCGTACTCCCTTCCCCCTGTCGCACTTGGGTGGCTTCCGACATCAACAAGCACGGTATGTTCAGGTGCTTGAGTTGCATAGATACTAGGTATACGACATTCACCCCGCACTGCGAGCATAGAAGCACGAGGAAGGTTCCACTGAAAGCCTATGCTTGTTGTGGAAGCTCCGCTGTTTCAGTTGCGGCAAGATTCACGAGATAAGTCCTACCAACTGCTCGCGGGGGTAATTTTACTGCGGGGGCGGGGTTTGGGGGGGGGGGGGGGTGGGGTGATTCGCCGGGAAGGCCTGACAAGGTCAGTCCTATCTGGATGCATGTCCATAGATGTTCCAGCTTGCAACGCTTATTGCATTGATGGAGGAAGCGAAGTCCCCAATCTTAGAAACTGGGCTCGCGGAAATTCCCGGAAGCGTCTGCGGGCGATGTACAGAAGAACAACTTAGTTACACAGCACATTCCCGATGCTCACTAAGCAGTGTTTCGCCGAAGCTTGCATAGGTCATGAGATTAAACAAAGCCAGCTGGGCCCCGAAGGTCCTTGCCTTCGTATGGCTGGGCCCTAAAGCCCTAAACCCCAAAAAAGCCCCAAACCTCCCAAACCTCCCAAACCCTAAACCGCCTAAACCCTACAATGCTGCTTCCCAGGCACAGCATGGAGACGCGCATGCTCCGGCCGAGACGGGCAGCTTAGAGGAGCAGCAGCGGCCCAGCCAAGTTCAGCTACTGGTACTGGAGCTTGTGAAAGTAAGTAATAGTCATAGTAACAATAGCAATAATCATAATAGTAATAATAATATTAATTACAATAATATTCGTAATAAAAAAATTAAGAATAGTAGTAAGGGTAAGGGTATTACATGAGTTTCAATATTTTTCTTCATGCCAAGATTAGACCTTACAAGGCAGATAGGCGCCTCCCAGCCCAGGCACCAAAGTGTGCCGCTGGCCCCCAGGGCTTCCAGCGTGCAGTTTGAGGAGCCTGCACTTGCACCATGCTTGCACTCGTTTTCCCATTCCAGAGAGCAGGGTCACGTGTAAAGTTGGCGCGAACATGTCATGAAATGGCAAAGACACTGCTGGCCTGCTGGCCTTGACCATATGGACCGGGAAGCAGCGTGATTGAACAGCTCAGGTCAGGGAAGCCGACGCGTCAGACCCAGACGGTAAGCACGGAGGCGGCTCTAGCTCTGAGCAGCTTCCACACCATCCGCAGCACCCGGCCTGCAAGTGCTGCAATCCAATGCGACTTAGGACATGGCAGGCCAGCGCAGCTTTTGTGATCGTGGAAGCAGGATGAAGCAGGTATAATGAGCCGCTTTGCCGAGGCAGCAATCTGAGATTGTACATACCATACCGTCGGATCCCAGCTGCTGGAATGCGCTGTCAGAGCAAGAGGCTGCGCCCGAGGGATTGGGGATTGGAATCATCAGTTCTTGCTTGTCGAACTCGTCCCGCGTCTCTTCCCACTTGCCTTGAGGCGCTGGCACCAGATGCAGTCGAGATCCCCAGAGATGCAACCGACGGAACTCCACAGAGCGGAACGGTGGCTCAGGCCGGCCAAGGAGGAGCCTGAGATCCTCCAGCCTGATCCCAACCTCATATAAACCGGAACACATCGGAACGCTTTGCCCCTGAGACTGCAAGACTGGCCCTGGAACTTCTGGCGTATTCTGGTTCCCCTAGCCATGATGTTTTGCTTTTTCTTATCGTAAGAATGCAAAGAAGTAGCGCGGTGACCGTTGGTACGGCACCCTTGCCGCGTGAAAATGAGAATTGAAGCTGTTTGGTGAGATGAGATGCAAACGTCAGATGTCCTTGGAACTGTGGTGCAATCCCTAAACCCTGAACCCTAAACCCAGCAACAGACCCAACCTTTTGAAGTGCTCCCGAGATCGGGACACGGCCATCGGAAAACTTTGCAGGGCTTGGAAGTGCACTCAGGAGGCCCCAAGATGCCCCAAGTATGCGGCTAGGCCTCCACTAGGGCAGAAGCCCTAAACCCCGAGCCCTAAACCTTGTACCCCACACCCTATAGCCCCTATGTGCCATGGACCTTTACGTACAATGTGGGAACCGCTTTTTTTCAATCTTAAAACTTGTCTGTGCAAGTAGATTTTCACTAAACCGAATATCAAACCGATCGTAAATTGCAAGTTCCTCCTCGCAAATTCCCTTGAACACAACACCAAACCAAATGCAAACATTAACTTCTGCAACGCGGACAAAACCTTTAGAAAGACATTTTCAACCAAGAATACAAGTTTAACTCTGCCTTTACAAACACTTCAATCCAAAGTCCAAACCAAAGTAAACACAACTTGTGTTGCCCTGAAGTTGAAAAAAAAACCGAATCAAACATTGAATCTTGCCTTTGTAGACACTCGTAAACAAGAATCTGAAATAAAAAGTGGGCACGAAAACCTGCCCTTACAAAACACAGAATAAGTATGTGACATAGATTTATACATGAGTGCATATATATATATATATAACGTATGGTTGTTGAAATCTTCAAGACATTTTTCGCTCAAAGCACTGGTTGTACAAGATGTCTTCATTACGTAGTAGTCGTTGTCATATTCCACCCGGAAATGAAGTTTCGACTCTCACACTGGCACAAGGTGGGCGAGGCTGCTGGTCAATCTGGTGTAACCATATAACAAACACAAAAAACACAAGTGTTCTTTCATTTTCTATGAGAAGATATAGGACCTATTTCATCTCCTACTCAGAGATAGAGTAACTCTTTCGCAAACGAATAAGAGCGTCTTAATCTCCCGACACTGGGTAGGGGAGCTCACATCTCTACGATCTCCTATCTTCTATCTCAGTCTCGCAATATGTCATGAGAGGCCTCCGCTAGCTTTGCGCAGGAAAAGAAAGAGAGTTCTCTACTATGTCAGTTTTTTCAGAAATAGCTTCTCTATCAATGAAGAGGTCATAAGAGAAGCCCTTTATCTCTTCATAAGAAATGACAAAGCCCTTCGAACTTTTTACGAGAGATCTCTCCTTTACCCTAAATAAAACAACTAAACATGTGAAGGCCTTTCTTTACTCCTTAAGTGGGGACATTACACAACTCATCAGTTTCTATCGTTTATGTGAGAGAGTCTATTCTATCTTTAAATGGGTCATCTGAAAGCTCCTTTGTCTCTTTGAAGGGGATGAGTCTCTTCTGAAAAGGCTCCTCCAAGGTATCCCCGCTCTCCTTCTTTCTTTAGGGAATGACAGAGCTCCTTAGCCTTATTTACCCTTATTCCTCATGGCAGGCTGCATTGCTGGGGCCAAGGCGCACAAGAAACTTCAAACCAGCAGAGCACGTCAGCATTTCCAGCCGATATGGTCTTGCAGCCGCTGCAGCTTCGTAGGGCGTGGTCTACGAGACATCTTGAACATGCACACACATCGTCTCTCTTCTGCCGGTCTGGGACACAGAAGACAAGTTCCAACACCTGATCCCGAGCATCATGTTCCTCACAAGTAGCGGTAGGCCCTTCACCCCGGATTTTTAGGGGCTGGGAGTAGTTTTAACAGGCAACGCGAGGTGGGGTTGGACTGCGTAATCTTGCAAAAGTCTTTCTCCCACTTGAAGAAGTGTTTCCTAGAAAGAGATATCGGGAAGGATCTCTCATTTCCTCGAGAGAGGGATCTTTTATTGAAAATAAAATACATGAGGTTTTTCATGTTCCATTAGGAGACAGAGAGGTCTCTCATTCTGCATTAACAGATCGAGGACATCGTTCATTTCCGTTTTTCATTTGCTATGAGAAGGTAGGGGGGCGGGGGGGGGGGGGAATGGGCTCTCTCATTTCCGATTGCGAGACAGAGGGGCATAGAGGGGATCTCTGATGTCTTCGAAAGAGAGATCCTCCACTCAGGAGGGACACAAGTTATTCCATTTCCAAAAGAATAGAGGAGCTCTTAATGCCCCATCTCTTATTATAAATAAACAGAGAGGATGACGTCGATTCGTTTCCATTCTTTTGTTCTTGTTTATCAAAGGTCTCTTCGTTTCCTACACAGGACTTCTTTTGATTCCTATGAGAAGATAGAAGGCTCTTCTTTCGTCTCCTACTCAGAGATAGAAAGATTGCATTGGTAATACAAAAGAAATCATAAGAGCTCTCTCACGCCCTCTCTTTTGTGTCTCGTCAATAGGTAGAGAAATTCTCAGCTTTACCGTTTCCTATTTTTTACCTGAAAGAGCTTCTGTCTCTCGCAATAGGTCATGAGAGACCTCCTCTATCTTTTTGCAGGAAATGAAAGAGAGTTCTCTACAATTTCTGTGTTTCAGAAATGTTTCTCAAGCAATAAGAGAAGCCGTTTGTCGCTTCATAGGCAACGACGGAGCTCTACTACCTTTTTTCTTGAGATCTCTCCTTTACCCTCAATAAAAGCTTTGAAGGCCTTTCTCTATCCCTTAGATTGGACCCTAAGAATTTGGGCTACCCTAAGAATCCAAAGCTACCCTAAGAATCCAGGCTACCACCAAAACAAAAAAACACAACCCTAAGAATGGGCTACCCCAAGAATCCAGGCTACCTTAAGAACCCAGGCTACTCTAAAACACCAGGCTACCACCAAAAAGCAAGCTCAAGCCTAAGAATCCAGGCTTATCGTAAGAATACAGGCCACCCCTAAGAATCCAAGCTATCCTAAAAATCCAGGCCACCACCAAACAAGAACTCAGCCCTAAGAATACAGGCTACCCTAAAAATCTTCCCTTAATAATCGAGTCTACCCTAAGAATCCAAAATACAAAAATAGAAAGTGAATGAACAAAGTGAAATGAACGCCCCCATTATCTTCTTTCTTTCGCTAAATCACAGATCACACGTTCATTTCATTCACTGTATCTGTTGAGATTAGTTGAAAGAAGATAATAGTGGGCGCGCAAAAAGAGAACACAAAGAATGCCCCGTTCATTCGTTCACATGTTCACTTCATTCTCGTATTAATATTGTAACCTCTGGAATGAATTCTGGGTGGTGAAAAGAATTGAATACCAGAAGTTAATAATGCAAAAAAACAAAATTTGTAACACTTATAAAATAATTTAATTCTGGTGCCCCCCAAAAGAATTTAATTATTCAAATCAGGGATTTGAGTAATTAACGTATGTAAGTTCTGGGGCCTCCCAAAAGAATTTAATTATTCAAGTCAGGGACTTAAATAGTTAAATTATTTAAATTCTGCGGCCTCCCAAAAGAATTTAAGTATTCAAATCAGGGATTTGAATAATTAAATTTTTTATTTAAATTATTTAAATGATTTAAATTATTTGAAATATTTAAATTATTTGAACGGTCTGGCTGTTGGAGGAATGAATTTATTTGAATAATTACATTCGGGAGGAATGAATTTATTTGAATAATTACATTCGGTAGGCCCCAAATATAATTTAAATAATTTAAACAGTTTAATTATTTAAAATATTTTGGGGCCTCAAGAATTTAATTATTCAAATAAATTCATTCCTCCAACAGCCAGACCATTTAAATAATTTCAATAATTTATATAATTCACATGATTTAAATAATTTCATTATTCCTTTTTCCGCCTCATCCCCGCACCCCTTCGCAAGCAAACGAATTCCAAGCCCTCACAGGGGACATACTTCATCAGGGACGCGGGAGAGTTTGAAGTGAAGAAGTCTCGTTAAATAGCTTAATTCGTTGAAGTAATGGGGTTGTTTTACATGAGTATCACTTCCGTGAATAAATTATTTAAACTATTTAAAGTATTTAATTTATAAAGCTTCCTTCTACACTTGAGCAAACCAGGCTTTATAAACTGTATAAATTTCATAAATCTTATAAAAAAAATTTAAATTTCACCTTAAAGGGTAAGATGTGTAAAATTTATACAACTTATAAAGCAAAATTGGGTTTCAGGCGTCCCGGGAAACTGTAAAATTCATAAAACTTATAAACTTTCTTAAATGTATAAGTTTATAAAATTTATAAAGCTTCCTTCTACACTTGAGCAAACCAGGCTTTATAAGTTATAAAATTTCACCTTAAGAGTAACATTTATAGAATTTATAAAATTTATAAAGTTTTGGGTTCAGGCGTCCCCGGAAACCTTAAAATTGATAAAATTTATAAAAAATTTTTTAAAGTATATAAAATTTATAAAGCTTCCTTCTAACCTTGAGCAAACCAGGCTTTATAAATTTTATAAATTTGAAAAATTTCACCTTAAGGGTAAAATTTATAAAAATTATAAAGTTTTGGGTTTCAGGCGTCCCGGGAAACCTTTAAAATTTATAAAATTTAGGAAATTTGTAAAATCTATAAAATTTATAAATTTTATAAAGTTTTGGATTCAGGCGTCCCGGGAAACCTTTAAAATTTATAAAATTTATAAAATTTATAAAATTTATAAAACTTATAAAATTTATATAGTTTATAAAGCTTCCTTCTAAACTTAAGCAAACCAGGCTTTATAAATTTTATAAATTTTACCCTCAAGGTGAAATTTATAAAATTTATAAAGCCTGGTTTGCTCAAGTTTAGAAGGAAGCTTTATAAATTTTATAAAGTTTATAAATTTCACCTTAAGGGTAAAATTTATAAAATTTATGAAAATTTATAAAGTTTTGGGTTCAGGCGCCCCGGGAAACCTTTCAAATTTATAAAATTTATAAAATTTATAAAATTTATAAAGCTTCCTTCTAAACATGAGCAAACCAGGCTTTATAAATTTTTATAAATTTTATAAATTTCCACTTAAAGGGTAAAATTTATAAGATTTATAAAATTTATCAAGTTTTGGGTTCAGGCGCCCCGGGAAACCTTTAAAATTTATAAAATTTATAAAATCTATAAAGCTTCCTTCTAAACTTAAGCAAACCAGGCTTTATAAATTCTATAAATTTTATAAATTTCGCCTTAAGGGTAAAATTTATAAAATTTATAAAGTTTATAAAGTTTTGGGTTCAGGCGTCCCGGGAAACCTTTCAAATTTATAAAATTTATAACGTTTATAAAATTTATAAAGCTTCCTTCTAAACTTAAGCAAACCAGGCTTTATAAATTTTATAAATTTTATAAATTTCACCTTAAGGGTAAAATTTATAAAATTTATAAAGTTTTGGGTTCAGGCGTCCCGGGAAACCTTTAAAATTTATAAAATTTAGAAAATTTATTAAATATATAAAACCTATAAAATTTATAAAGCTTCCTTCTAAACTTGAGCAAACCAGGCTTTATAAATTTTATAAATTTCACCTTAAAGGGTAAAATTTATAAAATTTATAAAGTTTTGGGTTCAGGCGCCCCGGGAAACCTTTAAAATTTCTAAAATTTATAAAAATTATAAATTTATAAAATTTAAAAAATTAATAAAATTTATAAAGCTTCCTTCTAAACTTAAGCAAACCAGGCTTTATAAATTTATAAATTTTATAAATTTTTCCCTTAAGGTGAAATTTATAAAATTTATAAAATTTAGAAGCCTGGTTTGCTCAAGTTTAGAAGGAAGCTTTTCAAATTTTATAAATTTTATACATTTTATAAAATGAATAAATTTTAAAGGTTTCCCGGGGCGCCTGAACCCAAAACCTTATAAATTTTATAAATTTTTATAAATTTTACCCTTTAAGGTGAAATTTATAAAAATTATAGAATTTATAAAGCCCCTTTCAAATTTATAAAATTTATAAAATTTATAAAATTTATAAAGCTTCCTTCTAAACTTGAGCAAACCAGGCTTTATAAATTTTATAAATTTTATAAATTTCACCTTAAAGGGTAAAATTTATAAAATTTATAAAATTTATAAAGTTTTGGGTTCAGGCGTCCCGGGAAACCTGTAAAATTTGTAAAATTTATAAAATTTATAAAATTTATAAAGCTTCCTTCTAAACTTAAGCAAACCAGGCTTTATAAATTTTATAAATTTTGCCCTTAAGGTGAAATTTATAAAATTTATAACGCCTGGTTTGCTCAAGTTTAGAAGGAAGCTTTATAAATTTTATAAATTTTATAAATTTCACCTTAAAGGGTAAAATTTATAAAAATTTATAAAGTTTTGGGTTCAGGCGTCCCGGGAAACCTTTAAAATTTATAAAATTTATCAAATTGATAAAATTTATAAAATTTATAAAATTTATAAAGCTTCCTTCTAAACTTAAGCAAACCAGGCTTTATAAATTTTATAAATTTGAAAAATTTCACCTTAAGGTTAAATTTTTAAAATTTATAAAGTTTTGGGTTCAGGCGTCCCGGGAAACCTTTAAAATTTATAAAATTTATAAAATTTATAAAATTTTTAAAATTTATAAAATTTATAAAGCTTCCTTCTAAACTTGAGCAAACCAGGCTTTATAAATTCTATAATTTTTATAAATTTCACCTTAAAGGGTAAAATTTATAAAATTTATAAAATTTATAAGGTTTTGGGTTCAGGCGCCCCGGGAAACCTTTAAAATTTATTCAATTTATAAAATTTATAAAATTTATAAAATTTGAAAAGCTTCCTTCTAAACTTGAGCAAACCAGGCTTTTAAATTTTATAAATTTTTTAAATTTCACCTTAAGGGTAAAAATTATAAAATTTATAAATTTATAAAGCCTGGTTTGCTTAAGTTTAGAAGGAAGCTTTATAAATTTTATAAATTTTTTAAATTTTATAAATTTTATAATTTTTATAAATTTTATAAATTTTAAAGGTCTCCCGGGGCGCCTGAACCCAAAACTTTATAAATTTTATAAATTTTACCCTTTAAGGTGAAATTTATAAAATTTATAAAGCCTGGTTTGCTCAAGTTTAGAAGGAAGCTTTATAAATTTTATAATTTTTAAAAAAAAATTTTATAAATTTTAAAGGTTTCCCGGGACGCCTGAACCCAAAACTTTATAAATTTTATAAATTTTATAAATTTTAGAAATTTTATAAATTTCACCCTAAGGGTAAAATTTATAAAATTTATAAAGCCTGGTTTGCTCAAGTTTAGAAGGAAGCTTTATAAATTTTATAAATTTTATAAATTTTATAGGTTTCCCGGGACGCCTGAACCCAAAACTGTATAATTTTATAAATTTTATAAATTTGACCCTTTAAGGTGAAATTTATAAAATTTTTAAAGCCTGGTTTGCTCAAGTTTAGAAGGAAGCTTTATAAATATTATACATTTTATAAATTTTAAAGGTTTCCCGGGACGCCTGAACCCAAAACTTAATAAACTTTATAAATTTTATAAATTTTACCCTTAAGGTGAAATTTATAAATTTCTAAAATTTGTAAAGCCTGGTTTGCTTAAGTTTAGAAGGAAGCTTTGTAAATTTTTATAAATTTTATAAATTTTATAAATTTGTATAAATTTTATAAATTTTAAAGGTTTCCCGGGACGCCTGAACCCAAAACTTTATAAATTTTATAAATTTTACCCTTTAAGGTGAAATTTATAAAATTTATAAAATTGATAAAATTTGTAAAAATTTATAAAGCCTGGTTTGCTCAAGTTTAGAAGGAAGCTTTATAAATTTTTTAAATTTTATAAATTTTATAAATTTTATAATTTTTATAAATTTTATAAATTTTATAAATTTTATAAATTTTAAAGGTTTCCCTGGACGCCTGAACCCAAAACTTTATAAATTTTATAAATTTTATAAATTTTTCCCTTAAGGTGAAATTTATAAAATTTATAAAATCTATAAAGCCTCGTTTGCTCATGTTTAGAAGGAAGCTTTATAAATTTTATAAATTTTATAGATTTTGCCTTAAGAGTAAAATTTATAAAACTTAAAAAGTTTATTTCTTAAACATTTTAATTATAGATACCTATAAGTATATATATATATATATATAGAGACATACAGAAGGGGATTTCCCACACTATACATAGAGGTCCTACGTACATAGCCCCTATACCCTAAGCCCCCCCCCAACAGGGTTTCAGAAGTCCCTTTGCCAGGCAGTGGAGCGCTTGGAGCGTGCCATCCGTTCCCGTTCCTGGGAGCCAATGTTCGGGCGGGTTCGAAAACTAATTGAGGTCTGGGTTTTGGGCTGTAGGTTTATGATATTTTGGGTTGTTGTGCAGGGTTTGTCGTGCGGGACTTGGTGTGAAAAATGGCTGCCCAGGTTGGACAGCAAAACTACGGGTTTAGTGCTGGCTTGTTCAGATGGCCCTGGGACGTTGTGACGTGTTCATAATCCCAGGATGAGCATGCGAGGGACAGGAAGACACACTCAACGCAATCGCCTAAATCGTGTTCTCAAATCATCGTAAGTAATAAGCCCCCTCCTTGCATGCACGCGGCTCCAGATGCCGAGGCTCCACCAGCCCAGCGCCGCTGGTCATCCACCAGCCGCAGCTTCCACGCACACACTCGCAGGCAGCTTCCAAGTTCCAAGTTCGTTTTGGGCCTGAAGGGTGTTCATAGGGGAATGGGCCACAATCCCCAACTCAGGCCTCGAACATCCGGCAAACGCAAACGCTCTCTGGGATGATCTCATGTTGGGACCACTGAGCGCATGCCGGTATGAGCCGAAGAGCACCTCTCAGCCTCAAACTCCTGACTCCCGGAACCCTCGCGCATGTGGCCACGCTCCGCCACGCTCTCGGCTGCCACCTCCAGAACGGCCCATCGCCAACATTTCACATCCTGCAGGGTGTTTTAATTATGGTTTTCCGCAACAGCAACAATCACTGAATCATCTTACCGAAGCAGTCATATGCTGACTGCGATCGACAGGCACGCACACCTGACGCATCGCCAACACGGCGATCCCAGGTGCTTTGGCAAGCAAATACTTGCAATGTCCATTGCCTGGTGTGCTTTGGACTTTGACGAAGTATTCAAACTCCCGGACCGAACCTGCACGAGCTACAGTAAACCCTCGAACCCCTGTATCTCTGCAGGGTACCTGGCTGCTTTTGGCCCAGGCCAATGTGGATGCCGAGACTGTCGAGGAAGCGAAACCCGAGTTGATTGCAAAGGAGCGAGTGCTTTGTCTTGGGCGTTGCTTTATATAGTTGCTACAGTTGCTCACCTAGACAGAATTCTCAACGTGTGCCCCGAGAGCCACTGTTGATCAAGTAAGGACAGCCTCGAACCCATGAACCCACAACATAGGAGCCCGTGCCTGCGCCCGTGCCTGAAAGCACGGCACCGGAGTCTGAGTCGGAGCTGCTGCCGCGGGGATGCATGGAGAATTTCAAGGAGGGGTAGGCGCCGTGCTGAAGGTTTGGGCGCTTTTGCAGTTGAGTCTCAGTAAGTTTTGATACAGGGCCTGTCTATGTAGCGATTCAGCGCGGGGGGCACATGTCGATTGCCTGAGCTTCCTGGACCCTTCCAGTTGGACATAGTTGAATGTTCGAGCCACTCTGCCAAGGAAACGCTTGGAGAAGGCAAACTCGGCTGCTGAAGATCTGTGGCAGGTCTGCACGCAGCATTGAGGGTTTCGAGATGTCTCGGGTCCGGCGTTTCCGGCGAGGTTGAGACTCGATGGCATAGGCGAGGCTACACGTGTCTTCCATCCTTCTTTACTCGTCTTCTTGAGCTACTCATCAGACGTGCGATTGTTCCCCGAGTTTAAAGTCCTTGCACAGCGTGGCCCTTTGGCGTGGGCCGAACATGCACAGAGTAAAGGAAGCGGCCCAAAACAACCAAAACTGTGACTCCAGCCTTTCCGACATGCCTCAGACGGGATGCCAGTGTGCGAATTGGGTAACCTGCAGATGTCTGTTCACAAGAGGTAAGGCAGAGCTGTTGCGGATAGCCTGGCCCAAGCCCAGGGTTTTGTAACTTTACCATACAAGCCCAGTTTCTGCAATGCGCATGTGACATCAGTGCAATCCAGGAGCAGCATCGACTGGAGATCTCCTGCGAGGCGTCCGGGCTGTGCTGACAGGTTCCTCCCTGCCCGCCACGAAAACAGAATCCTAAACCCGAAACCCTAAACCACATCTGCTGAAGATTGGCGGCCTTGCTTGAATGATGCGACAGTCACTTTCATTCAGTCTTGATTGAGACCTCACAGGTTGCCAGAAGCCTTGGCTGCTCAGCTGCCCTAGTGTCGTGGGGCGTTCATTCCCGTTCAGGAGTTGCTTCTTGGAGCAGGAAGTCCAAGTCTCACTTTGACTCTGACACCCATCGTCCCAAGCCTGCAGCCCAAAAAAGAACTCCAGAGGTAGACCCGAAACTTGTCCGACCCCGGAAAAAGGGGGGGGGGAGCGCTCAAAGCCCACATAACCCCCCCTAGATCAGGCTGCGTGAAGGCCGAGGCCGAGATCTTTCTGGCACAGGCCGACTTGGGTCCAGCGTTTGTGAGCCCGCAAGCTAGCACGAGAGAATGAGAGAGAGAGCGGGGTTTAGCAAGTCCCTGAAGTGTGCAGTTCTAATACGTCGTTCATCATCTCACCTTCACTTGAAACACACGCGCGTGCTCAGTGTCTATGTCGACGCCACGTTGACATATATATATATATGTATGAATATCAGAGATTTTGTGTGTGTGTGTGTATGTATGTGGCACGTGCGTGCCTTGGTGTTGGGTTGTCCCGTGCAGCCTCCTGTCTTGGCTTGTCAATTTAGACCTGTTCGTGGCTGACCCAAGTCTTTTGTCACCACCGGCCGGGATTGCTAGGACAAGACGAGAGCACCAATAGAAATTGCACGTTTAGCTTTCTTGCATTATTGGTTTATGTCGATCGTCTGCCTCTTCACGTCCAAACAGTTTTGGGCTTCAGGCTTCAAAGGGTGGGGCCTGAACATCCGAACTCCGTTCTCCTACTTTGCGTGTTTGCGTGGAGATATGGGGGTTTACGAAAATAGGGGACCCCCACTACAGATCCCCAAATAGTAGGATCCCCTTGGCCCCAGTGAGGTACCCTAAGGTACCCCTAATTTCCGAAACCCCCAAAAGTGCCTGGCAGGTAGCCGAGCTGCGCTGCCGAGCCGAGCTGCACTCGGCCGCGCAGGAGCGCCTGGGCCAGCTGCGGGCTGCGGCCAAAGCTGCCGGGCGCTCGGGGGGAGAAAAACGCTGGGTGTGTTTCTGAGCTGTGAGAATGGGGGCATGGGAAGATGATCTGCGGCCTTGCTTCATAACCTTCCAGACCCAGAGACCACACTGGACCCTACCCCAAGACCGATCCGAAGCTCTCAAGCACAAGCCGCCCAGGTCGCAGCTCCGGCCAAACCGGAAGACCTGGAGTCCCATCCCAAGTCAACCCTGACGTCATGTTCACATGTGGAGAATCAGGGTCAAGAAGTGGCTGCACAAGGCCATCGAGAGAAGCAGGGAAGCCTTGCCCTAGAGCATGGTTGGGTTGAGAAGTCGCTCTTGGCTTGAAGTGCCTTGCGTGGGCGAAAGTGCAATCGCTAGGCCTGAAGCCTCATGGTCCCCTCAATCTCAATGACGCAGAGCCTGAACACGCACCGAATCCCTTCCAAGGGAGCTAGAGGGGATGCTCTCAAAGGCTGGCTGCTTTGGGTGAGAGGGAAGGAATTGGGCGAGCGTTGGGCGCGGGTGGATTGATTGAGGGGCAGGTGGATTCGGGATCCCTTGCCCGGTTTTCACGTGCTTCGAACCAAATTGCGGGCTTTTGGGGACGCTTGAGCTTTGGCTGCAGCATTTCGACTGAATTCCCAACGTTCTGGATACATGATGAAACAACAAGTGGTCGTGTCTTGCCCCACGCCCTAATTTGCCCGATTCGACCCCAATCGCCCAAGTCACCAACCCTGACACCGCCAACCTCGCGAAGCTCCATCGACCAATTGCAGGCTCAGAGTTCCCCTGAAGCTCTCCGATGCATGGCTTTGGAGCTTTGGGCGGCATTTGCGTGATGTCAATGAAGGGGTTTGAATGTCTGAGAAGGCAAGGACATGCAGGGACTTGTTGGAGTTCTGTTGCGTTGGGTTTATTCCTCAGACAGTTTGTCAACACTACGGGGTTCTGGGTGCCGTTTGGGTAGCATAAAGCAGGTACCCCACCTCAAATGCACAGATGGCCCCCCTACCCCCACCCACCCCCCCCCTCCCACCCGCCCTGCCAGAGGTGTTGGGGTGCATACATGAGCCTGCGTGCTACAACAGGATCCCCAAAAGTGAAGGGATTGCTTGCAAGGGTTTAGGTAAAGCAGCTATCGGGCTTAGGCCTTTTAGGCCTCTTTGGACATCTTGAATTTAGGACTTGCAGGGATGCAGCTGACATGCGCTGCAATGACTGCTGGTATTAACACCGTAGCAGCCGCCGCTGAATCAGGCATGAAGCCAACCTGAAACTGCTGGATTGTTTTTTGGAGATTCGAGATTCTGTAATGGTACGGTGGGCGCGTGGTCAAAACTACAAGGGATCCCCATAGCAACAAGACCGACAATAGCAACACAAGCCCCCGAACACTGCACCACTGAACAGGACTTGCGGACGCGGTGCCGCCAGAAGGAAGCCATCCTCCGTGCAGTCTGGCTGAGAAGTAAGAATTTAGCTTGGCTTGAACGTAGAGTCCATCAGCTTCACATTCGAGGGTTTGCAAAAGCAACCTGAATCCAGGACAAGCAAAGAACAACAGGAGCGACTCCCCAACACATCATCCCCAACTCGCTAACCAACATCATGGTTGCTGTGAGCTTTTGAGCAGGCTGGTGAAACATCGTGCTCCTATTTCTTGCTTGCCTCCCCTAGAAAAGGCTTGACCTGAAGCCATCAAGGTAAAAATGGAGCACGAAGCCCGCCGGCTGCGAGGGCAAATTTTCGCCAGCATCGCTGCGCGCGCAAAAGCTGAAGCGAGACTGGCACAGGCAAGACAGGGCAAACCCTGGCACCCCAAATGGAATCCGGGCCTCGGCTGGAAGCTTGCCAGAACTAGTTGCTAGTTCTTGTAGATGAGGAATTAAGTGCCTTATATCCCTGTCTGTATTCCTTTAAATGATTTATGGGGCACCTACCTACACCCTAAACGGCAAGGCTTTTACAGGTTGTGCAGGCGTGCATGTAGGCTTGAGACGCCGCCGTCCTAAAGCACACCCTAAACTAATACGAAAGCGTTTGCCAACTTTTAGGGGAAAGGCGGATTCTCTAATTCGATATGTAGAACATCATACAAGTCAAGTCCAGAAAAATGCCGTGAGTGTGCTGGGAAGGTGGGGGGGGTTCGTTCCATCCTGAACTGAACCTTCTATGAGTCTTGGGCTTTGAGCAGCCCGAGCCCCTATAAGCCCCAAGCATCTAAACATCAAGGCAACCCACCTCTGTGGACCTCCAAGCAACCATGAGCCCCCCAAGCGCCCCTAAACCCTGCGAAAGCCCCATTGAGACTTGCGGGAGGCCCTGGCTGCAAACAAGAGCTGCTCGGGGTGCAGTCAGGGGTTGCCAGGGGGGGGAGGGGGGGGGGGGGGCGGCGTATAGTTTCTTGGCTCACGGGCTTGGTGTGGGCTTAGAGTTGGCACGGCCTCCACAACGCAAGGAGCATGCCCAAGCCAAAAAGCCTGACTGATAATTAGCTCTGGATTTTTGAGTTTTCTGGGATCCCCCTTTGACCCTGCCCCAAAAACATTGAGCCCTCGCACCCTTTCACCTTTAAAGCCCAGGTGCCGAAGCACAACACTGGCGGCGAACTGCCAAGGCCTCCCTGGAGATGCGTCGGCGCCTCCAAGACGGTGGCGGCCACGGCAGTTTTGCTGGTTTCTTCTCATTGTGAAGAAGTATTCGTGGGTTTGGGTGCTTGAAAGGCTTGAGTCGTTGGTGCTTCTTGTCTCTGGCTGGCGGCAGGTTTGCTGGTTTAAGCGCCTGGCGTTTGTCAAACTCAACCACGGCCTCCCCAAATCCCCGCACTGGATTCAGAACTGGAAGGCGGAAGCCCTGCCTCGCGAGGGAGCCCTAGCGCAGCTCGCAAGGCCGCCTTTGTGCCTGCAGCGAGGAAGCCAGAAAAGTGAGCAAGAGGTTGCTGGAATATGCTGGAATGTTCACGCTTCATCTTCATGGGTGCGAAGAGGAGGGACGCGTTCGTGCGGATGAGCTGAATAGTTCAGCAGGTATATAGCCCAAATGGCCCGAATCCCGATTGGTCTTGAGACCTATTTGCGTGTCTGCTTGCGCCGTGCGCAGCGGTGTCTGATGATGCCCCCACACATCTCGGAAGCGGAGAGATGCGAACAACATCAGGCTTTCGGTTCAGCAGACTGAGCCCTGAGCCCCATAGCCATCTACTTAGAGATCACCTGCTCTAACCCAGAGTCGAACCCAGAGTATGTACCCTGAACTCGGCTTACGACTTTCAAGAATCCATATGCCCCGGTCCACCCACACCAAGCCAGTAGCAGCCCCTGACCCTTTGGCAGGCAGCTTTACAGAAGCTTGCCATTATGTCCCCACGTACGAAAACCCCCAGAAGAAAGAATGCTACCATTCCAGTCGCCGCGTCCCATGCGCGATGCAGAATCGCCCATGCCATGTCTCTGAGCAAGGCCACTGCCTCAAGGGAGGTGTGCAAGGGCTGACTACGACCTACGAAATGCGAAAGCGTCAGAGTCAAAGCCGCAAAGACCTTACGACCCGATTCCCCAAACCCACAATGCACACCCCCACCGTTATCCGCCCGACAAGCGGGTACTTGTAGGACGGGCAGACTAGCCCAGTTAGATATGACTGAATGATTTTGGGGATGCATGCCCAGGATGAAAAATAAGGTTCATGAAGCCTTTCCATTCGACCCTCACACCACAAGGCAGCTATCCCGGACGTGGCCCTGAAACCCTGAAACTTGAACCCTATACAAGAACCCTCAACCTGAAGCACCCTTTATAACTCGGACTCCTGAACCTTGGAGTATATACAGTACATCCACGAACACGAGCTGTGAGGTTTTCGCTCGGAAGGCAGCGATTTCGCCAGCACGGGTCCTAGAAACAATGTCGTCAGCCCTGGTTTCCGGGGAGGGATCCAAGCTGAGGATTCGATCATTGAGAGGCTTGGTATGTTGGGGCACGTGTGCTAGAGTGAATTCAGGAACTTGCAGCTGTTTGGATGAGGCTGGCAAGCAGCAAGGCGGCATGGCATTCCGTAATGGCTTCCTCTCCAGCATTATAGCGACTCAATGACAACTAGAGGCCCTAATAATTGTTTTCTCCCTCTCGCTCCCCCCTCTTCAGAGTGGTGGGGACTTTTGAGGGGTTCGGCTTGCAGGTCTTGGGTTCATGCAAAGCATCCAGCAAGCCAGAGTCAGCCCAGATACTTCGTAGCTGGCCATCAACCAGGCAGGGCATTTGAGCTCAAGGAATAGAGCAGCGAGCCAGAGGGTGACGGTGTGATTTCAGAGCATGGTTCAGGGAAGTTCAGGGACCATGGAGCAGCTGACTTGAGGTCACCGTCAGTGCATGAAAAAATAGGGTAGCCTTGCATACTTTTGGCATCGGCTGAAGGGGAATTCTTGTGGTCCTCGACAAGAAGTGAATCAACTGGTAAACTCGACACATCTAAGTTTGTAGGGATCCCAGCCGTGCGTTGTTGATCCATCTCCGACGTTCAAAGTCGTCTACCGTCAGCACCATGTCAGATGGTTCCGAGTTCATGAGCCCACCAAGTTCCTCCAAGCATGTTATGTCGAATGTTCATGAGCGGGCCTACGCATGAAAAGCTTTGTGGGTGAAGTTGCAACGTCCGCGTCGTACCTTCCATGTCAGTCTTGAACATGCCTACACATTGTACAATGCACACACAAAGACTCAATCATGGCTCGCGCCCTCTGCGGCATGGGTCGAGGGTTCGGTCGCGTCGCCCAGTGAACGTTGGAGGTTCGGTGGACATCCAAACAGAAACACCGAAGCCTCAAGTGCCCCTCAAGTCAAAGAGCCCCCAAAATTTCTGCTCGCACGACAGCACTGGGCAGGGCTTTATCCGCATCTCTAAGAAGCCGGCCAGAGCTCTGGCAGCCCGCGATTACCGCGATTGGAGGCCCTGCAGAAACCTAGAACAAGCGCCAGAGTGGAGGGGTTAGCTGCCAATTTGGCACCAGTTCTGCTTTCTGAATATGCAATGCCAGATTTCTTCTAGGCTCTTTAGTAAGTGCGATGAAGATATCAGTTGAAACGTGGTACCCTCTACTCGCCCACCCCTTCAATCAACATAAACCTTCCGCACCACACAAAGCTTGACTTGAAAGCCGAAAGCCCACCCCAACTCAAAATGGGAATGCACCGAAGAAAAGAAATTTGAGGGCCCTTGACTGCAAAAGGGACCCCTTTCTAAACAAGACATTGGCCCACAAGGCCTGATGCAAGCCTGCAATGTACAATGACTCTTTGCACCTATGTGTTCTACGTGGGGCATGGCTGTTCAGCCACGGAGGGCACAGCGTCGCTTGCACGGCTCAAGAAGGAAAGCCACCAAATTGTGCCCCTGTGACCTCCGGAATCCTGAAGCTTGCATCCGGAAAATCCGAAACCCATACTCGGAAGCTCTCCAAACACGGGAGCCTTCTTCCAGGCAGAAGTCGATGGAGTTCGACAGCTTCGCCACTCCAGCAGCAATTTCGAGCAGGGCTATCCAGCACCAAAGCCAGCCATACGGCGCAACCATCATCTCATCCGTGTGGCAACGCAACCGGGTGCCAAGTGCTAGCTTTTGAGCACTACAGCCCTTATGTCCGGACCTGCTGAACCCGGCAAAGCCTACAAAATCCGACCCAGAATCCCAGAACTCCTAGACACTGAGGGTCAGTATTGAGCTGCTGAGGTCTCCCGAGGCTCCCAAGCCGTCCATGCTCCGAAGAGGCGCACGGGACGTTCAATGACTGGACTTTCTCAGGTTTTTTGGGGCTCGAGTAGGAAGCGCTCAAAACTCTGCAGGCTTTAGTGGCTTTCGTGTTCCGATTCAGGCGGGCTCAGGGAATCCTACCCTTGACATCACAGGTGCCGTTTTCGGGCTGCGGCTGACTCCTGGCTGCAGGGACTCCAACCCACCTCCCCGCTTCAATGCTGAGCATTCTGGAAGTTTCCGGAATTAGGGGTACCTTATTTGGGTCCTTATTTATCGTAAGGGGCTCCTACCATTTGGGGGGTCTATAATAAGGGTTCCCTATTTTCGTAAACCCCCTTCTGAACTCTGAGCCCCAAAGCCCGGCCAAAGCCTTCTGCGCCGAGGATATTCCTTTACGTCCCAGCTGCCGCCGCATGGTTGGCGGTGGCCACACGGCCCAGGGACAGTGAGTAGATAAGGTCGCAGGGTTTCCTTTGAGGATTTCCTTATGTGGATGAGTTCTGAGGGGACTCAGGGACTTTTGGGGTCTTGGCTTCCCCAGGTCCCCATGAGCTATGGCGCCAAGGTCTCAGGTGTGACTTTGGACTTCCGTACGCCGGAGGAGGCGAAACTGGAAGAACAGGAGGCTTCGCGGCAGGGTCCTTCGACATGTTTGCAATATCACGGATAGGGGGGGGGGGGGTGGCGATCCGAAATTGGGGGGGGGGATTGTATTGGGGTCCTTGTGATGTAGGGGTCCTTGTTTTCGTAAACCCCCCCCCCCTTCTCGTCGGATTAGAGGGTGGCTTTTCTGTACCCTGGCCACGCTGCACTTTCAACGTCGACTGCTCGAGAAAGCATCCCGGAACCAGTTTACCAGGGAGGTCCAAAGCCACAGAAAGCAGAGTGACATAGGGATTCAGGCGTTAAGGTTTTTTCACGGTCCAGGGTCCCAGTGTTTGCACTGACCCCGAGGGCAGGGAGGGCAGCCTTTGGGGGGGATGGTTAGCTAAAGTCGCAGAGGGGGGATGCCCATGGGCCCTGGGAACCAGAACCCTGTGCCCTGGGCCCTAACAAAAGCCCATGCTCTGAGAGCAAAAGAGGCCCAGAGGGTCGAGCGCTTCTTTGACGTGGACCATCTTCCCGAGGACCGCTGTTGGCAGGGCATTCTGCAGGGGGTGGACAAGAACTCCAAACCCGCAAGCCCCGAAGCCCGTGACCCTCAGGACGACTATCTCCGCGAGTGGTCCTGCAAAGAGCAGGCACTCGTGCAGATGATCTAGTTGGGTTGCAAAAGCATTGGACTCTATAAGCTTGGCAACATGACAGAAAGTATGGGAATGCTACTCCCCCCCCCCATTTTCCCGTATTGACTTTCGTAACATTGCTGAAGGGGAAGTCTTCCTGGTCTACATCGCGATGCAGGGGTCGATGTTCTGAAGTTGCAGTTGCTTGAACTGTTTTGGCTCTGGTCCTGGGGGCGCAACTTGTCTACTACTTGTGCAGGGTGGGGACTTGCCAGTTAGAAGCTGCCTGCCCCCTTCACTGATGCGAAATCAGCACGGAAACTACTAACTGAAAGCAGTCCTCCTATGCTCCAATGCTCGAGCTCCAGTGACCAGAAGCACGCGGTGGTGCAAAGGGCTGCGAAGGGGCAGGATGAGCGCCTTCCTTGCTCCCAAAAGCTCCACGTTTCTGACGGAGGGAGCGGGGAGGAGCGGGGTGGGCTTGCATACATCACTCACGCGTCAGCAAGTACCGGGACGGTTGATGCTTGCGGTTCGCGTCTCCAACAGAGCCACGGCGAGCCACGGCCTCTTTTAGTTATGGAGACTGGCAGTTCGGAGCCGGTCTTCATTGTGCTCGTGTTATTTGGGACGGATACGATGAGGGACACGCCCGAAACCGTGTTGGCACATCGTTATACATCATGTGTCCTGTGATCTTTAAGCAAGAACTGCACCAAATATCATAAGGTCAGCCGAATGTTTAATAATAATTATCTACAGATACATCCAACTCCTCCCGCAAGAAGAAGGGGAGCCCCCCACTTGTCTCTGAGACCCATCTCACACCTCTGTAAACCCTAAACCCTAAACCCTAAAACCCTAGACCTCTGAACATCATGATGATGCATCTTCTCTTTGTGGGGCGAGCGCGAGTCGTAGGCGCTGACGGGCATCCTGGAAAAGCTCATGCGGCACCTTCCTCAGGGCCTTTGGGGCCTTTTGGGCCTTTAGGATTTAGGGCCTTTGGGCCTTTTGGGCCTTTAGGGTTTAGGGGCTTTGGGCAGAAAGTTTAGGGCTTTTGGGCTTAGGGTTCAGGGTGTAGGGTAGGGTTCAGGGGTTTTAGGGAGTTTTGGGCTTAGGGTTTAGGGTTTAGGGCCTTTAGGGCTGTGGGCTTAGGGTTCTTGGGGTTTTGGGCTCAGAAGATGTCCGCAATGACCAATTGTACCCATGCAGCTTTGCGCCGACTCAAAGTACTTCGCCTGGAGGGGGGGGGGGGATTCGGCATCTTTTCCTGCGGCCACTCCGGCCCACTCTTTGTAAAGATATGTGCCTTTGGTTAGGCGGGCCTTGCTTGGGGCTACGTGTCCTTGCTGTTTGTTCGTGTTAGGGCACCGCCCTCAAAAGCACGAGTTCGCATCCACCCCGGGCTAGACTCTGCAGGTTAGGGAAGTATGTAGCCCCTGTGACCGTCCCCTTTTTCATCCTGCTAGCTCTGTGGATGCTTTCTTCACCCTTGCTCTCTCCATGAAGCAACTCAACTGCACTTCCCCAAGACCGCATGAAACTAAAAAGATGTCAAAGGAAGAAAGCGGCCAACAGATGATTGTCCCTCGAGTGCTTTCAGGGGGTTTGACCCCAAAAGCCTTTGGACCCCGATAGACCTCCGTAACATGCTCAGGTCGCGGACTGTTCAGGACGCGCTGATGCCAGCTCCAGATCGGCTTGAAACAGGTCAGCGGAACTCCCCAACCATGGAGGGCCCAACCCCAGGGTCGACCGTGGATCCATGCTCCATGGTTCAATTTACTACATGTTTGGACTTTGGGACGGATATCGCAGATTTGATTTTCCTTGTGAATTGGCGTCCTTGGTTTGGGCGCTATGCCAAAGCTCTCCTTCCCTGTTTGCATTCTTCAAGAATGCAAACAGCACAACTGCAGTATCGGTGTACACTCAATCAAAAACGGGACAGAGGACATCACGAATGCTCTTAGGATCTCGTGGACTTAGAGACTCATCTTTGAGTCTTGACTTTATGGAGTAGAGTATAGAGGCGACTTTACGTGAGCCGGTCGCAGTTGCGGGGCCCCGGTTGCCAATCTGCTGGGGTTTGATTCCCAAAGCTGCACTGGAAGCAAGTCACAGATTCTCCACCTCCCTGGGGCCCCTCAGAAATCGAGGATGGGCTTCAAATCGAATCTGAGAATAGGAACTCCGAAACCCATCACAAGCTGCGAGCATGCAATGTTGTAAATGGCTTACATGTGGGTTTACAAAAATAGGGACTCCTAAAACAGACGCCCAAATAGTGGGATCCCTTATAATAAGGACCCCAAGTAAGGTACCCCCTAATTTCGGAAACCCCCAAAGTGCGTAATGTAAGGACCCCAATAAGGTACCCCCCCTAATGCTAAAAACCCCCCTATACTATGAATTCTAACTACGTATAAGGTACCCCCCCTAATATTGAAAAAACCCCATGTACTGTAAGAGAAACTGGGGGAGGGGGAGGTTACACGATGTTTCCATTCGTTATGAACGCTGCGCGAAGGCAACTTCAGCCCGGCCGGCTCTTCCGGAGGAGAGGCTTCTTGGCGAGAGATCACATAGGCCATATCATATATTTAGACGTGTGCAATATCATAGATATGTACATATATATATATGATAAATGATATGTATATATATATATGATATGATATCTATTATCTATAGATTTGATATATTTTACGTTCGCTCAATATCCAATGTTTGTAAGGCGCAAAACTTCACATGAATATTGCTCAAATAATTAAAGTCAAAATGCAAGAATGCATTTCCCACCAAAAAAACACGCCAGAATTATTGGTACCAATCCATCCCACACTGTTTCAAAGGCATACGAAAAAAGCGACGATGATATATGATCTATGATATATGATATATGAAAATATAGAGCACATTGAAATCAACAGTTCGGGTCATGGCCTTAAACTTAAACCCTGCTCGCCATAATGGCTTACTCTTGCATGTGCAGGCAGCTTGCTACCAGATTTACAAGGAAAACCACCCTCAGCCAAAGCTGCAGAACCAGCCACATGACCTCTGTGCAACGAAAGCTGGTTTGGGTGTCAGCATGTGTCAGTGGTTAGGAAACAGCAGTTTAGTGGCAGCATTTGAACGTTCGAGTCTCAAGGGTTAGGACAGGGCTCATATTCGGGGAAGGGCTTCAGGGGGCTTCCGGGGTGGGTTTCTCAGTGGCTGGGAACCAGTAGTAGAGGTGGATTCCAGAATGAGGCAAAAAAGCACGGTGACTATGTTGGGTTAAAAGGGGCGCAGCGACGCGTGAGCACATTTTAAGAACGCCCATAGAAATTGAGGTTCTGCGTGGGGGAGTTGTCGAGTCTAAGCTCTGGGCTTTCAAGGCATTTGAAACACAACGCTGCCCCCTCTAACCTCTTATACGGCTCCTTGCCAAACATTTAAAATGGACGACCGACAAGTAGAGATCGCTTGTTGAGTGTCTGGAAGTAGCTGTAGATTGTGCAACAGAGTGATGAGATTTGAAGACGCTCATTGAAGCCTGGATGGGGCTGGGGCTCCAAGCTTAGGGCCCCCCCCCGACAGTCCAACCCTCGCGTGGCTTGGACTCTTCCGTGCTAGCGCGGGCCGGGTTTTCGCGGGGTTCCGCCCCATAGCTGCCAAAAAAGACACAGGAAAAGTACAAATTCTAAAAACAGTTTGAAAAATTTTTGTCAGAAAGTACGAAAAAATTACAACAAAAGCTGTTGTCACATAGTCCGGAACAGTCCAACCCTCGCCCCCCCCCTGGTTCTGAAAGCCGAAATCTCCACGGCTCAATTCCAAGACTGAAAGCTCAACATCTCCAGGGTACGGACAGCAAGGAGGACGTCCAGAGCTTACCTTCTGCAGCTCTCAGTTTCAAGCCGATGGTTTCAGTTGCTTGGGCTGCGTGCTCTCGGAGGTTTGGTTAGGGATGAAAATCAAACCGTACTACATTGCCTCATGAGATCGAACATCGATCTTTGTTGCACCGCCCAGGCCCTCGAGTTTTCCTACGTCGTGCCACCGTCTGAGGCCGCTCCAGCTTGGATCGTTTCAAAGATGGCGTATCCTTGTGGACCTGCAAAGCTGCCGACACTCCAAACCTCCTGCCCCTTAACGTTGAAACCATCCACAGTGTCTTTTTGTTTCGGGTTGGAAGGCTGACTTTCATGGCAGCGTCAGGTACTGGTATGGGCACCCAAAGCCCAAAGCAAGCGTCAGGGACCTCAAAGGCAGTGGGAAAAAAAGAAGAACAATCCGGTTATTGCCCGGCAGTGGTTCGTTCTGGGTAAGGGTCGCAACTCAGCCGCAGCCCAGCTGCAGGTGCCGCGGCTCAACTCTCTGGACTTGGATCTGGCCTCCGAGGGTGTCTTTGTGGCAGCAACGTTCGTTCGGGGACAAGGTTGTGGGACTCAGGGCTGTGGGATTCAGGGCATGAACTCGGGCATGGGTTCTTCAAGCGTGAGTTTTTTTTGCGGTTTGGATACGGTGCTCTTTCCTCCCCGGAAACGGCAACAACACACACCCCTAAACATCCCTAAACCCTACAAAGCATCAACGTGTGAGATCCTCCAAATGTCAAGGTTACCGCCCCTGGAACGCCCGATTGATCTTGGCCCACGCCTCTGGCAGCCTGGGCCTCAATGGGGGCGCTAAAGAGGCCGCAACATCGGCTTCGGGGTTCGACATGACTCTGCCAAAGCGGGCACCCCTGGGCCTTGAGAAGACGCAGCCGCGCGAAGCCACTTGCAACAAGCAAAGACAACCTGAACCTGTGCCAAAGGCTGTCCGTGTGGATCTTGATTACCAAGCCTCAAAACCGCCTGGAGTCTCAAGCCTCGGCTTGGCTCAGCTCCAAAGGCCTTGCGCTGGTCACTACGACCTTTCAGCATGTGCCGGCCGCAAAGGCCGATGCTGAGCCAGAGGAGTTTTCAATTGGACGGCTTCACTTTTCACTTGCGCTCGGAGTCTGCCGTCCCGGTATGGCCGCTCTGCAGAGCTTGCAGTTCCAGTGCAGTTGCTCCCTCGAAAGACTGCACGCCCCAACACCCTTAGCAGCTCACGATCGGGCATTCCAAGAGTTGATTTGAAGGGCCCTTGTCAAACATCATGAAGATCAAGAACCCCCCCCCCCGCTTGGGGCAGCGAAAGCCCGAAGCCCTTGACCCTTGCACATCTTTCCGCTTGCGAGGGGCGCGGTGAGTTGTGGACGTGCACGACGCTTCGAGCAGAGATCCCCCGGCCTTGTTTTTGCAGCAACACATAAATCTCAAGACCACACGACTTGATTTTCTACAGATTTAGGCCTTATGGAGTAACGCTATTGAGATGGCTAAAGTCTATAGAAGATCTAGAGGTTTGTGGCGTTAGGGTCTAGAGTTTGCCAAGCTGAGTCTGGGTCACCCATCTCTTGCCCAGTTACAGCTTTTGATTTAGATTTTTTGGAAGGAAGCCGATACGGAGAAACAAAGGCTCAAGGTGTGTTACGAAAACGAAAGCTGAAGTTGATGTCGATTTGGGTATGGCAGAAGGTACTCCTACGTACCAGAGGAAGGCCGAACATGCGTTCGATCACCAACACCTGGTGAGAATAAACTAGTGAGACAGATGTAGAGAGTCTGTCAAACGGATGGTTTGGGGATTTTAGGGCTTCGGAGAGTGCTTCAGGCGGGCTTGAGCCTAGAGTTTTAACGATTAGGTCAGCAGCCTTGTCAGGGACAGCCATGCCGAAACTTTGCCTGTTGCTTTCTGATAGGGCCTTACAGGACGAGGCCAGCCATTTGTTTCAGAAGCACCTGTAAACAAAAGTCCCTACTGTGAGCCCACAAGTTGTGCTGCGAACACCCTGCCGTGACGTGACAGGCTCATCGCGACGCAAGGTGGCGTCCCGACCTCGGATGCCTAAATCGCCAAAACGAATTCCAGGGAGTCCTAGCAATCCCGGAACCATCCTCAACTCCTCTCAGCTCCTGCTTACCCTTTCGAAGCCCTTTCCGGCCTTAGGGCCGGATGATGGTAAGAACATTAAGAACATATGGGCATTTCCAAAAAAAAAGGGGGTACCCTTAGTATACCCCATAGGAGCCCCCAAAAGGGTACCCCTTAATATGTCGGAAACCCCCCACATCCGAAGAGAGAGCATCGAATCGAGGCCTTGGCTTCGGAGGCCATCTGCGAGCTCCAGGGCCCCCTTCCCCACGGCGTGCGCTACATGCGGCTCTGAGCGTGGCCCCCTTTGAAGCCATGCCGGGTCTTGTGGGGAGATTTGGGCACTACAGATCCTAGGGGTTAGGGCTTCAGCTTTGGCCAAAGAAAGGCCGGCTTAGTCCTGGGGCTGCGAGCTGCGTGGAGGAGAAGCAAAATGGAAGAACCAACAGGTTGCGATGTCTTCATGTTCTGAAACGGGGGGGGGGGGGTTAATCCAAATATAGACCCCCAAATAGTAGGACCCCTGATGATAGGAACCCCAATTAGGTACTCCCGAATATCGTAAACCCAAATAGGTGTTGTTTGCAGTGGTTTGACACAGCATGTATGACAAGATCTGCCATGGCCCATGGTGAAGCCTAGGTACAGACTACTAGCTTTCTAGCAGGGGCAACAAGCCCTGTTTGGATCTTTCTTGTTGTCAACCACAAAAACATACAGGTGGATCATACACAAAAGCTCGGGGCAATCGCAGTCCGTGGTCCGCAACGTCCAAAGTTGCCCGATCTGCAATCCGATGTCGGAATCCATTGACATCGCTACCTGAAAATTTGGGCTTTTGGGAGTCAGCGAGGTTGCACTGCGCTCACCATAACAAGCTTCAAAGAGTACAGTGGTACCTTGCCATGAGAACTCGAATCAGAATTCCTCTCAGTGCACTGTCCGGTGCATCAGATGCCCTCAGCCTGTTGCAGGGCTTGCTCTTGCCAAAAATCGCTCGCCCCACAAGGAGCAGCCAGTGACAGACTTCGAGCTGAAAGGCCCGAAGATCGTTGCGAAAAATGTGGCTTCTTCGGGTTCACTGACCTCCGGCTCGCACTTTGCACTTTGCCCGTCCGAGTCAGAAGCAACCGTCCTAGAATTCTGGGACATACGTGGCATCGCAGGCGCAGAGCAACAAGGCACTGTGCACGCCAGCTTGCGGAAAAGGCAAAGAAAAGCAGCAGGACTTCGTGGAAGAATCCAGCTCACGGAGCAGCCGCTCGGCGTACGGCGTACTTCTCGGCCGTGTCCCTCACTCTGGCTCGCGCGAGTTTGAGCCAGGCGGCATCGGGCAACAGCCTACAATCGGGGCATGTTGC